>CM062816.1:1446006398-1446455867 GCA_031772625.1 Pinus tabuliformis
AAAAGTATTTTGAAACTTTTATTTAAGTGTTTATTAAAAGAATTTACTAAATTCTTATAAACCCTAAACCATAAATCATAAACCATAAACCCTAAACCTTAAATCCTAAACCCCAAACCATTAACATAAACCCTGAACCCTAAGCATTTTATAACATTTTAAAAATCACATTGTAAATTTTATTTAGGTGTTTATTAAAATTGTTATAAACCGTCAACCCTAAACTGTAAACCACAAACCATAAACCCTAAACTGTAAATGTGAAATGCTAAACCCTAAACCCTAAACTCTAAACCCTAAACCCTAAATGCTAAACCCTAATAATTTTATAACATTTTAAATAACATATTGTAACTTGTATTCAATTGTGTATGAAAATGGTTTACTAAAGTGTTATAAACCATAAACCCTAAACTCTAAACACCAAACCCCAGACCATAAACCTAAATCGCATTTTTGTAACATCTTAAAAAAATTTATAGCTTTTATTTAAGTTTTTATTAAGATGATTTACTAAAGTCTTATAAACCCATAACGTTAACCTAAAGCCTAAGTCATTTATGAGATTTTAAGAAGTGTTTTTTAAAACCTAAACCTTAAACCCTAAACCCTAAACCCTAAACTCTAAACCTGAAACCCGAAACTTGAAACCCTAAAGTCTAAACCCTATATACTAAAAATTTATAACATTTTAAAAACAATTTTGTAACTTTTATTTAAATGTTTATTAAAATCATTTACTAAAGTGTAATAAACCCTAAAATGTAAACCCTAAACCCTAAACCTAAAACCCAAAATCGAAACCCAAAAATCAAAACCCAAAACCCAAAACCCTAAACTCTAAGCATTCTATAATAGTTTAAAAAGTGTTTTGGAACTTTTATTTAAGTCTTTATTAAAAGCAATTGCTAAGGTATTATAAACCCAAAACCCTAAATCGCAAAGGCCAAACCGTAAGGACTAAACCCTCAGTGTTTTATATCATTTTAAAAGGAATTTTGTAAGTTATTTTAAGCCTTGATTAAAACCATTTACTAAATTCTTATTAAACCATAAACTCTAAACACTAAACCAAACTAAACCCTAAACCCCCAAACATAAACGCTAAACCCTAAAGCCTAATCTTTGATAACATTTTAAAAATCATTTTGTAACTTTTATTATAGTGGTTATTAAAATAATTTACTAAAGCATTATAAAACCTAAACATTAAACCCTAAACTCTAAACCCCAAACCTGAAATCCTAAAACCCTAAACCTTAAACCCTAAACTCTAACCATTTAATAACATTTTAAAAGTGTTTCGTATCTTTTATTTAAGTGTTTATTAAATTCATTCAGTCAAACACTATATACCCCTTAACCTTAAAACCTAAACCCCAAGCCCTAAACACTAAGCCCAAACACTACACCTGAAACCCTAAAACCTAAACCCTATGTGTTTTATAACATTTTAAAAAGCGTTTTTTAAAATTTTTTTTAGGTGTTTATTAAAAGCATTTACTAAAGTGTTATAAATCCTAAAACCTAAATCCTAAGCATTTTACCAACATTTTGAAAAGTGTTTTGTAACTTTTATTTAAGTGTTTATTAAAAGAATTTACTAAAGTCTTTTAAACCTTAAACCATCAACCATCACCCTAAACCCTAAAATCCCCAAACACTAAAACCTTAACCCCAAATCATTTTCATAACATTTTAAAAATCATTTTTTAACTTTTATTTAAGTGTTTATTAAAAGAAATTTACTAAAGTGTTATAAATCCTAAACCCTAAACCATAAATCCTAATTTTTTCTAATATTTTAAAAAGCCTTTTGTAACTTTAGTGTTATAAATCCTAAACCATAAACCCTAAAACCTAAACCCTAAACCTGAAACCCTAAATCTCAAACCGTAAACCCCAAATGGTAAACCCTAAACTCTCAGAATTTTATAGCATTTCAAAAAGAGTTTTTTAGCTTTTATTTAAGTGTTTATCGAAATAATTTATTAAAGTGTTACAAAACCTAAACCCTAAACCCCAAACCGTAAACGATATATCCTAATACTTAAAGCGTAAAGGATAAACGCTAAACTCATTTACCAAGGTCTTATAAACCCTAAACCCTAAACCCTAAAGATTGAAAGCATTTACTAAGGTCTTATAAACTCTAAATCCTAAACTCAAAAAACTAAAACGTAAACCCTAAGCCCTAAACCCTAAACCCTAAAGCCTAAGGATTTTATAACATTTTAAAGATTGTTTTGTATATTTCATTTAAGTGTTTTACTAAAACCATTTACTAAAGTGCTATAAACCAAAACCCCTAATCCCTAAACCCTTAACCTTGAACCCCAACCCTAAAAAACCCTAAAACCTAAAAAACAAAAAAAAAACCCTAAACCCTAAAAAACCATAAACCCTAAAACCTAAAACCTAAATCTTAAGCATTTTATAACATTTTAAATCCTAAACCTAAACCCTAAGCATTCAATGACATTTTAACAAGCTTTTTATAACCTCCTTTGAAGTGTTATTAAAAGCAATTACTAAAATGTTATAAACCCTAAATCTTAAACCGTAATAATTTTATAAGATTTTAAACCCAGAACCCTAAACCATGAAGACTAAACTCTAAACCCTAAGTCCTTTATAACATTTTAACAAGCGCTTTCTTACCCTAAATAGTGAGCATTTTATATAATTTTAAATCCTAATCCCTAAAGCCTAAGTATTTTATAACATTTTAACAAGCGTTTTGTAACTTTTTTTCATGTTCTTATTAAAATAATTTATCAAAGTGTTATAAATCCCAAACCCTAAACCATAAACCATATCCCTAAACACTAAGAATTTTATAACATTTTAACAAGCATTTTGTAACTTTTATTTAAGTGTTTATTAAAATAATTTACTAAAGTGCTATAAACCCTAAAATCTAAATCCTAAACACTAAACCCTAAACCCAAACCCCAAACCCTAAACCCTAAAACCTAAGCGTTTTATGATCTATTACTTTTACTTAAGTTTTTATTAAAAGAATTTACTAAGGTGTTACAAAACCTAAACCCTAAATCCTAATCACTTAATAACATTGTAAAAAGTGTTTTTTAACCTTTTTTAAGTGTTTATTAAAATCTCTTAACAAAGTTTTATAAACCCTAAACACTATAAATTAAACCCTAAACCATAAGCATTTTATGACATTTTTAAAAGCGTTTTGGAACTTTTATTCAAGTGTTTATTAAAAGAATTTACTAAATTATTATAAACCTTAAACAATATACCCTAAAACATAAACCCCCAAAACCTAAACCCTAAACCATAAACCCTAAGAATTTTATAATAGTTTAAGAAGAATTTTACAACTTTTATTTAAGTGTTTATTAAAAGAATTTACTAAAGTGTTATAATCCCTAAACCAAAAACACAAAACCCTAAATGCAAAAACATAAACCCTAAACCCCAAAACCTAAACCCTAGACTCTAAACCTCAAACCCCAAACCCTAAACCCTAAACCCTAAACCCTAACCATTTTCTAACATTTTAAAAATTATTTTGTATCTTTCATTTAAATGTTTATTAAAAGAATTTACCAAAATGTTGTAGACCCTAAACACTAACCTCTAAACCTAATCGCAAAACCCCTGACCTTAAACCCTAAACCCTAAACCCTAAACTCTAAATCCCAAACCCTAAACCCTAAACCCTAATAATTTTATAACAATTTAAAAAGTATTTTGAAACTTTTATTTAAGTGTTTATTAAAAGAATTTACTAAATTCTTATAAACCCTAAACCATAAATCATAAACCATAAACCCTAAACCTTAAATCCTAAACCCCAAACCATTAACATAAACCCTGAACCCTAAGCATTTTATAACATTTTAAAAAAGCATTGTAAATTTTATTTAGGTGTTTATTAAAATTGTTATAAACCGTCAACCCTAAACTGTAAACCACAAACCATAAACCCTAAACTGTAAACGTGAAATGCTAAACCCTAAACCCTAAACTCTAAACCCTAAACCCTAAATGCTAAACCCTAATAATTTTATAACATTTTAAATAACATATTGTAACTTGTATTCAATTGTGTATGAAAATGGTTTACTAAAGTGTTATAAACCATAAACCCTAAACTCTAAACACCAAACCCAAGACCATAAACCCTAAATCCTAAACCCTAAGCATTTTGTAACATCTTAAAAAAATTTATAGCTTTTATTTAAGTTTTTATTAAGATGATTTACTAAAGTCTTATAAACCCCATAACGTTAACCCTAAAGCCTAAGTCATTTATGAGATTTTAAGAAGTGTTTTTTAAAACCTAAACCTTAAACCCTAAACCCTAAACCCTAAACTCTAAACCTGAAACCCGAAACTTGAAACCCTAAAGTCTAAACCCTATATACTAAAAATTTATAACATTTTAAAAACAATTTTGTAACTTTTATTTAAATGTTTATTAAAATCATTTACTAAAGTGTAATAAACCCTAAACCCTAAACCTAAAACCCAAAATCGAAACCCAAAAATCAAAACCCAAAACCCAAAACCCTAAACTCTAAGCATTCTATAATAGTTTAAAAAGTGTTTTGGAACTTTTATTTAAGTCTTTATTAAAAGCAATTTCTAAGGTATTATAAACCCAAAACCCTAAATCGCAAAGGCCAAACCGTAAGGACTAAACCCTCAGTGTTTTATATCATTTTAAAAGGAATTTTGTAAGTTTTTTTAAGCCTTGATTAAAACCATTTACTAAATTCTTATAAACCATAAACCCTAAACACTAAACCACACTAAACCCTAAACCCCAAACCCTAAACGCTAAACCCTAAAGCCTAATCATTTGATAACATTTTAAAAATCATTTTGTAACTTTTATTATAGTGGTTATTAAAATAATTTACTAAAGCATTATAAAACCTAAACATTAAACCCTAAACTCTAAACCCCAAACCTGAAATCCTAAACCCTAAACCTTAAACCCTAAACTCTAACCATTTAATAACATTTTAAAAAGTGTTTCGTATCTTTTATTTAAGTGTTTATTAAAATCATTCAGTGAACCCTTATATACCCTAAACCTTAAACCCTAAACCCCAAGCCCTAAACACTAAGCCCCAAACACTACACCTGAAACCCTAAAACCTAAACCCTATGTATTTTATAACATTTTAAAAAGCGTTTTTAAAATTTTATTTAGGTGTTTATTAAAAGCATTTACTAAAGTGTTATAAATCCTAAAACCTAAACCCTAAGCATTTTACAACATTTTGAAAAGTGTTTTGTAACTTTTATTTAAGTGTTTATTAAAAGAATTTACTAAAGTCTTATAAACCTTAAACCATCAACCATCAACCCTAAACCCTAAATCCCCAAACACTAAAACCTTAACCCTAATCATTTCATAACATTTTAAAAATCATTTTTAACTTTTATTTAAGTGTTTATTAAAAGAATTTACTAAAGTGTTATAAATCCTAAACCCTAAACCATAAATCCTAATTTTCTCTAATATTTTAGAAAGCCTTTTGTAACTTTAGTGTTATAAATCCTAAACCATAAACCCTAAAACCTAAACCCTAAACCTGAAACCCTAAATCTCAAACCATAAACCCCAAATGGTAAACCCTAAACTCTCAGAATTTTATAGCATTTCAAAAAGAGTTTTTTAGCTTTTATTTAAGTGTTTATCGAAATAATTTATTAAAGTGTTACAAAACCTAAACCCTAAACCCCAAACTGTAAACGATATATCCTAATACTTAAAGCGTAAAGGATAAACCCTAAACTCATTTACTAAGGTCTTATAAACCCTAAACCCTAAACCCTAAAGATTGAAAGCATTTACTAAGGTCTTATAAACTCTAAATCCTAAACTCCAAAAACTAAAACGTAAACCCTAAGCCCTAAACCCTAAACCCTAAAGCCTAAGGATTTTATAACATTTTAAAGATTGTTTTGTATATTTCATTTAAGTGTTTACTAAAACCATTTACTAAAGTGCTATAAACCATAAACCCCTAATCCCTAAACCCTTAACCTTAAACCCCAACCCTAAAAAACCCTAAAACCTAAAAAACCAAAAAAAACCCTAAACCCTAAAAAACCATAAACCCTAAAACCTAAAACCTAAACCTTAAGCATTTTATAACATTTTAAATCCTAAACCTAAACCCTAAGCATTCAATGACATTTTAACAAGCTTTTTATAACCTCCTTTGAAGTGTTTATTAAAAGCAATTACTAAAATGTTATAAACCCTAAATCTTAAACCGTAATAATTTTATAAGATTTTAAACCCAGAACCCTAAACCATGAAGACTAAACTCTAAACCCTAAGTCCTTTATAACATTTTAACAAGCGCTTTCTTACCCTAAACAGTGAGCATTTTATATAATTTTAAATCCTAATCCCTAAAGCCTAAGTATTTTATAACATTTTAACAAGCGTTTTGTAACTTTTTTTCATGTTCTTATTAAAATAATTTATCAAAGTGTTATAAATCCCAAACCCTAAACCATAAACCATATCCCTAAACACTAAGAATTTTATAACATTTTAACAAGCATTTTGTAACTTTTATTTAAGTGTTTATTAAAATAATTTACTAAAGTGTTATAAACCCTAAAATCTAAATCCTAAACACTAAACCCTAAACCCAAACCCCAAACCCTAAACCCTAAAACCTAAGCGTTTTATGATCTATTACTTTTACTTAAGTTTTTATTAAAAATATTTACTAAGGTGTTACAAAACCTAAACCCTAAATCATAATCACTTAATAACATTTTAAAAAGTGTTTTTTAACCTTTTTTAAGTGTTTATTAAAATCTCTTAACAAAGTTTTATAAACCCTAAACACTATAAATTAAACCCTAAACCATAAGCATTTTATGACATTTTTAAAAGCGTTTTGTAACTTTTATTCAAGTGTTTATTAAAAGAATTTACTAAATTATTATAAACCTTAAACAATATACCCTAAAACATAAACCCCCAAAACCTAAACCCTAAACCCTAAACCATAAACCCTAAGAATTTTATAATAGTTTAAGAAGAATTTTACAACTTTTATTTAAGTGTTTATTAAAAGAATTTACTAAAGTGTTATAATCCCTAAACCAAAAACACAAAACCCTAAATGCAAAAACATAAACCCTAAACCCCAAAACCTAAACCCTAAACTCTAAACCTCAAACCCCAAACCCTAAACCCTAAACCCTAAACCCTAAACCCTAACCATTTTCTAACATTTTAAAAATTATTTTGTATCTTTTATTTAAATGTTTATTAAAAGAATTTACCAAAATGTTGTAGACCCTAAACACTAACCTCTAAACCTAATCGCAAAACCCCTGACCTTAAACCCTAAACCCTAAACCCTAAACTCTAAATCCCAAACACTAAACCCTAAACCCTAATAATTTTATAACAATTTAAAAAGTATTTTGAAACTTTTATTTAAGTGTTTATTAAAAGAATTTACTAAATTCTTATAAACCCTAAACCATAAATCATAAACCATAAACCCTAAACCTTAAATCCTAAACCCCAAACCATTAACATTAAACCCTGAACCCTAAGCATTTTATAACATTTTAAAAAGCACATTGTAAATTTTATTTAGGTGTTTATTAAAATTGTTATAAACCGTCAACCCTAAACTGTAAACCACAAACCATAAACCCTAAACTGTAAACGTGAAATGCTAAACCCTAAACCCTAAACTCTAAACCCTAAACCCTAAACCCTAAACCCTAATAATTTTATAACATTTTAAATAACATATTGTAACTTGTATTCAATTGTGTATGAAAATGGTTTACTAAAGTGTTATAAACCATAAACCCTAAACTCTAAACACCAAACCCAAGACCATAAACCCTAAATCCTAAACCCTAAGCATTTTGTAACATCTTAAAAAAATTTATAGCTTTTATTTAAGTTTTTATTAAGATGATTTACTAAAGTCTTGTAAACCCCATAACGTTAACCCTAAAGCCTAAGTCATTTATGAGATTTTAAGAAGTGTTTTTTAACTTTGATTTAAGAGTTCAATATAAGAATTTACTAAAGTCTTATAAACCCTAAACAAAGAATCTGATAGCATTCTAAAAAAAGTTTTGTAACTTTTACTTAATTTTTTATCAAAACAATTTACTAAGGTGTTATAAACCCTAAACTATAAACCCTAAACTATTAAAAGAATTTACTAAAGTTTTATAAATTTTAAACCCTAATCCCTAAAACCTAAACCCTAAAACCTAAAACCTAATTAATTTATAACATTTTAAAGAGTGTTTTGTAACTTTAATTTAAGTGTATATTAAAAACATTTACTAAAGTGTTATAAACCCTAAACCCTAAATGCTAAAGCCTAAGAATTTTGTAACATTTTAAAAACTATTTGTAACATTTCTTTAAGTATTTATTAAAATAATTTACTAAAATGTTATAAACCCTAAATCCCAAACTCTAAACCCCAAACTCTAATCCCTAAACCATAAACCCTAAGAATTTATAAGTATCTATAGTAAGGGAAGAGCACACCTGGGTATGTGAGTGTAGGAGGGATAAAATTGTGGGACATGAGATACCCTGACCTTTGTTTTTCCACCCTTCTTCATAAACCGTTTTCCTTTTATTTATTTTTCTTCATAACTCCTTGAGGCTCCACGAGATGAATGCATTATGTGTAATATGTAGAAGTGGATAGCCCCTTAAGGTGGGGTGGTTCATCCCCACACACTACACCCTAATCCCTAAACTCTTAACCCTAAACCCAAAGCCCTAAACCATAAATCCTAAACCATAAATCCTAAACCCCAAATCCTAAACACTAAATCCTAAGCATTTTATAACATTTCAAAAATTATTTTGTAACCTTTATTTAAGTGTTTATTAAAACAATTACTAAGGTGTTATAAACATGAAACTATGAACCCTAAACCGTAAACCCTAATCCCTAAATCCTAAACTGCAAACACTTAACCCTAAACCCTAAACCGTAAACCCAAAACCCTAAATCCTAAACCATAAATTCTGAACCCTAAACCCTAAACCCTAAGAATTTTATATGAATTTTAAAAGCATTTTGTAACAATTATTTGAGTGTTTACTAGAAAAATTTACTAAAGTGCTATAAACCCTAAACCCTAAACTCTAAACCATAAGCCCCTAACCTTAAATCCTAAACTCTAAACCCTAAACCCTAAGTATTTTATAACAATTTAAAATGTGTTTTGTAACTTATATTTAAATGTTTATTAAAAGAATTTACTAATGTGTTACAATCCCTAAACCCTAAAATCTAAACCCTAAACCCTAGACTAAAGTGTTATAAACCATAAACCCTAAACCCTAAACCCTATAGCCTAAACCCTATACCCTAATCATTTTATAACATTTTAAAAAGTGTTTTGTAACTTTTATATAAGTGTTTATTAAAAGTATTTACTAAATTGTTATAAACCTTAAAACCTAAACCCTAAACCCTAAGCATTTTATAAACCTTAAACACTCTATCCTAAACCTTATACCCTAAACCCCAAACCCTAAACCCTACACCATAAACCCCAAACCCCAAACACGAAACCCTAAACCACAAACCCTAAACCCTAAACCATAAATGCTAAGCATTTTATAACATTTTAAAAAGTGTTTTGTAAATTTTATTTAAGTGTTTACTATAAGCTTTTACGAAAGTGTTATAAACCCTAAATTCAAAACCCTAAACCCTAAACCCCAAACAATAAACCTCAAACCCTTAGCTCTAATTAATAAACACTAAGCATTTTATAAAATTTTAAAAAGCATTTTGTAACTTTTATTTAAGTGTTTATTAAGAGCATTTAATCAAGTGTTGTAAACCCTAAACCCTAAACTCTAAACTTGAAACCCTAAACGCTAAAGCCTAAACCCTAAATCCTAAGAATTTTATAACATTTTGAAAACTGTTTTGTAACTTCTATTTAAGTGTTTATTAAAAGAATTTACTAAAGTGTTATAAACCCTAAAACCTAAACCCTAAACCCTAAACCTAAAGCTCAAAATCAAAACTGAAAACCCCAAACCCTAAGCATTTTATAACAATTTAAAAATTGTTTTGGAAATTTTATTTAAGTCTTTACTAAGGTCTTATAAACCCTAAACCCTAAATCCCAAAGGCAAAACCGTAAAAACTAAACCCTAATCATTTTATATCATTTTAAAAAGAATTTTGTAACTTTTACTTAAGCCTTGATTAAAACCATTTACTAAAGTCTTATAAAACCTAAAACCTAAGCCCTAAACCATAAACCCCAAACCCTAAAGCCTAAACCCTAAAACTTAATCATTTTATAACATTTTAAAAATTGTTTTGTAGCTTTTATTTAAGTGTTTAGTAGAACATTTTAATAAATTTTTATAAAACCTAAACCCTAAGCCCCAAACATTACACTTGAAACCCTAAAACCTAAACCCTATATATTTTAAAACATTTTATAAAGCATTTTCAAAATTTTATTTAGGTGTTTATTAAAAGCATTTACTGAAGTGTTATAAACCCTAAAACGTAAACCCTAAGCATTTTACAACATTTTAAAAAGTGTTTTTAACTTTTATTTAAGTGTCTATTAAAATCATTTACTAAAGTGTTATAAACCTTAAACCATAAACCTGAAAACCTAAATGCTAAACCTCCAAACCATAAAACATAAACCCTAATCATTTTATAATGTTTTAAAAAGCATCTTAAACTTTTGTTTAAGTGTTTATTAAAATAATTTACTAAAGTGTTATAAATCCTAAACCATAAAACCTAAAACATAAATCCTAAAACCTAAACCCTAAATTCCAAACCGTAAACCCAAAATCATAAACCCTAAAAATTAATAATTTTATAACATTTTAGAAAGAATTATATAACTTTTGTTTAAGTGTTTATTAAAATAATTTACTGAAGTGTTATAAACCCTAAACCCCAAACCCCAAACCCTATAGATCAAGAAAAGATAGAAAATCATCTTGTAACTTTTATTTAAGTGTTTATCAAAATAATTTACTAAAGTGTTATAAAACATAAACCGTAAACCCTAAACGCTATTTTTTTGTGATATTTTAAAGCGCCTTTTGTAACTTTAGTGTTATAAATCCTAAACCATAAACCCTAAACCATAAACCCTGAAACCTAAACCCTAAACCTGAAACCCTAAATCTCAAACTGTAAACCCCAAATGTTAAACCCTAAACACTAAGAATTTTATAACATTTTAGAAAGAGTTTTGTAGCTTTTATGTAAGTGTTTATGAAAATAATTTATTAAAGTGTTATAAAACCTAAACCCTAAACCACAAACAGCAAACCATATATCCTAATACTTAAAGCCTAAAGGATATAAACCTAAAATCATTTACTAAGGTCTTATAAACCCTAAACCCTAAAGCTTGAAATCATTTACTAAGGTCTTATAAAATCTAAACCCTAAACTCCAAAACCTAAACCCTAAATCCCAAGCCCTAAACCACAAACCCTAAACCCTAAGGATTTTATAACATTTTAAAAAGTGTTTTGTATCTTTTATTTAATTGTTTACTAAAACCTCCAAACCATAAAACATAAACCCTAATCATTTTATAATGTTTTAAAAAGCATCTTAAACTTTTGTTTAAGTGTTTATTAAAATAATTTACTAAAGTGTTATAAATCCTAAACCATAAACCTAAAACATAAATCCTAAAACCTAAACCCTAAATTCCAAACCGTAAACCCAAAATCATAAACCCTAAAAATTAATAATTTTATAACATTTTAGAAAGAATTATATAACTTTTGTTTAAGTGTTTATTAAAATAATTTACTGAAGTGTTATAAACCCTAAACCCCAAACCCCAAACCCTATAGATCAAGAAAAGATAGAAAATCATCTTGTAACTTTTATTTAAGTGTTTATCAAAATAATTTACTAAAGTGTTATAAAACATAAACCGTAAACCCTAAACGCTATTTTTTTGTGATATTTTAAAGTGCCTTTTGTAACTTTAGTGTTATAAATCCTAAACCATAAACCCTAAACCATAAACCCTGAAACCTAAACCCTAAACTTGAAACCCTAAATCTCAAACTGTAAACCCCAAATGTTAAACCCTAAACACTAAGAATTTTATAACATTTTAGAAAGAGTTTTGTAGCTTTTATTTAAGTGTTTATCAAAATAATTTATTAAAGTGTTATAAAACCTAAACCCTAAACCGCAAACAGCAAACCATATATCCTAATACTTAAAGCCTAAAGGATAAACCCTAAAATCATTTATTAAGGTCTTATAAACCCTAAACCCTAAAGCTTGAAATCATTTACTAAGGTCTTATAAAATCTAAACCCTAAACTCCAAAACCTAAACCCTAAATCCCAAGCCCTAAACCACAAACCCTAAAACCTAAGGATTTTATAACATTTTAAAAAGTGTTTTGTATCTTTTATTTAATTGTTTACTAAAACCATTTACTAAATTGCTATAAACCATAAATACCTAGTACCTAAACCCTTAATGTTAAACCCCAAACCCTAAACCCTAAAACACCCTGAAACCTAAAAAACCTAAAAAATCCATAAACCATAAAAAACCCTAAACCCTAAAACCTAAACCTTAAGCATTTTATAACATTTAAACCCTAAACCTAAAACCTAAGCATTCAATGACATTTAAACAAGCTCTTAGTAACCTCTTTTGAAGTGTTTATTAAAAGGATTTACTAAAATGTTATAAACCCTAAATCCTAAACCGTAAGAATTTTATAACATTTTAAACCCAGAACCCTAAACCCTAAAGACTAAACTCTAAACCCTAAGCCTTTTATAACATTTTAACAAGCGCTTTCCTACCATAAACCCTAAACCCTAAACCATGAGCATTTTATATAATTTTAAATCCTAATCCATAAAGCCTAAGCATTTTATAACATTTTAACAAGCGTTTTGTATCTTTTTTTCATGTTCTTATTAAAAGAATTTATCAAAGTGTTATAGATCACAAACCATAAACCATAAACCATATCCCTAAACACTAAGAATTTTATAACAGTTTAACAAGCATTTTGTAACTTTTATGTTAGTGTTTATTAAAATAATTTACTAAAGTGTTATAAACCCTAAACCCTAAACCCTAAACACTAAACCCTAAAACCAAACCCTAAAACCTAAAACCTAAGCATTTTATGATCTATTACTTCTACTTAAGTGTTTATTAAAAGAATTTACTAAGGTGCTACAAAACCTAAACCCTAAACCCCAAGACCTAAACCCTAAAAAATAAACCCCAAACCCCAAACCCTGAACCCTAACCATTTTATAAAATTTTAAAAATTAGTTTGTATCTTTTATTCAAGTGTTTATTAAAAGAATTTACCAAAATGTTGTAGACCCCAAACACTAACCTCTAAACGTAATCGCAAAACCCCAAACCTTAAACCCTAAACTCTAAATCCTAAACAGTAAACCCTAAACCCTAATCATTTTATAACATTTTAAAAAGTATTTTTAAACTTTTATTTAAGTGTTTATTAAAAGCATTTACTAAATTCTTATAAACCCTAAACCCTAACATCTAAACCCCAAACCCTAACCCTAAATCATAAACCCTAAACCTTAATCCCTAAACCCCAAACTGTGAACGTTAAACCCTAAACCCTAAGCATTTTATAACATTTTAAAAAGCATTTTGTAAATTTTATTTAAGTGTTTATTAAAGAATTTACTAAAGTGTTATAAACCCTCAACCCTAAAATGTAAACCACAAACCCTAAACCATAAACTCTAAAACTGAAACCCTAAACCCTAAACCCTAAATCCTAAATGCTAGAATAATTTATTAAAAGCCCTAAATCGTAAACCCCAAACCCTAAACCCTATATCCTAAACCTTAATCATTTTATAACATTTTCAAAAATTTTTTGTAACTATTATTTAAGTGTTTATTAAAATAATTTACTAAAGTGTTATAAAACGTAAACCCTAAGGCCCAAACACTACACGTGAAACCCTAAAACTTAAACCGTATGTAATTTATAACATTTTAAAAAGCGTTTTATAAATTTTATTTAGGTGTTTATTAAAAGCATTTTCTAAAGTGTTTTAAACCCTAAAGCCTAAACCGTAAGCATTTTACAACATTTTAAAAAGTGTTTTGTAACTTTTATTTAAGTGTTTATTAAAAGAATTTACTAAAGTGTTATAAATCCTAAACCATAAACACCAAAACCTAAACCCTAAACCTGAAACCCTCAATCCCAAACTGTAAACTTCAAATTGTAAACCCTAAACATTAAGAATTTTATAACATTTTAGAATGTGTTCTGTAACTTTTACTTAAGTGTTTATTAAGAGAATTTACTAAAGTGTTATAAAACCTAAACCCAAAACCCGAAACCATCTATCCTAATTCTTAAAGCCTAAAGGATAAACCCTAAAATCATTTACTAAGGTCTTATAAACTCTAAACCGTAAACTCCAAAACCTAAAACCTAAACCCTAAGCTCTAAACCCTAAACCCTAAGCCCTAAACCCCGAACCCTAAAACTTAAGGATTTTATAACTTTTATTTAATTGTTTACTAAAACCATTTACTAAAGTGCTATAAACCCTAAATCCCTAATCCCTAAACCCTTAACCTTAAAACCCAAACCCTAAACCCTAAAAAACCTTAAACCCTAAAAAAACCATAAACTATAAAGAACCCTAAACCCTAAAAGTTCATAAACCCTAAAAAACCATAAACCTTAAACCCTAAAAAACTATAAACCCTAAACCCTAAATCCTAAACCTTAATCATTTTATAACATTTTAAAAATCATTTTGTAGCTTTTATTCAATTGTTTATTAAAATAATTTACTAAAGTGTCATAAAACCTAAACCTTAATCCCCAAACACTACACCTGAAACCCTAAAACCTAAACCCTATATATTTTATAACATTATAAAAATTGTTTTCAAAATCTTATTTAGGTGTTTATTAAAAGAATTTACTAAATATTTATAAACCTTAAACCATAAACCCAAAACCCTAAACCCCGAACCTAGAAACCCTAAAACCTAAACCCTAATCATATTATAACATTTTAAACTTTTACTTAATGTTTATTGAAAGAAATTACTAAATTTTTATGAATCCTAAACCCTAAACCCTAAATGCTAATTTTTTTAATATTTTCAAAAGTGTTTTGTAATTTAGTGTTATAAATACTAAACCATAAACCCTAAAACCTAAACCCTAAACTGGAAACCCTAAATCCCAAACCGCAAACCCCAAAAGGTAAACCCTAAACACTAAGAATTTTATAGCATTTTAGAAAGCATTTTGTAACATTTATTTAAGTGTTTACTAAAAGAATTTACTAAAGTTTTATAAAACCTAAACCATAAACCCCAAACCCAAAACCTTATATCCTAATGCTTGAACCCTAAAGGGTAAACCCTAAAATCATTTACTAAAGTTGTATAAACCCTAAAGCCTAAAGCCTAAAGCTTGAAAGCATTTAGTAATGTCTTATAAATCCTAAACCCTAAACTCCAAAACCTAAACCCTAAACCCCAAACCCTAAAACCTAAGGATTTTATAACATTTTAAAAAGTTTTTTGTAGCTTTTATTTAAGTGTTTACTAAAACCATTTACTAAAGTGCTATAACCCCTAAACTCCTAATCACTAAACCCTTAACCTTAAACCACAAACCCTAAACCGTAAAAAACCCTAAACCCTAAAAAACCTAAAAAAACCATAAACCATAGAAAACCCTAAACCCTAAAAAATTGTATACCCTAAATCCTAAAAACACCAAAAAGCCCTAAACCCTAAAAATTGTTTTTTAACTTTTTTATAAGTGTTGATTAAAAGAATTTCTTAAAGCATTATAAACCATAAATCCTAAACCCTAATACCCACACCCCCAAACCTAAACCCTAAACCCTAAACCATAAGCACTTTATAACATTTTAAACCCCAAACCCTAAACCCTAAGTATTTTATAACATTCTAACAAGTGTTTGTAACTTTTATTTTAAGTGTTTACTTAAATAATTTACTAAATTGTTATAAACCCTAAACCGTAAGAATTTTATTACAATTTAGTAAGTGTTTTGTACCATTTTAAAACCCTAAACCCTAAACATTTTATAGCATTTCAATAATCATTTTGTAACTTTTTTTAAAGTGTCCCTCAAACCTAAACCCTAAGCATTTTATAACCTTCTAGCAGGTATTTTGTAACTTTTTTATAAGTGTTTATTAAAAGTATTTACTAAAGTTTTATAAATGCTAAACCTTAAACTCTAAACCCTAAGAATTTTATAAAATTTTAAACCCTAAACCCTGAGCATTTTATAACATTTTAAAAAGTGTTTTGTAAGCTTTTTTTAAGTGTTTATTAAAAGAATTTATTGAAGTGTTATAAGACCTAAACCCTAAACACTAAGAATTTTATAACATTTTAAAAAGAGTTTTTTTACTTTTTTTAAGTGTTTATAATTTTTTTTTACTAAAGTCTTGTGAACCCTAAACCCTAAACCTTAAGCATTTTATAAAATTTTAAACCCTAAACCTAAACCCTAATCTTTCAATGACATTTTAACAAGATTTTTGTAACATTTTTTGAAGTGTTTATTAAAAGAATTTACTAAAATGTTATAAACCCTAAATCCTAAACCGTAACCATTTTATAACATTTTAAACCCAAAACCCTAAACCGTAAAGACTACAGATTGTGCCACTACAGATCGTTTCTTACTCATCCAACTGACTGCACCTCCAAATTGGTTAAACACATACCAGTAAACCCATAAACTGGGGTTATGGGTACCCCTCAAACCCCCTGTGACCTCCCCCCCTCTAAACCCCAGTTAACTAAGTGGGTTAGTCATGGAAAGAATATAACACAACCCAACACTCATCAAAATGGAATATGGGTGGACGAGGAGGAAGAAAGGTTACATGATGTGGCGGATGTACCTAGTGCATCAACCTGAGAAGGAAGGTTCACATACGTGTCATCTGGAATGGTAGACGATGAGCTAGTAGATGGAGGATCTATGATTTTGAGACATGGGATTTTATCGAAAGAGGTTTGATAGAAGTGCACACAGAAACCTCAGAAAGGTTTGCCTACGAGGAACTCAAGGATGATGACAGGTAAAGGATATGGCCTATGGTCTCTGTCATCTCAACATTGGGGGGAGGGATCACGATGGTGGGACTAGAGTCCCCCTGTTCTGGTTTACTAGTGGTACCAGAATCCATAGATAGAGGAGTATGTGTTCCACTATGAGTGACCTCATATTCGGGAAGCGCTTCAAGACAATCACGAAATTCATCGAGATGAGGGAAATAATGGGAATAATGACCATAATGATTACACAAGGCATAAGGGTGATTTATGCGTAATGTTATGAGTTTCTTGGGTTGTCCTAGTAAGTTAACATGCACTGTTGGGATATTTGACTCGGGGAACATTTCATGAATGAAAGGTTTAAGATGAGGAAGCTCAGGATAATTATTGGTAGTGTGCCGAAAAACTTTACAAAAAGCACACAGAGGTGATGACTTTGGGGCACTAGTGTCTGGAGGAGCTTCGGGAGCCTTATCCTTAGGTTCTTTCCTCTTATCTTTGCTCCCCTATCCAGATGCTTTCATAGGTTCTTTCCTCTTATCTTTGCCCCCCTATCCAGATGCTTTCATAATAGGAGTGGTTTCATGTTGGGGTTGTGATGGAATTGAAGTAGCGACAGGGGTTGTTGGGACTGATTGAACTGGGGTCAAAGCATGATAAGGTCTTAGATGACCAGGCGAAATGCTTGCAGGGGAACAGATGTAACATACTAGGATCCCAAAAGTCACATTAGGGAGAAGTAGTGAAGCCATGACATAGACAGAAAATACTCCTGGAGGGGGAAATAAAAAAGGTATCTGGCTTGCAGGGTACTGTCCTGGCAGAATAGCTCCTGGACAGTTGAGACCTAGATGAACAATTCTTGGTGGAAACATAGGAGAGGTTCCACAAATGGAGGATGTCTTGGGGGGGTGGATACAGAGGGCTCAGCTGGGATGGCAACAACAGGGTGCTGAGAAGCTCGTTGTTGACTGGATGTACCAGACTTCTTGAGAGAAGCTCATGATGCTTGTAACATGAAAACACCCATAGAGTTAGGCTTTGAGATGAGAGGGGGATGAGCAAGGAAAGCACCCAACAATGAGGAAACTTTGTAGATTGTGGGTGAAACACTATTGAGATGAGTTGAAGACTGGTTATTTGACATTAACGAGATAATGGACACAGGGGAGGTCACGAAAGTTGGCTCGTATTAAGTCAAGTGATCGATGGTAATGATATTCCCTTCATGGGGGAACCACATCTTGTGGAAAATAGTAGGTGTGACAACTTTCATGGTGTATGTGTAACTATGACCTAAGAGAATATTGTAATATAAAGGGGCATCGATAACCTTATTGTTGACATGAACAGTCTTACTCGCAAGGGTCACTGGATAGTTATGGTACATGCTAAGAGGCTGGGGGGAGTGTTTGTCCTAAACATGCAAAGTGATGGTGGAGGGAGACAACTTAGGTGACTTAAGATTTTTCCAAACGATAGCTAACATCACATAGGTGGATGCACCTTCATCAATAATACATCGGGAGGTGATGGCATTATCGACTCGAACTGGTAGCTGAAAAGAAACGAATGAAGGAAATGGGTGATATTTTGATGTATCAACTGGGAAGAAGATCAAACGACTGTTAGAAGTATCTAATGCACCCAAAGGACTTAATAGATATTTATTTTGGGGTGGGCATGAATAGAGTACTTCCAGCGTCGACATGGTGGCAGGTGATTCCGCCGAGTCGTCTACTATATTGTATGTATGGGCAACTCTGTTAGAAGCTATGTTACGGTGTAATGGTCCCTTTAGGATGTTCGGAATGGCCTAAAATATAGGTTGAGCGATATGTAACAAACCATTTGGTGCCATAAGTGGCTCAACAGATGCTTTGGTTTTGGACTTAGTGGTGGACGAAGTTGATGGCTTGTCATATTAACACGATTGAGTTTACATGTTGATATCGGAGGGATTAACTTTATCAAAATTCATCATAAGGATCTGGTATTCACCAGGACCAAAAGGTTGGAGGGGATGGGATGCCCGACTTGGCTAAGGTTGGGCAGAAAAAATCCTTACTGATGGAAAGGATTTGTAAGAATTGCTAACTAAGACGGCGTAGGATTCTAAGGCGATTGCTGACCTCTAGAAGCTTCTTGAGCTTTGAACATTTGGTGCATCTGGGGTAAGAGAGGACACTCATGTGTATAATGGCCATGTACACCATAACATGCACAAGGTTTGTTTGTATGAATACTCTTGTTCTGCTTGGGTTGGTTGCCCTGTTGCTCGTTGTTGGTGTTAGGCTTGCTCCCCTGGGGTTCACTAGGGTGATTACCTTGATTACCCTGGTTACCCTTGTTACCTTTCCAATTATTCTTTTCCTTCGAATTTTGGGGATTGGTAGCACTCTACTGCACAAACACTTGGCCCTGAGGGAGGCTGCGATGTTAATGCTTAAGGGGATGGAGAGCTTAGTTGTGCATAAGGAGCAATGGTTTTGTAGACAAGCTAGGGCCCTAAAAACACGTGGCTAGCAAGAGGGGCATAAGTGTTGGAGGAACTAGTGTCCCCCCTGCAAATAGCCATAACTTTTCTATGTATATGGCGAAGGGTGTGAAAGGGTTCCAACAATACCATCGGTGGCAAGAGATGCCCCCAGTGCATTGGCACTTTCAAGACGAGGGAGGTCTAGAATGACGGTATAGACATAACCGGATTGTGCATAAATCAGGTCATATCTTAGAGTGTTTGGAGAGCTTCTTCCTCAGATGGAGGAAAATGGGACAGGACATCTTTTCGAATGGGTGTTAAAAGGCTCCTAAGAAACCAATCTAGATAGAAACTATCTTCCAAGGGCGGGGCACAACATGTGCTCCTCCTTCTACGACACTCTTGAACATGGTCAAAAGGGCGAGTGGCAGAGGACTGATAGAATGAGGTCAATAGCTCTGTACCAGTGTTGTAGCAGAGAGGTAACTGGAAATATGGAAGGAACGCTTTAGCAAGTGTCATGAAAATTTAATGAGATACGGTGGGCTAGTCTACATACCATTTTCTAGTGTCTCCAGTGAGCGTGTGTTGGAAGAGCCGAAGACGAATGGAGTCTTCAGTAATGGAGTTGCACGAACACCACATGTGGAAGGAGTGGACATGGTTGGTAGGATACTCTCGAGCATTACCCTCAAAATTTCAAATGTGAGAGGGAAGATTAGTCAGCATAACCGACCAACCTACATCATTATGTATTGGTTCGTTTATCAACTAGCTAAAATCTAGTAGACTTAACCCAGCCATAAAAGGGAGCACGGGGGTTGTTGGGACGAGACTGTTCTTCTTTATGTGACTACCTAGATAGAACCGGAGTCAACACCAGCTAGGGTTCCTATAGGAGCTATGGATCCAGACATGGTGACGATATACAGTGAAGGAGGCTTGAAATTAGATGAGGAATCGGATGAACCAGGAGAAGAGTCGGTATGGGGACTCAGAGGGTTATGAACTCGAACCCGACAGGGGGTGGGTAATATGCCAAAGAGAAAACTATGGGTGAAGGCCTAATAGTCTATATGAAAAATGCCTTAGTGGTGCAATGGTGGAACAACACACATGACATGGAAATGGTGAAGGGAGATCAAAAATATTCCTTTTTCTCGATGAGGAGAGATAAATTTATTATGTTAAGTCTTGGTTTGGGGGTGTAAACCAGGTACCCTTCGCTTAAGGTGTTCTTTTGTGTGCAAGTGTATTAATTTATTAAGCCCAGATCATGTTTGTAAAAGAGAAAAAAGCTTGCTAAAATTAAACTAAAATTAACAACACAAAATGAACAACAAAACAATTAACTAAAACCCACCCAAAACTGGGTATGCAAACACTATGCTGGTTGGTTGCTAAATCGATGGAAAACACACTAAAAAGGTCAAGAGATCTAATTATTAGTGTGACTGGGATGAAATAACATTGGTTTACTAGAAAGTGGTGCAACAACAGCAAAAAAATAGAGAGGAAGATCATTGCAAAAAGATAGGGAGGTGGGTGAAAAAACTAAGTTAACCGATGAGACCCTAAGGCCAATGACCAAACAAGTTTTAATATGAAACTATGGATGGTAGCAACCTATATTTATAGATCTGAAACAAAAGGGTACACATATGGAAAATATGGCTGAAAGTGTTTCAAAAACACAGACTAATCACTTAGCTAAACTCCTCTTATAAAGGTGGAAGTGTACTAGAAGCCCTAGGGGGAAAGTTCCACCTCGATGAGTAAATAACAGTAGATCAAGGCATAAGAGGGATGAGACTGAGGTCAAACAACCCATCAGACAGCTCTCGGAAAAACCTAGAAATATATCTGATAAAAACCTGGAAACCCTAAAATCGCAGGTACTGATCCTTTTTCAGCTGGGATCACACTTTTTGGGCTAAAAGGTGCCCTCTTGACTCTATATCATACTTTTTGGGATGGAAAATGTGATTTATGCTCCTTGACTCTCGATCACCAAATATCAGAAAAAGTTGTCGTCTCTGTCGTGGTTGGTTCTTGCGACTTGCGAAAAAGAACAAAAAACTTGTAGAAGTCAAAAATTTAATATATCTAGGGTTAAAAAGCTAGACAACAACATTAAGAGGCTTGAAAAAGAAGAAACCCTAAGCTGAAAACTTAAGGTCATCCAGGTTTCTGGATTTGAAATATAAAACCAGTGGAGTCGGCAATTTTTTTGTAGTGTTTTCTTCTCAAAGATGTATGAAAAGAACCCACTTAAGACTCTAAATGAAAAATAGTCTCAACAATATAAATGGCTACTAAACATTATAGATCAAAACTAACTAATAGAAACAAAATGCGCCAAAGTCATGATCTGTGCCACAATCATAGTTAAACAACAAAAGGAACAATAATAACACCAATCATCCAATGTAAACCAAATATAAAAAGAGTAGATTTTATTATAACAACCGTGAAGGGAACAAATAAATGTTACGAGTCTCCCTCTATGGGATGGGCTCTTGGTTATCCTCAAACGTCTTCAACTTTTCATAGCGTCTCTCTCCTCTATAATGTGCAAACCTAGCAAATGAAATTTTTGAGCTCAATGGGAACTCTACATATGATAAAAATTATATCAAAAAAGAAATGGCGAGCAAACAAGTGGCCTTCATGTTGGTGAGCGGTGGCATGAGGCTCACACTTGCCTGTATGTTCCATGAGAAGGTCGTTTGTCCATCTAAGCGAGTTCTCACTACCCTCGGTGCTTTGGGACTTCCTTGCCCACCTCTAATGTTAGAGTCTTAATACATCCTGCATCCAGTCCCCAAGTTTGATCAGTGAAAGAATGAGGTAATTCGTTTTCTTGAGGGGAAAGAATGAATTGAGGCAATTAGAAGGAATAGGTACCCTTCACTGGTAGTTGGATGCTTTGGAGCGAAGAAGCAATAGAAGGATGATTTGACATTTTGATATGTAGATGAATTGAAAGTGGAGTTGCAGGTGATCACACTTTTACATTTTGATATGTAGATGAATTGAATGTGGAGTTGCAGCTGATCATTGTTTTATTTTTCAGCGCTTTTACGGATATTTTTCAGTACCTTTAGGGTGATTTTTCAGTGCCTTTAGGAAATATATTTTATACACACCCGTGTTCAATTGAAAATTTGAGAGACAGGTAGGCTTTGGGATAATACTAAGAGTAATTTGCAGAAATTGTTCCCAAAACTTTTCGATTTTTTTTAGAGCACTGGTAATATGTTTACACAACTTCAAAATTTCCATCCACAAATCCTCATAAACTTACTTAAAATTCACAATAAAATCCTCGTAAATTTACTGAAAATTCACAATAAAAATGGTAGAAAGTAGGTTCCAAATTTTTTATTATTTATTTAAATTCATGTATAATGTTGGAGTTCATTGCTTGTCTTTCCCAATTTCTTGATAGATGAGCAATTTTCAAGTTTGTGGAGCTCCACTTTATTTGAAACTTCCCTGGTGAAAGTATGACCTTTTTCCAAAGAAGTTAAAAAATCTTGTATCTAGTTACATTTAAGAAAGTAAATACATTTAAGAAAAGAAACAAAAAAAATTGTGCTATCCAAAAAAATTTAATGGTCTTACACTACCTTGTATTAAAAAATTATAAATGTTTTTAAAAAATTATAAGTGTTTTTAAAACTAGTGCAAAGTCCAATACTCATAGAACTTGAAGTGCCATAAAACTATATGTCCTGGATTATTTATGTTTAAATTAAATATTTTATATCAGAATATTTTTCTTGGTTCATTTATTTATATTTAAATTAAATATTTTATCTCAAAATAGTTTTCTTACTTTATATAATTTATGTCAGTTATTTTTTCTATACAAACACCATTTACCCTCACAAGAGAAAATAGTTTTTTCCATTCTTCTGAGTTTCCATATTTATAGTATTTCAAAATAATGAGATGAGAGAATTACAACTAACCACAGGTGTTTATTTCCTTATAAAAAGTAACTATATAGGAGGAAGACCGGAGTTTCTACTACCGTTGGGTGCGGTAGAGACAACTTAATGATTCTAGATAAAAGGTTTTGATAATTTCACGCTGGTGGTGGTCCTTTCAGCTTCATTTTCAAAACTAAAGTCAATGTTTTATATGAAGTAATAATATAGAAAAATCTTTCTATTAAGACCAAAATGAGATGATTTATTACTATTTATTATATTAACAGGGTGTGTATTTTAGAATAGGGTTTATTCAATTTCAAAAATCTACCAACTGGGGATTTTGTTTTGCAATAAGGGGATTGTAATAGATGATCAAACAAACAGTGACACAAGCTGATCTTATGTTGTTTGCTACGAGTGAAAAAAAACTGAAGAGTCTACTTACAACTCTTTTTTTTATCAACTGAAAAAACTGAAGAGCCTGCTTCCAAAATTTTTTCGAGACGCTCTTGAGAAATCAGTGGTACTTCCTCCATACAGGTAATTTGTTTATTGCATCTCTAGACTCTTTACTTGAATTTTTCCTGTTTATTGTCATTGTTAATTCGTGTGCTTCAATTGAGTGATGAAGGTCTGACCCTAACGCCTAAGTCACTTTTCTACCCATAATAAACACGGGGCTCATCCATCCACCCATTCATCACATGGCAATTTTTGGCTATCCAGAATGTTTATCAAATCTGCATTCCGCTGAGATACGTACGTTATGACTCGCTCGCCCATTTTTTGTCCGGCAAATTTGTAGTTATAAACATCAAGGAAATGGAGGCAGATATCGACAGCCACTCCAATTTGGGTGCTGCGAAAAGTTTCAGCGTGCTTTCTTTGGGTAATAGTCACCGTCGTCACTATCTAGTCGGAATCCATATATGGTTTCAGGTATGAATGTTTCGTGCGTTTCAGGTATGAATGTTTCGTATAGGGTTTGTTACGTCATATGCATAGTCTCTCTTGTTGTAGGTCAATATATAATTGAATTGCTGTAGGATCAGACAGCCTAACCGTTCGGTCACGCAGTCCCTTCGCCGTGGGGACTTTACTATGACGATCTTTACCTGCAGTCAGCCCAGATAGGCGCACTCAACAATCGTTGCTTTTCTCTCCATCTCCCAGCAGCCCTGCGCTTGGAACCCTTGCCATCATCTTGCTTCGAACCCTTGCTTTCGATCGCATAGTCTTCTTGCTGGCGATTCTCATTAATAGACTCAGAAAATACCGCAATACCCTCATGAACCCGGCCTGCATATCCTCCAAACTATTGCTCAACATCGTACCAGAATAAGCATCGTCAAATCTGCTCGGTTTGGACCGGAAACTTATCTCCTGCGTACAATTTCTAGTTTCGAACTTGCTACATATTTGGCGCATGTGTTGGGCCGATTTTGCCGGCTAGTACTGTGAGCCACACTTGTGCATATCGCAGCGCGGCGAATGTAGTTCCGAGCCTGGAGGGACCTTTCCGGCTATCTGCAGGATCAAAGTCATGATATCAAATGAAAGAAAGGACCCTTCCAGTGCCGACTGACTTCCCTTCTTTATAATTACTCTACTCTCTGTGGATGCTATCTGCAGGATCAAAGTCATGAAATCAAATCATCACACCGCACTGGTCCATGGTTAAATTTACACCTATGCTCTGATGCAATTATCCCTTTTTTACAGAATATTCTACTAATTAGAATATTTCTAATTTGCATTTAGATCAATTATAATATTGTTCACGGACTTTAACAAATCTGAAGTCAATTATACATTGCCCAACAACGCCACTCCGAATTTGAAAATGGGTATCTGCCAGGTCAAGAGTGTGGAGACCACAGAGAAAGCATTTTAAACCAGAAAACGTGGCGGAGAGTATGGGATGGCAGGTGCATAAAATGGCCATGATGTGTTTTGGGAAATAGTAAATTGAAAAAGGCATAGCCGTTGTGGAGACAAAGAAATAAATAAGGATTGAGCTTTCCATGCTTTCCATGGGTGGAGAGAGCGAATCAAACCGCTCGTTGGTGCACAACTGAGAGAGAGATGATGCCTAATGCCTAACTTCTTGGCATCCAGACAGAGAATGCAGACACATGCATACCACCTATAAGACCTTCGGGAGATTAGTACGACGGGCACTTGCGAGTTGTGCACGCGGGCGGGCGCGCGAGCGAGCACACGGGCGCGCATAAAAAATGTGCGACGGGGTGCAACAACATGTGCGACAACATATGCGACGTTATATGCGACGATATGCAAAACAATTATGCGACTAAGTGTTGAATGTGCTATATATATATATATATATATATATATATATATATATATATATATATATGCGATATTGAAGAAGTGTGCAAGCTGACTTACAAATGAAGCTTGGGGCGCATGGACAATGGTTTTGGGGGTCGGCCGAGGGGCTGCACACACCTTGTAAACCCACATAGTATGTGTATATATGTGAGAGCTTTGAGAGCTCATTCAAACAACAATCAACTTCACATCTCTTCTACGCATAGATCAAGAGACAAGTGAATAGTGCGCATAAATAAGAGGAGTCTGCGCATATCTCATGCGCTCCTCTTGAGGGTGCACTTAAAGGTGTTCTTGAGGTGATCTTGAGTCGGTCGAAGAGTGGGCAAGGTGTGCCCGAGGTGCAGTGGATGTGCAGATTTGTGTAGGACTTGGTAAAGAGGATTAAGTGGCTCGGGTGAGTATTACTCTTTGTGCAAGGGTGCACATGTATTGTAAAGGTTGGTTGCCTATGTTGTAAATTATTCTAAGTATTGGCTTGGATCTTGCCAAGCATTACTTGTATTATTGAAGAAAGACTGAATATAATATATTGTCGGGTAGACTTGTTCGGGAGTTGCCCCTCCCCTTTATACTTGTTGTAATTGTTGATGTTCTTGTTATAATTGCTATGGATAATGAATGAGTATGGGCTTCATTAAGTATAAAGGATAATTGCATTTTACTTGGTTTCGAAACACAAACTAAGTAAGGACAAGTGAATTAGGCGTAGTCCACGAAGGTTAGTATTGGTGAAAAGAAAGCGTTCAGTGGTGCCGCACCTCGCTATAAGTGGTTGGAAGACTACCACAGGTGTAGGGGCATGACATGTGGTATCAGAGCTCGGTCTAGAGTTGGTGAGCAAGCTTTGCTCATGACAGGTTGAAGCTTGTGAATAGGTTTAGGTGTTGAAGCATTGAAGCCGGTATACACTTGACAGGTGAAAACAAGACTTCGGTTTGGAGCTGTTGAGCAGGGTTGCTCATGACAGGTACTTGCAGGTTAAGGAAACCGTTTCACACAAGTGAAACAAGGGTTGGTTCTCATTGCAGGTGACTTGGTGAAGCTGTTGGATGGTTGAAACTAGATTGCAAAGGAGAGAGAAGCTGTTAGAGATGGCAGTCGAATCTCAGGCTGGGTCTAGTCACGTTATGAAGGATACTACTATTGGGTTCATTGAAAAAGTGTTGGAAAATATGGAGGATATGGAGACTTCTTGGGATAAGAAGATGGACTTGTTTGCTAAAGAACAAGAGGCCAATTCAAAGATGAAGGAAGAGCTCGATGAACTCCGAACACAACATGATGAACTCAGGACACAGTATGAGTACACTGATCTTATGTGTACTCAACTCGAAGTAAGAGTCAAGGAGGTTGAAGAAGCAAGGGATCAGGGTCTTGCAGAGATCGTGAACTTGAAGAAAACTCCTGACGAAGCCAAGGATGAGATAGCAGTGTTGAGGAAGGCCATGAGGCATAACTCAGGTGGAGGAGTACCTCATGCGAAGGTCAAGGAACCAGAATCTTATGATGGCACAACGAATGCAAAGACTCTTGGAAGCTTTCTATGGGACATGGAGCAATACTTGGAACGGTTGGCTCTATTTGATGATGAGACAAAGGTCAAGGTGGCTGCTCAGTTCTTAACAAAGGATGCTAGGATGTGGTGGCGAAGAAGGTTGGATCAGATTGCCAATGGTATTGATGATTACATTACTTCGTGGGATGACATGAAGAAGGCTTTGCAGACTCATTTTAGTCCTCAGGATGAAACATGGGAAGCAAGGACGAAGATTAACTACATAGAGCAGACCAGGAGCCTACAAGCATATCAGCGGGAGTTTGCAAGTGCAGCTCTGGAACTTCCTGACATGGCAGAGAGGGACAAGGTGTTCAACTTCATTATTGGGTTGAAGCCTTGGGCACGTAATGAAGTGAAGAGGCAAAAGATTAGGACACTTGAAGAAGCTTTTATTGCTGTTGACAGGTTGGTGGAGTATTATGATGAGACTTCTGATGATAGGAAGAAGAAGTCTGATAAACCGAAAGATAAGAAGAAGGAAGATGCTTCGAAATCGGATGATAGTTCGAAGACGAAGAAAGACTTGAATTGTTGGATATGTTCTGGACCACATACGGTGAAGAATTGTCCTTCTAAACCAAAGTTGGCTGCTATTGCACAATCTGATGTGAGGAATGAAGGTGCTTCTATAGGGATGATGTAGATACTTGGTGCTTCTGCTACTATGGAGGAGGTCTCTAGGAGAGACCCTGAAAGGAACAAGTTAGAGTATGTTCGAATGAAGGTTGGAGGTGCTGATGTACTCACTATGGTGGATAGTGGGGCTTCTCACAACTTCATGGGTGAAGATACTGCAAGAAGGATTGGGCTGAAATTTGTACCGGCAAAGGCACAAATGAAGACAATGAATTCTCCTCCTACTGAGATTCTTGGTATAGCTGAGAGGGTGGACACTACACTTGGTGAATGGACTGGGAAGGTGGACTTCACTATAGTGCAGATCGATGACTATGAAGCTATATTGGGGATGGAGTTCATGAAACAATTTGATGCTATGATTGTTCCACATTTGAAGAAGCTCTACATTTATGATGGAATGGAATATGTACCCATTGGTGTTCCAACCATTGGTGTAACAAGACCTGATTGTAAACTAGGAGTGATGCAAGTGGAGGATGAGAAAAGAATGGGAGAGATGAGTAAGCGATTGTCTACTATTGAGGCAAAGCTTACCGAGCAGTCATTGGTCATTAGATCACTTTCAGATAGCATCTTGGATTTGTCAAGAAGGCTAGAATTGGTGGAGGATGATGATCAGGAGGAGGTATATGTGAGGCCAGATGTCCAGAAGGAAGACTGGGTTGCTTATCTACAAAGGATGGAGATTGAGGATCCTGATAGGTGGATTGAGTTGATTAGTGAGGGAGAGCTTTCAGGCTCTACTCCCTTTACATCTTCTTAGATGGATGAAGAATATGGGGCTCATTGTTAGCTGCTCTTGGCAGTGAGTCCTTAGACATATGGAGTAGGTATGATTGATGGTGCAGGGATGGCTTGAAATCAAGCATCATGACATGTTGCAGATGAGATGGATGGAGTTTCCATGGACCTGAGCATGGATTATGGAGGTATATTCTTGATGAGACAAGGATGTGGCATATGTTTGAGGAACAACTGATGATGGAATGAGGATGTTCACTCTCATGGATTGAGCATGATGGTTGGATTAGCTACCCAACTAGTTTAGACATGGGGTCGCGAAGTGTGCAGAGATGTGTTAGCATTTTGTTGGGGTATCAAGATAGAAGTTCACATGGAGACACATGATGAGGTTGACACGAGATGTTACAGTGGAGATTGTGGTAGAGGGGTCGATGATCATGGATCAAGATGATATCTGATGGAGAGCATACCGTTGAGGTGCATACCTTGGTATGGTGAGCTTGGTTGTAGCTGGTCATTAAGCCAAGACATAGTGGAGATGAGTCTCTACATATGTTGCAAGGATGTTTGCCTTGCGAAGAGGAGTTCACATCATGGATGATGATGATCTTGGTGGATGGCTACCGGGATGGTATGTTGTCGAGGACAACAACGATTTCAGGTGGAGGAGGATGTAAGACCTTCGGGAGATTAGTGCGACGGGCACCAGCGAGTCGTGCACACGGGCGGGCACGCGGGCGAGCGCACGGGCGAACGGAAAAAATGTGCGATAGGGTGCGACAACATGTGTGACAACATATGCGACGTTATATGCGATGATATGCAAAACAATTATGCGACTAAGTGTTGAGCGTGCTACATATATATGCGATATTGAAGAAGTGTGCAAGCCAACTTACAAATGAAGCTTGGGGTTCATGGATAGTGTTTTTGGGGGTCGGCCAAGGGGCTGCACACCCCTTGTAAACCCACATAGTATGTGCATATATGTGAGAGCTTTGAGAACTCATTCAAACAACAATAAACTTCACATCTCTTCTACGCATAGATCAAGAGACAAGTGAATAGTGCACAGAAATAAGAGGAGTCTGCGCATATCTCATGCGCTCCTCTTGAGGGTGCACTTAAAGGTGTTCTTGAGGTGATCTTGAGTCGGTCAAAGAGTGGGCAAGGTGTGCCCGAGGTGCAATGGATGTGCAGATTTGTGCAGGACTTGGTGAAGAGGATTAAGTGGCTCGGGTGAGTACTACTCTTTGTGCAAGGGTGCACATGTATTGTAAAGGCAGGTTGCCTATGTTGTAAATTATTCTAAGTATTGGCTTGGAGCTTGCCAAGCATTACTTGTATTATTGAAGAAAGACTGAATATAATATATTGTCGGGCAGACTTGTTCAGGAGTTGCCCCTCCCCTTTATACTTGTTGCAATTGTTGATGTTCTTGTTATAATTGCTATGGATAATGAATGAGTATGGGCTTCATTAAGTATAAAAGATATTTTCATTTTACTTGGTTGCGAAACACAAACTAAGTAAGGATAAGTGAATTAGGCGTAGTCCACGAAGGTTAGTATTGGTGAAAAGAAAGTGTTCGGTGGTGCCGCACCTCGCTATAAGCGGTTGGAAGACTACCGCAGGTGTAGGGGCATGACACTGCCGGTCCTGAACATCCTCTGAACGCTCAAGGCATGTCGAAAGAATCCAAAAGGAGCCATGGAAATTTCTATGCATTGCATGTTGCAGAGCACGATCTGATTAAGTGGGAGTATGGGACGAGAGTTGTGAAAAAGAGACCATCCGATTCCTTTTGTGAGAATGCCATCCGATTTCATTAATGGTATATATATATATTTTGATTATTTCTGTTAATTATAACTCTATATAATAATTATTTCTATTCATGAAAATAGATATGTTCTTATCTCTTTGAAATACATATGTTCTTATCTTCTTCGATTTTCTATATCGCTAAACCCTTTTGCACATCAGAATGCCGCTACAGAGCAAGGGATACAGGGCAGTGGGTTGTTGAGTTGGGCTTAGCAGGACATGACATATTGGGCGGTGGGTTGATTTAGCATTGCACTTGGTTCATTTCTGCTTCTTCTTTCTTCTGTGGAAGCTTTACCAACGCCCATCGCTATTTCGCTCTTCTTGCTTGTATTCTTTTCCTAGATTTTGGGTTTTTTTTGGTCTTTATTTTTTACTCTTTAGATATTGGTATTTTTTCTGTTTCTAACTACTTCTATCTGGGAGATGAAAGATAACTACTATTTATATTGGTATTTTTTGTTTTTAACTATTACTTTTTTTGGGTTACATCTTATAGCCGTCGTTGTTGTACTTCCCGCATGTTGTGCAGTGGTTTAAAAGAGGTATGCATTGTTTCTTTTTTTTTGGTGCGTGTGTGCATGTGTAGGAAGGTTGTGGAGGAGCTCCAGTGGAGACGTCCGACTATGTTGTTAACCCTCAATTTTGAAGGATACTTATTAGAGATATTTCTCGAATACTTTATATTTAAATATGCTTTATACTTTGCTCTACTTTAGTTTCTCAAAAATTTATGTTGTATTTTTTTGTTGCCACAAAAAAGTCTTTATGCTTTATTTTGTAAAAAAAATTATAATCGCTAAATAAAATAAATAATGTAAACTCATCTACTTTAGTTTCTCAAGAATTTATGTTGTATTTTTTTGCTGCCACAAAAAAGTGTTTATGTTTTATTTTGTAAAAAAAATTGTAATAGATAAATAAAATAAATGATGTCAACTCATCTTGCTTTTGCTTTATCAGATTCTCTTTCCAAAGACTTTTTACTCTGTTCCACTGAATACATCGTTCTTAACCAAATCCTAAGTGGCCTTCCCTCACTCTTTACGGGATTTTAAATTGCCATTTCCTCACCTTTCCCGATAGTAGTATAGGCTATTTCCTCACCTTTCCCCGAAAATATTCTATACAGCCCACTACTTGACATGATCCCTTCTCTTAAAAACTATTTCCTCACCTTTCTCGACAATATTCTATACAACCCACTACTTGACATGATCCCTCCTTTTAAGAAGTTCAGGTTTCATTTTTATTTTTCAAGAAAACCTGAGTGCATGGAGATGTTGAGCATGCTACCTTGGAGGCTTGATATCATATACTACTGATACTTGGACAAGATAAAACTATGGTCCACCATTTTTTTAAGGCAACTATTAGCTGCAACAAGCATTCAAAAATCCAAACTATTTAACAAAAAAATTAAATCAAGACAACACCATCATCATTTTTAGTTGTCCATTGTTGATATATAAACAAATTCACATAAACAGCATGGAACACATTCCTAAGTAGAAGGATAAAAATTCTATGGCATCTGGTTCGGTGCCAGTAACTACGATATCTTTCCTTCTGTTGACAATTTTTCATCTTCTTCAAAATTGTTTCAATCTATTTCAATCTACAAAAGTGAAAAGTTATTTATACATTATGTAGATGTATTACAATCTTTAAAAGTCAGTAGTTATTTATAAGTGCTTTTTTATTTAAAAATTAAGAAACTGCTCTTAGCAAAGTGCTTTTTTAGTTATTTATACTTGTCTTTTTATTTAAAAATCAACAAACTCCTCTTAGCAAAGTACTTTTTTTTTTATTAGAGGAAGAAACAACTTTGCTTCACCGTATTTATTTTTATTTGTAATTCCTTTATTCACAAATCACGGATCTGAGATTTTATGGTGACTCACTACAAGTAAATGTTTATTCAGGATCTCTATGGATTATTGTTATTACAATTTTTTTCTCTTATAATTAATTTATTGGTTTAGTGTAATGTAATTAAATGTAATTTTAAATAATATCTATTATTAATATATTTAATTCATATTTTGTTTATTTAGGAGAAACACTATTTTGAAGATATTTCATTGTATTGTTTTGAATATAGAATATATGATTTGTGGGGTTTTTAAAGTTTAATTAATTATTTGATATATGCACTATATTTTGGGATCTAAAAAGAAAATTGAAATTTATTTAAAGTAAAACATATTTAATAGATACAGAATGATTAAGAAAAACAATAAATTTTGATATAAATTCTAACATGAATTTTCACATAAATTTTAAATTTACAAATTTATTTGTCATATAAATGTGTTTGTAATTTTGAATATTTTCGTGTATTTTTTCATGTGAATTTTATAAAATAACTTAATAATTTGTAATTATATCTATTTTTAATTATATTTTTGTTTAAAATATATTTATAATTTAGAGAGGGATGGGGAGTGGGGTGGAGAGAGAGGGGGTAAGAGGATAAGGGAAAGGGGTAGAGATGAAGATTAAAGAAGATAAATGTAAAGAGGGAAAGGCGGGGGATGGTGAGGAAGGGAAAGTGGGAAAACAAAAGAAGAGGGAGAGAAGAGGAGAGAGTGAGTAAGTGTGTACATGTGAGAGAGAGAGAGATAGAAGGAGATGAGGAATAGGTTGGGAGGGGTAGAAAGAGATAGAAATATGGGGAGAAAGACATAAAAAGAGAGAGTGGTGGGGAGAGAAAGAGGGGCGAAGAAGAGAGGGGAAGATGGAGAGAGAAAGCCCAGAGCTACAAGGGGAGAGAGACTAGGGACAATGAAGAAGGGGTAAGGAGAGAAAAAAGGAGCGAGGGGGGAAAAGAGAAGGGGAGGGAAGGAAGGAGATACATTGCTTGGGAGGGTTGTTTTGAAGGACAATTCAAGGTAGGCATGGATAGTAGGGGGGAGAGAGAAAGAGAGATTGGAGGCATAGAAAGAGAGAGGGAGGGATGGAAAGAGTGAGACAGAGTGGTAAAGAAGAGAGTGGGGGAAGGGGGAAGAAAGAGAAATTGGAGGAGAGAGGCAAGGGTGAGAAAGGGGAAGATTGAAAGGCGATGTAAAGAGAGAAAGGGGGAGTGAGGGGGAGAGAGAGAAGGGAAGGGAGGGAAAGACATACCAAGCTCGGGAGGGTTGTTCTGAAGGATGAATTGAGAAAGGTAGTTAAGGATAGTATGAGAAAGAGAATGGTAGAGAGAGAGAGAAGCATCGTCATTAATGGTAGTTAAGGATACATTGCATTCAATGACATTCTCATTAATAGACTCAGAAAATACTGCAAGACCCTCATGAACCCGGCCTACATATCATTCAAACTATTGCTCAACATCGTACCAGAATAAGGATCGTCAAATCTGCTCGGTTTGGACTGGAGACTTATCTCCTGCGTACAATTTCTAGTTTCGAACTTTCTACATATTTGGCACATGTGTTGGGCAGATTTTTCCTGCTAGTACTCTGAGCCACACTTGTGCATATCTCAGCATGGCGAATGTAGTTGCGAGCCTAGAGGGACCTTTCCGACTATCTGCAAGATCAAAGTCATGAAATAAAATGAAAGAAAGGACCCTTCTGGCGCAGACTGACTTCCCTTCCTTATAATTACTCTACTCTCTGTGGATGCTATCTACACGATCAAAGTCATGAAATCAAATAATCACACCACAGTCGTCCATGGTTAAATTTACACATATGCTCTGATGCAATTATCCCTTTTTTACATCTTTACAAGTGCTTAGGTTTTGAGTCAACACATAGATTTAAGCTTAAAGCTCTGAGATTTTAACTACTTCTGCAGCTTCTTGGTCATTTAAAGGTTTATTTTAAACAACTAAAGGATCGTGCTGGGGCCGACTGACTTCTTTATAATTAAAGAATACAGGGAACATCGTTAAAAAAATTGGCACTTGTATATATGTATAATTATTGAGATTTACAACGAATTTTTTGAGGACTCTGATCTTCTGCATCAAAATATCTATATTTTTGTTCATCAATATAGGTTCCCTTCTATTTTCTCTTTGTACGCCATAGATTCAACCTCACCTCCAAGGGTATATGGTCTGGGGTTTAGGACGCACTCATTCCAAATTTGGGAACACTTCAGTGGTCAAGTGAGGCCCAGGAATCAGTTCTGCAACATCAAATCCATCCAATATGAAAAAAGAAAGATAGTTTTCATAACGTTAAAAACAATTCTAATAGTAAGAAAAACATAGGGTAAAAAAATTTGAATAAAGTATTACAGAATGTGACAAAATAAAGTAGTATAGAGTGTCCTAAATGACATTCAAATTCACCTAGTTGTTATGTAATCACTAAAGGTTCCAACTATTTATAATTTTCTTAGAACATCCGAAATGTAAGTCCAACAAGGAGAAACATAACATTTTGAATGGAAATCTATGATGAGATGACATGTGAAACACATGAAACCAACCACCTTTTTAAAGCTATGGTTATAACCCAAACTGGAAATTTACCCTTCATATTTTTTTTTATCAAGTAGCTTCTCTTACTTCATTAAAATACCACAACAATTTTTTTGAGGTCTTCTTCTCCCCCAACCTCATTCCTACCAAATTTATTAACTAGGATAAAGATACAAAAGATGATACCAAAGTGCCAAAATTTACATTGTGTCCATAAATTAAATGCAAAAAGCATCAAAAACACACATAGAATACATATGAAAAGAACATCCATCATGGATTGTGAGGGGGTTCTAGTTCCTATCCATAATTAAAAATGTTTGGGGGTCTAGGGGCCTCGTAAACATACATCTCTAGGTGGTCAATATGACCCTCAATATGATCTATTAACTTATTAGTACATCTTTGGCTCATAATAACTGAAGGCATCTTGTTGATAATTTCCTATTTATTATGTTTTCTGTTAATCATGAATGTTATCACCTCATTCTATTCATCATGTCTCTATTTCCCTAGCTCCTCCAACAGTGTGGTAACAGTCTGCAATTGCCTATAAAAAATTCTAAATATGGTGGTGCTTCCACATGGCTAGGTGAGGAAACATGTTCATCAACCAATTCACCCTCACAAATAACCTCAACGCCCCCATCACCTTCAACTTTTCCCACCCACCTGTCATGGTCAACCAAGACTTTGTGAGGTCACCCAACTCACATGACATGGCCCCTTCATCTAAGAATTCCACTATATAATCCATACCACAAAGACCAATTTAATTCAACCATCCAACTATTGTAGCTTGGTAATGGAGTCCCACTTCAAAACTGAACAAGATAAAAATTGTCAAAAATTACATATTCTTCCACCAATATTACTAAACAAGAAACACCATGATTACAAGATTTCCTCTTGAATAGTGTACCCCAGGAAACCAAGGGTAGAGGTAGTGAGCCTAAGACCTCAAACTACCAATCTCAACCCCAAGGAAATCTAGAGGTAGAGGCATGCAACAAATACCACTAAAGACGATAGTAACCATGACATATTCTTGATATCATAAACATGAGGAAGCCCAAAAAGAACAGATGATCACCTCATCCAAACTTCCATTTACAAAGGAACTCCTAGGGCCTAGAGGTAGAGCCATATTGATTACTAGACAAGGAAGATAATAAAACCATCCCATTTTAACTCCTGTACCAAGAAAATTTAGTAGTTCTCTTGTCCTCACTACTTCTCACGATCCAAATGATAGCTCACCACCTTTCAGCTCACCGAGGTGCCAAACTGTCTAAGTTAGCACACCATAGCGACCAAAGCACAAGCCCCTCTAGCTTACATTATCCTTTCACTCTAAAGGAACCACTTGAATGAGCATGCATAGGTTGGGGGTCTATGCATATTCAACATTCCCCTACCACCTTCCCAAACTCCCATAACTAGAAAATTGGCTTCTGTAAAAAAAACTATCATTTTGGAAATAATCTCATTCACATGTCTCTAGAAGCTTTTGGTTATCCTATGCCACTCCCCATCTATACCCCATGTTTTCCCATGTTGATCAAGTTAAAATTTAACCTTCATGTGTCAATTACCAACTAAATGAAAAAAGAACTAGATATCTCTTTCATTTTGAGTTACGAACCACTAAAATGTTTTAATCATAATTTACTTTTTCATTTACCAATATAATATATAGATAATTGAAATTGGAATATCTATGTATACTACTACAACATAGACACACAGACACAAACATTTGTGCCATATTTCAACTCCAAGATAAATAAGGAAAATATTACACATACTAAAGGAATCATACATCTCCATGATGTCATTGAATTAGGAAGCACACATTAATTAAATGAGAAATATCCTTCGCTTTATTTATTTATTTTTACAATAAATTTCTTCTTGCCATCAATATTTTCTAAATGTTTGGTATGAAATTTTATTACGTATTAAATAAATTTAACATGTGCATGATATTATTGAGTGGAAAATAATTTTGAACAGAGGAAAAAATATTTTACATTCAATTTTTTCTCTCTATAAATGTTAATTTGATATAAAATTCCCCCTAATTTGCATGGCAATTGATGGTTTTCCTGAATGCATTTACCATCACCATGCATTCACATAGACAGTGGCTCTCATCCACGTTTAATATGCCCACTCAGTCAGGTAATCCATCAATTTTCATAATGCCTGATCCACTGCTCCATATCTTCTATGTGATCTCCTTGTACTTAACACTAATGCCTCATTAACCTACCTGGCGATGGAAAACGTTTTTTTTGTCTAAATATTTCTTGGCTCTTTTGTCACCCAACTTTCTCATGCTTCGTCACTCATCTTTTCATACTCTTATTTCCTTCCTAAAGAAAAGCTACCATTCCCTCAGTGATTCTAAATTCCTCATCTTCATTCTCCCACCTGCTACTATGGTTTAGGAGAGTAGATGTGTAACTAATGGAGCTGATAGATGTGGTAGTGAGTGTCATCCCCATGATGTAGAATTTGAAAAAATCTCTAATCTCTTCATCCCAAATATTCATGAAATTATACCACACAATATATCCTCCATGGAAGATGATGAATTAAGGCGTCTAGGTGATGGGCATTGGGCCTCAAAAGTTTACTAGTGAGACATTTATGGAAGAAACAAAAAGCCAAATAAGCTTCCATAAGGAAGGATGTTAATTCTAATGAATTAGTAGCCTCCACTAATATCTACGAGACCTTATCCACCCCTTCGGCGTCTCCTTCTCTCCTATCACACTATCCTATTCCCAAACTAGCTCCCAAGATGGCATAGACTTCCTTTCTATCTCACCTGCTTCCCCTACTACCTTCCCCATCAATCATGACTAACGATATGAAACTAAAATGTTGAGTGAGTGGAGGAGCTAATAAGGCACAAGCATAGCAATTGTTGCGTTGTAATGATTGTCTAGGACAATTGTGGCCCAACAACACACTTGGCTCAGCAACCTCCAAAGGAAAGAAAATTTTTTGAAATGTCTTTTTGAATGGATTGTATGCCTAGTGCTCAACAAAATTCTCACAGGATTTTCCTATATTACAATAATTAGTTATGTATGCTACTAAGTTTGGATTTGTCCACGAATAGTTATTTCTTTGATCCTAACTTTCAAGCAATGACCTATTTGTTTCCCCATGGTGGGGTTATGGTTCCAAACCTGATGGTTCCACCTGGTTATGTAAATGTTGTACAACATTTTTTCTAATATGAAGTTCTTGACAAGCTTACAAAAAATATATATATAATTATTTTATTTAAGGTTCACACTAAAATATTTTGTATATTGTCAACATCATAATATTTCTTTCAATCTATCTTTGTCGAAATATGTATAGAGTTGATATTGAAATATATTAGTTGGTATGAATATTCAAATATTTTATCCAATTTTGGTACTGAAATAATTCTAAATAAATGAGTTAAACATCTTCCCAATATTGAAAAGAAAAAAGGCAACAATATCTTTTTTAATTGTTTTATATCTCTCAAATAGAAATAAAATTTTGTTAGTTACTATGGGCATTAAAATATTTTGTTTATTTGCCTATTATTTAATATGAATATTAATTTAAATGTCATCTCAATTTCATGTTAGCTAGTTAAAGAATTACACATTTTTGTTGTACTAAAGAACTAAAAAGGAATTCAAATTTTTTTTATCATTGTTATTAATTTGATTCTTTTTTAATGTAAATATTTTTATTATTTGTCAACCTAATGTTAAGTCACAACATATATCCATAATGTAAAGCACTTATTAAAGAAAAATAAAATTTATTTGGTAGGTTATGTAAAGAATATACTCAAGCTTATTGTGATAAATTTCAGTGACCAACAATCAATTTTCTATTGAGGTAATAAATAACTATGTATATGGGAATATATTATCCATTCACACATTAAAAATAAATTGTAATTGGATGAATACATGTTTTGGTATTTTTTTAAACATTTTTTAAATCAATTTTTCTTGAAACATCATAGATATTTTATAGAATATAAAGGTTTTAATTCATTTATATGTTCAAATATTAATTTTAAAATACAAGAAATCTCAATCTTACTTAAAAATATATGATCTAATTTAAAAGAAAACAGCTAAAAATTTTATAATATAAATTAAATATTTTCATATATTTATAAGTAAGATAAACATACACTATAAAAATGATTATTATTAAAACAATCATATTAAAGGATTATTAAAATATTTTTTAAACAGTGAGAAAACTTTTGATATTTTAGTTGTTAAACTAAGATTAGGGATAGCCATCACAGATTTCTATCTCTTAATACTACTATCTCTTAATCTATATTTACTCATCATTATTGATGGAAAGACACATCACCTGTAATTACATTGATGGTGTTTAGTAAGGTTTCATACTCTCCTTATAATTATCATAAAAATATTTGCTTATTGTTGCTAATATTTCTTTAAATATTACATCTTAAATTTTAATTATTTTCTTATATGATTAGGTAACAAAAAGTATTTTATGTAACATAAAAGAACTAAAATTAATTTTATGTTATAAATATTTTTTTTATTATGATTTCTGTGTATAAAAGAAACTAAATATAAGTAAATTTAAATTCATAAAACTATAAATAATAATTCACTATTCAATGTTAAATATATATTTCATTTATCATTTTTAAGATAAAAAAAGCATATCAAAATATTGATTTTGTTAAAAAAAATAATTGAAATGAAAAAAAAATATCATGTTACTAATATAAAATACTTATACATATTTATAAATTTTACAATAGCTAAGATGTAAAATTGAAATGCAACGCTTTCAATTCCCTATTTTTATGAATATACCATCATTATGTCCATTCAAGATAAAATGTTATCATAAAATTATGTAAACCTTTTCGTTCAACTTGTTGACAATTGTGTATGAAATGCAAACAAAATTACCATCTTTTCTTCTCTTATTTTAAATTAAAAACATTTTTCTAATATATAAAGTTTTAATACATTTCTATGTTTTCTGATTTTTTGTTTTAACTTTTCATGCACTTTTTAAATTTTTTAAATTTATAAATTATTATTTTTGAAGTGTATTTTAATTTTTAAATTCTTACTTTTACTTATAGTGTTTTAAAAATCTTACCAAACCATATAATAATAATAATTAAAAAACAAACAACTCCAAAAATAATGGAAATTCAAATGTGTAAGAAATTAACGGGTTACCTAATTTTGTTCACTTAGAAAACAACATGAACACAAATAGTAAGTTCCTTTTGAAATAATTAACCACCACATCAAAATTAGGTTATGAGGAAAAATGAGTGGCCTGAAAAAGCTTTTCCGTTGGAAGAAGTGGGAATGGGGACCTCGGTAAAATAGAAATAATTACGATGGATGACTTCGCTGGAAATGCCTAAAAAGTCGGAGTGAAAGCTGAGAGTTAAGAAATGGGAGTGAAAGACATGCCCTAAAGTATATTCGCCGATTTGGAGAAAGCCAAAGAAAACTGATGAGGTACAGAGAATCAGGTATCTCTCTCTTTGATGTTAAAGGAAGGTATATCTTTTTCTATTTTTATGTTAATGGAAAAAGAGGTGGAAGCATCTATAAATTTCAAATCTTCACCCTCTTTCATCTTCATGCTCCATTTACTCTTCGTTTGTGATATGCTTTCTGGAAAGCGCCTCCATTTGGGTGTTTGGTTTTTGTGTCTTTGTGGAGAGTATGATGTTCCAAATCAGACAATCTGTGGGTAAAATTTAATGTCTAAAATTTGTATGTTGACAGAAGAGGACGACAATCGGTAAAATTTAACGTCTAAAATTTATTTGTTGACAGAACAAGACGACAATCGATCTGGATCTCTAGTCTGTTGATGAGCACAATGGATTTGGCATGTTCCAGAAGATCCTTTGCTACATCCAATCAATTCTAATCGATTGAGATCAATGAAATTTCTTGATTCAATTATTCATTTAGATATATGCTCTTCCCTTTGTATATCTCGAACTAAATTCACTTATGATTTGATGCACAGGACCCGCCAAGGGTAGATTTGCTCACTCTTGTCGTTGTTGTTGTGCAAACCCTTGTTGTGCTATTCTCTTTGACTACTCCAAATTCATTTCAAATACTCAGTTTATTTCTTGTGTCTTTATTTAAATTTAATGTAATTTGTTGTTAATGTATATTTATTGTTCTCATAATTAGCTTAACCTCCTTAGCCCTAGTTTAGTCTCTTCAAACTGGGCTCCCGTCATTGTTGATTTTGATAATTAGTCTATCATGTTCGATTTAGGTTTCATTTCGGTATTTTCTTTCAAATTTGTGTTGGTTGCAATAGAAATCACTTGTAATATTTTGAGGGTCTCCCTTAGGTTAGGCTTCGAGACCAAGTATAAACTCGTTTTTCCATATTAGTCTAAAATTCATAGAGTTCTTGATACGATAAAATGTAAACCCTAAATCCTAAACCTTAATCATTTTATAACATTTTAAAAATCATTTTGTAACTTTTATTTAAGTGTTTATTAAAATAATTTACTAAAGTGTCATAAAACCTAAACCTTAAGCCCCAAACACTACACCTGAAAAACCTAAACCCTATATATTTTATAACATTATAAAAATTGTTTTCAAAATTTTATTTAGGCGTTTATTAAAATCATTTACTAAATATTTTATAAACCTTAAACCATAAACCCGAAACCCTAAACCCCAAACCTAGAAACCCTAAAACCTAAACCCTAATCATATTATAACATTTTAAGCTTTTACTTAATGTTTATTGAAAGAAATTACTAAATTGTTATGAATCCTAAACCCTAAACCCTAAACGATAATTTTTTTTAATATTTTCAAAAGTGTTTTGTAATTTAGTGCTTATAAATACTAAACCATAAACCCTAAAACCTAAACCCTAAATCCAAAACCCTAAATCCCAAACCGAAAACCCCAAAAGGTAAACCCTAAACACTAAGAATTTTATAACATTTTAGAAAGCATTCGGTAACTTTTATTTAAGTGTTTACTAAAATAATTTACTAAAGTGTTATCAAACCTAAACCATAAACCCCAAACCCTATATCCTAATGCATAAAGCCTAAAGGATAAACCCTAAAATCATTTACTAAGGTCGTATAAACCCTAAACCCTAAAGCCTAAAGCTTGGAAGCATTTAGTAAGGTCTTATAAATCCTAAACCCTAAACTCCAAAACCTAAACCCTAAACCCTAAGCCCTAAACCCCAAACCATAAAACCTAAGGATTTTATAACATTTTAAAAAGTGTTTTGTAACTTTTATTTAAGTGTTTACTAAAACCATTTACTAAAGTGCTATAACCCCTAAACTGCTAATCACTAAACCCTTAACCTTAAAACCCAAACCCTAAACCCTAAAAAACCCTAAACCCTAAAAAAACTAAAAAAACCATAAACCATAGAAAACCCTAAACCCTAAAAAACCCTATACCCTAAAACCTAAAAAGCCCTAAACCCTAAAAAATCGTAAGTCTTAAAAACACCAAAAAGCCCTAAACTCTAAAAACTATTTTTGAACTTTTTTATAAGTGTTGATTAAAAGAATTTATTAAAGAATTATAAACCCTAAATCCTAAACCCTAATACCCACACCCCAAAATATAAACCCTAAAACCTAAACCATAAGCACTTTATAACATTTTAAACCCCTAACCCTAAACCCTAAGTATTTTATAACATTCTAACAAGTGTTTGTAACTTTTATTTTAAGTGTTTATTTAAATAATTTACTAAATTGTTATAAACCCTAAACTGTAAGAAATTTTTTACAGTTTAGTAAGTGTTTTGTACCATTTAAAAACCCTAAACCCTAAACATTTTATAACATTTCAATAAGTGTTTTGTAATATTTTTTAAAGTGTCCCTCAAACATAAACCCTAAGCATTTTATAAGTTTCTAGCAGGTATTTTGTAACTTTTTTCTAAGTGTTTATTAAAAGTATTTACTAAAGTTTTATAAACCCTAAACCTTAAACTCTAAACCCTAAGAATTTTATAACATTTTAAACCCTAAACCCTGAGCATTTTATAACATTTTAAAAAGTGTTTTGTAACCTTTTTTTAAGTGTTTATTAAAAGAATTTATTGAAGTGTTATAAGACCTAAACCCTAAACCCTAAACCCTAAACACTAAGCATTTTATAACATTTTAAAAAGAGTTTTTTAACTTTTTTTAAGTGTTTATAATTTTTTTTTACTAAAGTATTGTGAACCCTAAACCCTAAACCTTAAGCATTTTATAAAATTTTAAACCCTAAACCTAAACCCTAAGCATTCAATGACATTTTAACAAGATTTTTGTAACATTTTTTGAAGTCTTTATTAAAAGAATTTACTAAAATGTTATAAACCCTAAATCCTAAACCGTAACCATTTTATAACATTTTAAACCCAAAACCCTAAACTGTAAAGACTATAGATTGTGCCACTACAGATTGTTTCTTACTCATCCAACTGACTGCACCTCCAAATAGGTTAAACGCATACCAGTAAACCCATAAAGTGGGGTTATGGGTACCCCTCAAACCCCCTGTGACCTCCCCCCCTCTAAACCCCAGTTAACTACGTGGGCTAGTCGTGGAAAGAATATAACACAACCCAACACTCATCAGAATGGAATATGGGCAGACGAGGAGGAAGAATGGTTACATGATGCGGCGGATGTACCTAGTGCATCAACCTGAGAAGGAAGGTTCACATACGCGTCATCTGGAATGGTAGACGATGAGCTAGTAGATGGAGGATCTATGATGTTGAGACATGGGATTTTATCGAAAGAGGTTTGACAGAAGTGCACACAGAAACCTCAGAAAGGTTTGCCTGCGAGGAACTCAAGGATGAAGACAGGTAAAGGATATGGCCTGTGGTGTCTGTCATCTCGACATTGGGGGGAGGGATCACGATGGTGGGACCAGAGTCCCCCTGTTCTGGTTTACTAGTGGTACCAGAATCCATAGATAGAGGAGTATGTGTTCCACTGTGAGTGACCTCATTTTCGCGATGCGCCTCAAGACAATCGCAAAATTCATCGAGATGAGGGAAACATTGGGAATAATGACCATGATGATTGCACAAGGTAGAAGGGTGATTTATGCGTAATGTTATGAGTTTCTTGGGTTGTCCTAGTAAGTTAACATGCACTCCAGGGATATTTGACTTGGGGAACATTTCATGAATGAAAGGTTTGAGATGAGGAAGCTCAAGACAATTATTGGTAGTGTGCCTAAGAACTTTACAAAAAGCACAGAGAGGTGATGAATTTGGGGCATTAGTGTCTGGAGGAGCTTGGGGAGCCTTATCCTTAGGTTCTTTCCTGTTATCTTTGCTCCCCTATCTAGATGCTTTCATAATAGGAGTGGGTTCATGTTGAGGTTGTGATGGAATTGAAGTAGCGACAAGGGTTGTTGGGACTGATTGAAATGGGGTCAAAGCATGATAAGGTCTTAGCTAACTAGGCGAAATGCTTGCAGGGGAACCAATGTAACATACTAGGATCCCAAAATTCACATTAGGGAGAAGTAGTGAAGCCATGACATAGATAGAAAATACTCCTGGAGGGGGAAATAAGAAAGGTATCTAGCTTGCAGGGTACTGTCCTTGCGGAATAGCTTCCGGACAATTGAGACCTGGAGGAACAATTCCTGATGGAAACATAAGAGTGGTTCCACAAATGGAGGATGTCTTGGGGGGGTGGATCCAGATGGCTCAACTGGGATGGAAACAATAGGGTGTTGAGAAGCTGGTTCTTGATTGGATGTAATAGACTGCTTGAGAGAAGCTCCTGATGCTTCTAACATGAAAACACCCATAGAGTTAGGCTTTGAGATGAGAGGGGGATGACCAGGGAAAGCACCAAACAATGAGGAAACTTTGTAGACTCTGGGTGAAACACTAGTGAGAGCAGTTGAAGACTGGTTATTTGACATATACGAGATAATGGACATAGGGGAGGTCACAAAAGTTAGCTCGTAGTAAGTCAACTGATCGATGGTCACGATATTACCTTCATGAGGGAAGCACATCTTGTGGAAAATAGTAGGTGTGACAACTGACATGGTGTATGTGTAACTGCGACCTAAGAGAATATTGTAATATAAAGGGGCATCGATAACCTTAATGTTGACATGAACAGTCTTACTCGTAAGGGTCATTGGATAGTTATGGTACATGCTAAGAGGCTGGGAGGAGTGTCTGTCCTAAACATGAAAAGTGATGGTGGAGGGAGACAACTTAGGTGACTTAATTTTTTTCCAAACGATAGGTAACATCACATAGGTGGATGCACCTTCGTCAATAATACATCAAGAGATGATGGCATTATCGACTTGGACAGGTATTTGAAAAGAAACGAATGAAGGAAATGGGGGATATTTTGATGTATCAACTGGGAAGAAAATCAAACGACTGTTAGAAGTATCTAATGCACCCAAAGAAATTAGCAGATATTTCTTTTGGGGTGGGCATGAATAGAGTACTTCCAGCTTTGACATGGCGAGAGGTGATTCCGCTGAGTTGTCTACTATATTGTATGTATGGGTAGCTTGGATAGAAGCTATGTTACAGCATAATGGTCCCTTTGGGATGTTGGGAATGGCCTCAAATTTAGGTTGATCAATCTGTAACAAACCATTTGGTGCCATAAGTGGCTCAACAGATGCTTTGGTTTTGGACTTAGTGGTGGACAAAGTCGATGGTTTGTCATATTAATGCGATTGAGTTTACATGTTGATATCAGAGGGATTAACCTCATCAGAATTCATCATAAGGATCTGGTAGTCACCAGGACCAGAAGGTTGGAGGGGATGGGATGCCTGACCTGGCTAAGGTTGAGCAGCAAAAAATCCTCACTGAGGGAAAGGATTTGTAAGAATTTCCAGCTGAGATGGCGTAGGATTCTAAGGCGATTGTTGACCTCTAGAAGCTTCTTGAGCTTTGAACATTTGGTGCATCTAGGGTAAGAGAGGACACTCATGTGTATAATGGCCATGTACACCGTAACATGCGCAAGGTTTGTTTGTATGAATACTCTTGTTTTGCTTGGGCTGGCTGCCCTGTTGCTCGTTGTTGGTGTTAGGCTCGTTCCCCTGGGGTTCACTAAGGTGATTACCTTGACTACCCTGGTTACCCTTTTTACCTTTCCAATTATTCTTTTCCTTTGAATTTTGGGTATTGGTAGCACTCTACTACACAAACACTTGGCCCTAAGGGAGGCTACGATGTTAATGCTTAAAGGGATGGAGAGCTTAGTTGTGCATAAGGAGCAATGGTTTGGTAGACAGGCTAGGGCCCTAAAAACATGTTGCTAGCAAGAGGGGCATAAGTGTTGGTGGAACTAGTGTCCCCCCTGCAAATAGCCATAACTTTTCTTTGTATATAGCGAAGGTTGTGAAAGGGTTCCAACAATACCATCGGTGGCGAGAGATGCATAAATCAGGTCATATCTTAGAGTGTTTGGAGAGCTTCTTCTTTAGTTTGAGGAAAATGGGACAGGACATCTTTTCAAATGGGTGTTAAAAGGCTCCTATGAAACCAATCTAGATAGACACTCTCTTCCAAGGGTGGGGCACAACATTTGCTCCTCCTTCTATGACACTCTTGAACATGGTAGAAAAGGAGAGTGGTAGAGGACTGACAAAATGAGGTCAATAGCTCTGTACCAGTGTTTTAGCAGAGAGGTAATTGGAAATATGAAAGGAACGCTTTAGCAAGTGTCATGAAAATTTAATGAGATACAGTGGGCTAGTCTACATACCATTTTCTAGTGTCTCTAGTGAGCGTGTGTTGGAAGAGCCGAAGACGAATGGAGTCTTCAGTAATGGAGTTGCATGAGCACCACATGTGGAATGAGTGGACATGGTTGGTAGGATACTCTCGAGCATTACCCTCAAAATTTGGGATGTGAGAGGGAAGATTAGTCAGAATAGTAGGCCAACCTACATCGTTATGTATTGGTTCATTTATCAACTAGCTAAAATCCAGTAGACTTAACCCAGCCATAAAAGGGAGCATGGGGGCTGCTGGGACAGTTCCTAATATTGTTCTTCTTTAGATGAATACCTGGATAGAAACGGAGTCAACACCAGGTAGGGTTCCTATAGGAGCTATGGATCCAAACATGGTGACGATATGCGATGAAGGAGGCTTGGAATTATATGAGGAATCCGATCAACCAGGAGAAGAGTCGGTATGGGGACTCAGAGGGCTATGAACTCGAACCTGACGGGGGGTGGGTAATATGCCCAAGAGAAAACTATGGGTGAAGGCCTAATAGTCTGTATGAAAAATGCCTTAGTGGTGCAATGGTGGAACAACACACATGACACGAAAATGGTGAAGGGATATCGAAAATATTCCTTTGTCTCGATGAGGGGAGATAAATTTATTATGTTAAGTCTTGGTTTGGCGGTGTAAACCAAGCACCCTTCGCTTAAGGTGTTCTTGTGTGTGCAAGTGTATTAATTGATTAAGCCCAGATCATGTTTGTAAAACAGAAAAAAGTTTGCTAAAAATAAACTAAAATTAACAACACAAAATGAACAACAAAACAATTAACTAAACCCCACCCAAAACTGGGTATGCAAACACTATGCTGGTTGGTTGCTAAATCGATGGAAAACACACTAAAAAGGTCAAGATATCTAATTATTAGTGTGACTAGGATGAAATAACACTGGTTTGCTAGAAAGGAGAGAGAGAGGGAAGAGGGTGAGGGGGAGAGAAAGAGAGAGTGAGGAAAGGAGGAGGCGAAGGGAGGGAAAAAGGGAGAGAGAGGAAAGGAGGAGGCAAAGGGAGGGCAAGAGAGGCAGAGAGGAAAGGAGTAGGCGAAGGGAGGGGGAGAGAGAGAGAGAGGTAGGGAGAGATGGAGGGAGAGAGAGAGGGAAGGAGAGACAGAGGGCATGAGAGAGAGGAGAGAGAGGGAAGAGGGGGAGGGGGAGAAAGAGAGAGAGAGAGGGAGGGGGAGAAAGAGGGACAGAGAGAGAGGGAGAGAGGGAGAGAGAAAAAGAAAGTGAGGGAGAGAGAGATAGAGAGAGAGGTACGGAGAGAGAGAGGGAGAGAGATACTGAGGGTGGGACAAAGGGATGGATAGAGGGCGTGAGAGAGAGAGAGGAAAGGAGGGAGGGAGGGAGTGAGAGATGGAAGGAGGGAGGGCAGGAGAGATAGAGGAAGCGTAGAGAGATAGAGAGAGAGAGAGGGAGGGAGGGGGCAACGGAGCAAGAGAGAGAGAGTGGCATGGTGTGAGAAAAATAGAGAGGAGAGAGAGGGACCTCCACCTCCTCCCCCTCTTCTCCTCTTCCACCTCCACCTCCACCACCATGGACACCTCCTCCACCTACACATCCACTACCACCTTCTCCTCCACCACCACCTCCTCTTCCACCTCCTCCACCTTCACCTCTACACCCCCCTCCTCCACCTCCTTCATCACCTCCACCTCGTTGACCTCCACCTCTACCTCCACCACCTCCGCCACCTCCACCTCTCGTCCTCCTCCTCCTCTTCCACCTAACCTCCACCTCCACCTATGCCACCTCCTCCTCCACCTCGTCCCCTTCCCCCTTCTCCTCCACCTCCACCTCCACCTCCTCGGCCATCGCCTGCACCTCCTCCCCATCCTCCTCCACCACCACCTCCTCCTTCTCCACCTCTGCTTCTGCTTCCACCACCTCCTCAGCCTCTACCTCCCCCACCTTCACCTCTACCACCTTGACCTCCACTTCCTACCCCTCCTCCTCCACCTCCTCTTCCTCCCCCATCTCTACCACCTCCTCCTCCTCCTCCTCCTCCATCTCCACCTCCTCCTCCTCCCCCTCTTCCTCCTCTTCCACCTCCACTTCCACCTCATCTTCCACCTCCTCCTCCACCTCCACCACTACCCACTCCTCTGCCTCCTCCTCCACCTCCACCACTGCCCACTCCTCTACCTCCTCCTCCACCTCCACCTCCTCTGCCATCCCATGCACCTTCTCCCCCTCCTCCTCCACCACCACCTCCTCCTCTACCACCTCTTCCTCCACCTCGACCTCCACCTCTGCCCCCTCCTCCTCTATCTCCTCCCCCTCCACCTTTGTTTCCTCCTTGTTGGAGAGGTAAATCCCCTCTACGGACAGATGCGATCCCACTAGCCCGAAATGGGTCTAGCAACAATCAAACAATACTATCATGCAGGTTCCTAATTGCAAATTAAAGGTGGATTACGAGAACCTACTTGGATTCCAACGCTAGTGTTGTAAGAGAGTTGACGCTCCCATTCCTTTGCTCCGTCCGGTCACGATCCTCACGATCTCCGTGAATGGACACCTGCACATGCAAAGAATGATACGAATACAAGCATAAAATCCAATAGATGCAATTATATATCGGTCAGAAAAGATATAATTCAATCATCATTATAATGAACAGCAAGAATGGAACCATAATGATAGTCATCTATTATTGATAATCAACAAAGGAGTATAGAACCGAAGTTCTGACGTCAAATCCTCCTTTGGCTGGGTGATCAGCTACACATGTATTGCAAAGCTTGTTGGGATCAGGAACAGGCCTCTCTCTCTCTTTGACTATGAATGCAAAGAAGACTCAACAACAATCTCTCAGACTTCTAACAGTATCATTCTCCCTATACTCAAAACTAGCTTGTCAAATTCACCAGAAGAAGCTTTTATAGATGGAGGAGGAGGAAGAGATACAATGAATGCAGACATTCATGGGATAAGCATTATCCTCGAAAAGCTATTGTGGATAATGATTCTCGACATCCATGAGATTGGCATCATCCCTGAAAATCCACATGAGTCGAAAGGAAAAAACTCTCGGGCGTGCGTTTGTTAACAAACTTTTCCAAACTTGGTTGGCGCGGGTAAGACTCTGAAACAGAGCACCAATGAACGCACCCTATTTGGAGAATTTCCTTCATTGGCACGGGTGATACACTGTGGATCCACGCTAATGGAAAAAGGGAAATTTTTAAGGATATTTTGCAGGAGATGTCTTCAAGGCATATGAAGTCCATACTTAGGGGAACATAATGCAAGTGTTTTCAAGTTATGTCACTGCTCACAGGTCCCTGAATGAGTCCTCCAAAGTGTGGGAAAGGGGTAACAGGGATGGTGACCAATGGTGACAAATTACTGTGTAACGGATGCCCCCTAAAGCATGAGGCCCGAGAGAGAGAGAAGGGTGAAATGCTTTACAAGAACACATGCAGCTGCCGCCGGAGAATCTGCATAGAGAGATACAACTGATAGCTCAAGTACATGATATATGTGGTATGGGCGCAGCCATCCATAACACAGTACATAATAATCTAGATCCATGTTATGGGCGCAGCCATCCATAGCAGAGTACATAATAATCTAGATCCATGGTATGGGCGCAGCCATCCATAACAGACTACATAATAATCTAGATCCATGGTATGGGCACAGCCATCCGGTGAGGATCGATGAATAGACTCAGCTATGGTCGCAGCCATCCAGTGAATGAGTCATGTAACAGTAACCCACAAAATCACAGCCTAGATTCCAACAGACAAAATCCAGGGTCTTGCGCTCCATCTCGACCCAAACAAAAGTACAAGTTCAAGCATGTGAATACATGAGTTGAAGTCGAACATGCATGAACATCGTCTGATTACCAGTCAATAATGAAAATTGTTAACAGACACGAGAGGTACCACCAATAATGACAATGGCCCTCAAGGTACTATAGGTACAATCTACGGCATGTGAATCAGTGAGCTGGCATCGAACACCCATAGAATCATTCGATCGGAGGCCAATGATGAAAACCTCACGTTGAACACGAAGAACCTGCCATTGAGGCATGTAGGCTCCAAGGCACTGAAAGGGAGTCTCTAGATCAACTTCCTGGATAATGAGCTGAAGTCGACAGGAAGTGACCTTGATCGAAGGTGGGCCATAGTGTTTCCCACATCATCGACACGAGACAGAGAAAGAATGTTGTGGTGGATCAGAATTATGTGAGCTATCAGAAGGACGTTGTTATTCTGCAGAGGTAACTTCTCTTGAACATATCGGCGGCACGACAGTGGAATTGGCAGTATTTGACATCAATGGATCAGAGGTCATGGTGATGAGGGGTCAAATAGGATTACCCAAATCCACGGAGGCAAGTGAAAAATGAGATGAGATATTCCCACCCAGACACGAAAGCAGACAAGTTCCATGTTCAAGAGCGACATACTGCCGACACGACAATAATTATGGTTCCATTTTCCCCCACCATTTCTGGCAACTACCCCAGTTATTTTTATTAAGAAGCTTCACGAGGATAGCATATGCTTGTAACGTCATCTCGATGGACTCCAATGTCATCAAGTTTTAACAAGTCTGACAAAGGAAGAACTCGACGTCTTTTCATGTTTAGAAAGTTTGAAAAGATTGCGGAAAAGAAGACTCCAAGGGTGTCCTTTTTTGTAAAGTTGTGTCTCTCGAGCCCGAAAAACTATAAAACAATGCTGGAAAGAACCGCCTGACCATTACGATCGAGGAGTACTTTTCATGAGTAGTGATTTTGACCTGAAAAAGTAAAAAAGCGCTCGAAACCACGTCGCTTCGTAACCGTTAACAAACCTGAAACGACAAAGGTCTGATGATCTTTTCATTTTTACACAGTCGGAAAACAGTTTAAAGACGACCGCCTCTTATTTACGTTTAACAAGTCAAGAGGGATAACTCGGCGATCTTTTCATGTTTAGCGAGTCAGAAAAGAGCTGAAAGATGACTCCACAGTGACTTTTTCATGTATTTACCGAGTCCGAAAAAGTATAAAATACAACTCGTTTCGCCATCGAAGTTGTGTAAAAGACCTGTTGCTGCACAAGAATCAACCGTAAAATCCATCTTCGACCATAAATATATTAAAATATTCAAAAAATAACTTTTATAAACCCAAAAATGAGTCAAAAAGTCTATAAATATGGTGAAAATATAAAAAATAGAATTACTTTTTACTTTTTACCTCTTGAATAGTAGTAGTGGTCTGTTTGGGGGGCAAACTTTAGGCGGTGATTACAGCCAATCCGTGCAACCATTCGAGATTTTTTCGGTTCCAGGTAAGAGGCGCTTCCGTTAGCTTCATTTTCATACCCTTTTTATGCATTTTGTTCCCTGATTGAGCCTCTGCAAGGAGGATTTTAAAATTTAGGGCCGCGCCCCATTAGCGCGGGTATCCGGCTCGGGTCCGCGCCAATGGGGTGATTTACCCAAAGGTGTCGCGCCATTGGCGAGACTGTTTCAGAAATAGCCGCGCGAACTGCGCGACCTAATTTTTACCTTGAATTTTCTCATTATTTTTGAAATTTTTCTGGTTTGTAAACTTACCAGTGTTCTAATAATGATTTATTCCTCCTTGTGGGTGCAGGAAACAAGCAAAAATGGTGGTGGAATGGAAAGAACGGGAACATGATGCCGTGGACACCATGGCCATCGAGGATGAGGGATGTATGAACGCTTTAAGGGACTGTGGTCTCAAGAAGTTCTTCCTCACATCTTATCTGCGAGCTCAACCTGAGTTATTGCAGTTCATAGTTGATGCTTGGGATGTTGATGACCAAGTATTTCGCTTACGGGACCAAACCTTAGAGCTGGACGTGTCTGATGTGTATTTCATTACTGGGCTGTCATGGAGAGGGGCGAGTCCTATTTTGACTAGAAGCAGACCTTCTGGAGAGAAGATAGGTGAAGTGAAGGCCCGAGTGTGTCCAGAGGCACAATTTGGGAGAAACAGTGCTAAGGTGGATATCGCCACCATCCAGGACTTGGTTCTTAAGGTGATATTGTTCACCATCACACGTGCAGCTGGGGTACAGGTGCCCCATGAGACGAGCAAGAATCATCTGTTACTAGCGACAAAATGCCTCAGCCCCACCACCTTTGACTGGGCTACAACGGTGACTACCAACATCAAAAGACAGCTTACAAAGTGTATGCCAACGATACGCTGAAGCATCGTAACCGAAATCTTGTTGATAGCTTCAACTTGGCCATTGGACTGAGGGTAGTATGGAGTCGAACTATCGTGTTGTAAGCCTAGCTGGGTTGTTAGTTCCGTCATCATATGATTACAGAAATGCTTCCCGTGATCAGTGACGATGGCTTGAGGGACGCCGAATCACGTGATAATGTGGTTGAACAAAAATTGCGCCGCTGTGTGACCGTCTTCAGTTAATGTAGGCATCGGCTCGGCCCATTTAGTGAAATAGTTGACGGCCAAGATAATAAACCCATGCCCCCCGGCCGAGCGAGGGTTACAGGTCATATAATCAATGCCCCATTTTGCAAAAGGGCCGACGGTGACAACAGGGTGCAATGGAGCAGGAGGCGCTCGCATCTTCCGCTGGTATATCTGGCACTCATGACAAGAGAGGACGGCAAGAATGCAGTCCTTAAAGATAGAGGGCCAAAAGTAGCCAGCACGGAGTATTTTTTGGGCAGTGGCATATCTGGACATGTGACCACCATAGGCGCCAGAGTGGCAGTCATTCAAGACATGCTCAGCTTCCTCGAGAGTTAGACATTGGCGAAGAACAGAGTCGGCACCAAGGCGATATAGTGTGTCCCCAATGATACGGTATGGTTGAGACTGATGAAGAATCCTGCGCCGAGCGTCTTTGGACACGCCGGGGTGAAAGGAAGATGTTTGCAAATATATGATGATATCCCCGTACCAGGGATCGAGGGTGCTAATGTGAAATAAAGTCTCATCCGGAATATGATCCTCTGAGTGAGAAGGCGGGGAAGAAGATGGCAGAGAGCAAAGTAACTCAGCGAATACAAGGGATTTCTTAGACTTGGCAGTGGTAAATTCCAAGTCGAACTCTTGGAGGATGACAATCCACTTTGAGTACTTTCCCCCCAGCAACTGGCATGACAAAATATACGTCATGGGGTTGCAATCAGAAACTACAGTGGTAGTGCGCAGCAGAATATAGTGACAGAAGCGTTGGATAGCACAAACGACGGCCAAAGCCAACTTCTCGACTTAAGCATATCGATTTTCCGTGTCTAAAAGTTTGCAGCTGAGATAATATACAACATGCTCAGTGTCATCATCGTCACTTTGAACGAGAACCATGCTGATAGTGGTGTCGGCGGTAGCCAAATACAGAGTGTAGTCGTGATGATAGTTCGGAGGACAGAGCAATGGAGCAGAAACAAGGAGACCCTTGAGACACTCAAAAGATTCCTAGGAGATGGTATCCCAACGAAAAGGGACATCTCGCTTTAGCAACTGTGTGAAACCTTTAGCCACCTCGTCATAGTTTAGAACGAATCGTCTTAGAAAATTTGCTTTACCCTGCAAGCTTTGCAATTGCTGTAAAGAAGCAGGGGGAGGAAGATTTACTATAGCCTCGACTTTAAGGGGATCCAAACGGATGCCCTCTCGGGAGACGACAAACCCAAGAAGTCGGCCGAATTCAACGCAGAAGACACATTTATGAGGATTGAGTCTGATTCGGTAGTGTCGACAACGAAGAAAGATATCGCGAAGGTGAGTAGGGTGGTCCTGACATTTGGTTGAATGAGCTGGGAGATCATCCAGGTATGGTTGTACAATGTGCTGAATGTCATGAAAAGCATAGGACATTGCACGTTGGAAGGTAGCACCGGCATTTTTGAGACCGAAAGGGAGCTTCTTATAGGAAAAGGTGCCCCATGGATAGATAAAAACGGTCTTGTGTTGATCAGCGGGAGCAATATTGATCTGGTTATACCCAGAAAAACCATCCATAAAAGAGTACATTTCGCTTCCGGCACACTCGTCAATAATTTGATCAATGAATGGTGTGGGGAAATTATCTTTAGGACAGGCCCGATTAATATCACGATAATCGACACAAACACAGATGGTACCCTATTTTTTATTCACAGGTACGATATTGGAGACCCAATCTGTAAGTGGGATAGGATAAATAAAACCAGCTTTAAGAAGCTTCTCTACTTCCGCCTTAATAGCTGCAGCCTTGCGGGGGTGTACAAGGCGTAAACGTTGACGAACAGGCTTAGCACCCGCGTACATGATTATCTCATGCACCACTATGCTAAGATAAATGTCGGGAATTTCTTCGTAGGACCATGCAAAGACGTCACGAAATTCACGAAAAAGATTGGTATAGAGTCGAATCTCCTTCGGAGTACAAGTGACTCCAATGTGCAAATGTTCGACAATCCCTGGTTTCACATAGATGTCGATAGGCTGGGTTTGCGTGATGTTCGCCATATTTCCTTCAGAGGACACTTGATAAACTTGGATAGGTGTTTGAAGGGTTTGAAATGGGAGATAAGGAGCAAACCGCTCGAGACAAATAAGCATATCCTGATGGGCAGGGAGAAACGAGGAACGATGGTGAGAATCATGCCAAGGAGGTTCCTCGGGAGAGATAGTCTCAATAATGGCTTCGTTGGAAGGGAATGTTTCTTTTAAAGGGTCCAAAGAAGTCTCATCTCCAAGCCATGAGGATGGAGCGAACAAGTCAGGAACCTTGCTCGAAGGAGCAGGTTTAGAAGAGGGAGTCGATGCAGCAATGATTTCGACATAGTTGAGCTCGGCAGGACTCAATGGCATCTGATCGCCCCAAGATTCTACTTGATCAATGGGATGGAGGATCCACGGATCAGAACAATTAGTAATCATATTGACGGAAGTGAAGTTAGGAGGTGGGAGCAGAAAAACACCCATGAGGGTGGGATCTTTGAAAAGCCCGACTCCCAGACTCTCAGATGATTTGGAGGTATGCTCCACAAAAGGGATGTTGTCTTCAGAAGAGGAAGCGAAGAATGACAGCTGGTCTATGGTAACAATCTTCCCTTGATGAGGGAAATGGATGATACGAAACAAAGATGAAGCTATAGCTTGCATCGCGTATATCCAGCTATGTTCGAGAAGGAGGTTGTAGGTAAGATTAGCATCAACAACTTCAATTTCCATCTCGACCATCTTTCCTTCCAAAGAGATGGGCAAACGTTGGAGTATACCATAAGGATGGGATGCTCTTCCATCGAAAGCTTCCAAGGTTGTGGGAGACTGGCTCAGCGTCGGAGATCCAATAGCTTTCCGATAGGCAACAGACATGATGCAAGTTGAAGCACCTTCATCAATGATTGTACGATGAATCGTTTTGGAATTAATAATAACCTGTATGAGGAATGCGATTTGGTGAGGCAGTCTCTGTGTATAGTGTTCTAAGTCAAAAGTAATCAAATCTGAGTCGGCCGGGTCTATGCCATTGATAGTCGATAGCAAGGACTTCCTCTGAGAAGGGCAGCTCTGGAGAACTTCTAAAGCAGACATAACTGACGGAGTCTGAGCTAAGTCCTCAACAATATTGTAGTGCTGTGCAGCACGAGAATTTGGGTTGTAAGAAGATTTCCGGAGTACTCCTTTTGGAGGGGGTCGAATAGGCGTTTCAGTGCTAGGTCTCTCAATGTGGAGCGAGACTGAACTGAACAGAGGAGCACTAGAGGGGACCTCAGGCTCTTTCCTGGCCGATGACGAATAATCTTTTGTTTGAGTACTGATGTGGACAGGTATCATTCCAGCCATAAATACTTGAGAACCAAAGGAAGAGGGAGGTTGAGAGGGGTCAGCCACCATCTGAGTTTGTTGCGAGGGAAAGGGTTCTTTGAGCACCGCAGGAGTCCCAGGGGTGCCTTTCAACAAACGACTAACTTCGGACCACCTAGGGCAGTGTTTGGTATAGTGATCTTCATCACAGATAAGACAAGGATACTTGGCTTTGCGTTTGGCACCTTCCTCGGGTGGAGGTTTAGGGGGGTCATGTTTAGGTTGATCTGGCTTATTCTTCCCTTTTCCTTTCTTCTTTCCTTTCGAGGGTTTGTCAGCCATGGTGGACTGGATGGCATTGACCTCAGAAGTAATATTCGAAGTGGGTGTAACCTGAGAAGTGTGTTCATTCGAAGCATTTGATTTTTGCTTCCCAGGGTTCGCGGAATTTTTCTTCGAGGACGAGTTAACAGAACCAATAATATCGTCAACAGTTGGTGTTTGCGGGGCTTTGGATGTTCCTGTTCTCGGGGCATCAGGCAAATAATCATACAATGTACCAGACTGAGAATAAACCAAGTCAAGGTACTGAGCACGCGCGATAGCTTGCTCTTCAGTGACACATGCCCCCATGGCAATGTCCCGAGCTATTGGAGGAACGAACGAAGTCATAAACCAGTCGGTAAGAAGTTGGTCGGGAATCCAAAATTTGATCATATGTCTACACCGTCTCCATTCATGGATATGATCAGAGATATGCGTAGCCATTGTCTGTCTTAAGGATGTCAGGAGGTGTGCACCCATTTCATATCGAATGGGCAACTGAAAATGAGTGAGGAATGCCATAGCCAACGAGTTGAAATCCTGAAAGGATCCGCAGGTGAGCTCAATATACCACTTAGCTGCAGAGCCAGTGAGAGTCCTTTGAAAAAGGCGAAGCCGAATTGAATCATCAAGTCATGAATTGGATGAACACCACAAGTGATAGGTCATGACATGAGCTTGAGGATCTTCATTAGCTTTACCATCGAATTTTGGAGAATCACCAGGAATTTTCGTTGGAACCGGAGGCCAATACGGATTATGGAGAATGGGATCATTAGTCAGTTTGGACACATCCGGTAATTCTAAGGTTGCTAAGAAAGGTAACTGAGGATTCAAGGACATCTGGGGCTACTGGTAGGATGGAGCACCAGGGTTCCAACCAACTGGTGGTTGCCCCCATGGGCTTGGTTCGGACGGATTTGGCCCCATAGGGTTTTGTCCGTAGGGATTTTGGTTCTTCCCCCCAGCGTTCCATGGATTACCAAACTGTCCTGCAGTAGCACCATACGGTTGCGGATAATTCTGATAAGGATTTACCTGCAGTTGTTGATAATTTTGATATGGGGCAAAGGAAGGTTGCCCTTGAGGTTGCTGGTAACCATACGGTGGATGGACTCCAAAATGAGTTTGAGAAACAGGCTGAGTTTGATAGAATGGTTGGGATTGAATTCCAACTTGCATTTGAAGACTGGATGGGGCCTGTGGTCTAGCTTGGGGCATAAAACCGGGTTGAGCAGTGCCAGAAGGATGTCCTGTAGGTTGGGCTATCTGGCCGGAAGGATGACCTAGTTGATATTGAGGTTGGCTGACCTACCCAAAAGGTTGTACTTGTTGGGGGTGGAGTTGTTGTTGCATAATTGAGGGTTGTCCTAACAGACCAGATGGCCGAGTGGGCTGGGCAGTTGGTTGGCCTGATTGGATTTGAGGTTGGCCGACTTGCCCAGAAGGTTGACTATACTGGACGGTGGGCTGACCATACGATTGACGAGCTTGTCCAGAAGTTGGACCATACTGAACATTAGGTTGGTTTGGGTGAACATACGATTGACCAATTTGTCCAGTAGGATAACCTTGCTGGATACCAATTTGGCCTTGTTGAACAGAAGATTGACCTGAGTTACCAGAAGGTTGAGCATAAGACAGCGGGACTGAAATCTCAATAGTCGGTTGAGACAACAAAGGCCCACCAAGATGTGGTAAATACTGATCATATGGCCCCTCTGCTTGGACGTTTGACGTAGGATCAAAGACTCTGAATATAGAGGCCGAAGGACGACTAAAAATGGGAGCCTAAGAAGCTACACATACTGTTGGAATGGTTGGGATTGAGGTAACAAACGTACTGCGACTTTGTGGAGTAAAAGGCTCCGTGGTGGGAAAAATGAGTTGTGACCAAATAGAACTCGTGAAGGGAGTTCCAGAGGACATAGCATCCTTTATTGATTTATAGCCTAGAGGTAGTCTCCCAGTAGTAGGGGTGCTACTAACAAGTACAGGTTACGTTGCGGTGGGAATTTCACCGCTCGTCGCAACGGATTCTTCAGTCGAAGTAGGGGATACTTCCTCCATATCGGAAGAAAATAGTGGGGCTGAAACACGAGGGGAAGTGTATTCCCAAAAAGGGATACCGTCCTCAGAAGGTTCCCAAATGGGGTTCCAATGAAATTCGTAAGTCTCGTCGCCTGGAGCACGAGAATTAATCGGTTGTATACTCAGAATAACAGGAAGAGTTTCACTCACAACCGGTATCTCGGCAAAGGATGAAGACGAAATTGGTAATTCCGCCAGGATGAAAACTTCACAAAATCCTAGGGAATCTAACGAGATAGGACCCTACTCAAACTAACGCAAACAAGATCTAACCGGGTAAATGTGAATTGTGGCCGAATAAATTTTAAGACACAGGAACTGAACTTGACCTTTTCATGTTTTAAGAGTCGAGAAAAGGACAAAAAGGTGACTCTAGTCTCCTTCGAATATTTAGTGAGCCTGAAGTGACAAATGCTCAGGTGAACCTTTTCTTTTAGGGAGTCCGAAAAGGGTCTAAAGTGACTACTTTGGAGAATTAGGCAAAAGGTTTACCAAACAATCTGTAAAACTGCTTATACACCTTGGCAATCAAATGAAAACCAAGGACTTCCCGTACGACAGTCAATCTTCCTGAATGCTGTGTTCAATGCATTATGGCTTGTAAGGCGGTAAACACGGCTTCCTGTGGATAAATGATGATAACCTAGTGGGGTCTCCACATATACTCGACGGTACATGGGAGCACAAATCCGTGCTAGACCACTATCGAGTCACAAAAGGAGGAATCACCCAACCATAATGTGAAACAACAGTGACTAGGTTTAACGACGCCGGAACACGTCTCTAGCCTAGACCTCTAGAATGTATGCGTTAAGTTCCAATGCGTTTTTAGATTCATTCAGTTCATTTTACAGTTGATCTTTGATTAGGTTTTAGTTTCCAGGTCCTACCATATGTATTCTCTCATAATTTTCTAAATGAAAGCTATATGCCAAAATATATCATTCCATTCGATGGATGCGAGTCGCCAAATTGTTGGAGAGGTAAATCCCCTCTGCAGACAGAGGCGATCCCACTAGCCCGAAATGGGTCTAGCAACAATCAAACAATACTATCATGCAGGTTCCTAATTGAAAATTAAAGGTGGATTACGAGAACCTACTTGGATTCCAATGCTAGTGTTGTAGGAGAGTTGACGCTCCCATTCCTTTGCTCCAGCCGGTCATGATCCTCACGATCTCTGTGAATGGACACCTGCACATGCAAAGAACGATACGAATACAAGCATAAAATCCAATAGATGCAATTATATATCGGTCAGAAAAGATATAATTCAATCATCATTATAATGAACAGCAAGAATGGAACCATAATGATAGTCATCTATTATTGATAATCAACAAAGGAGTATACAACTGAAGTTCTGATGTCAAATCCTCCTTTGGCTGGGTGATCAGCTACACATGTCTTGCAAAGCTTGTTGGGATCAGGAACAGGCCTCTCTCTCTCTTTGACTATGAATGCAAAGAAGACTCAACAACAATCTCTCAGACTTCTGACAGTATCATTCTCCCTATACTCAAAACTAGCTTGTCAAATGCACCAGAAGAAGCTTTTATAGATGGAGGAGGAGGAAGAGATATAATGAATCCAGATATTCATGGAATAAGCATTATCCTCGAAAAGATATTGTGGATGATGATTCTCGACATCCATGAGATTGGCATCATCCCTGAAAAGCCACATGAGTCGAAAGGAAAAAACTCTTGGGCGTGCGTTTGTTAACAAACTTTTCCAAACTTGGTTGGCCCGGGTAAGACTCTGAGACAGAGCGCCAATGAGCGCGCCCTATTTGGAGAATTTCCTTCATTAGCGCGGGTGATACACTGTGGATCCACGCTAATGGAAAAAGGGGACTTTTTAAGGATATTTTGCAGGAGATGTCTTCAAGGCATATGAAGTCCATACTTAGGGGAACATAATGCAAGTGTTTTCAAGTTATGTCACTGCTCAGAGGTCCCAGAATGAGTCCTCCAAAGTGCGGGACTCGGGGCATCAGGCAAATAATCATACAATGTACCAGACTGAGAATAAACCAAGTCAGGGTACTGAGCACGCGCGATAGCTTGCTCTTTAGTGACACACGCCCCCATGTTTCCTAGATGCAAGCTATATGCCAAAATATATCATTCCATCCGATGAATGCTAACTATAGAAGAGTTGAGATCTTTCAAACAAACAAAATGATCATCAAACAATCAACAAAGACTCTAATGCAGCTAATGGCAATAAACGAAACTTTTTCTTTTCTTTTTTAAAAGTAACTAATTGCTAATAACAATGAAGAATGATAACTTCCATTGACTAATGCAATGAAAAAAGATCGTTTGTTTTTTTTAATGGCATAATGCACTTAAACAAATTTTGAGAGATAATAACAAAGAGTAAAAACACAAATTTCACTCAATGAAAAATAGAATCAAGTCTGAAACACCAAGACAATCTTTCAAACCAAGAAAAATCACAAAAACCTCAATGAGCTATGTGATCTAAGCCCAAACGAAGCCAAGCGAAATCCTAACGAACAAGAGGTAGATTTCTCGAAGCACACAATAAAAAGTTTTGACAACCACTAGACAAGTGCAAAAACAACCAAGAAGTCGACTAGACAATCAAAGAACCAAAAACTCCTACGGAAGGCTCGATGTACAAAGCCACTAGATGCTCTAGGGATGGAATATGAAATCGATGGAAATAAGCAAACATCCGAAGGATGAAGGTAAAAAACCAGTCAAACAAAGCTCTGACACACTCCAGTAGTCGAAAAAGATGTGAAAAGACAGAAATCCAAGCTCAGAAGGCTTCCAAACAAGCAAACTGGAAGAGTTCACAGGACTGGCGCGACTGTCTGTCTGTAACTCGCGCTATTAAGGGATTAGCGCGAGTTGCTTTTGTGCAACATGCGCCCACTGGCACGATTGACAGGTAAAAAATCGCGCTAATAAAGTTTGCTGGCTTAAAAATAAAAACAAGCAGTCCAGGGTCTGATCCATAGTATCCAGATAGACCATGCAGCAAGAAACAACTTAAAAATCCAACCCAGAAAGCTTATCTAAGCAAGTAAACAAGAGAAAACCAAAGTGCAAGACAAACTCCTAGCTGTTCGGTTCGTAAACCAAACCGGAGATTGACTGAAGTGGCGTTGATCTACTTCGCTAATGCAGAGCAATAGCATTTTGAAGGCTACCTGGCCATACTTCAGGCTCCATCTAAAGTTTACGAATCAAACAACAAATAGCTTCCCCAGCGGAGTCGCCAAATTGTTGGAGAGGTAAATCCCCTCTGCGGACAGAGGCGATCCCACTAGCCCGAAATGGTTCTAGCAACAATCATACAATACTATCATTATGATTCCATTCTTGCTGTTCATTATAATAATGATTGAATTATATCCTTTCTGACCGATATATAATTGCATCTATTGGATTTTATGCTTGTATTCGTATCATTCTTTGCATATGCAGGTGTCCATTCACAGAGATCATGAGGATCGTGACCGGCCGGAGCAAAGGAACGTGAGCGTCAACTCTCCTACAACACTAGCGTTGGAATCCAAGTAGGTTCTCGTAATCCACCTTTAATTTGCAATTAGGAACCTGCATGATAGTATTGTATGATTGTTGCTAGACCCATTTCGGGCTAGTGGGATCGCCTCTGTCCGCAGAGGGGATTTACCTCTCCAACACTCCCCCTCCTCCTCCCGCGCCTACTCTTCCTCCACCATTGCCGCCACCTCCTCCCCCTCCCCCTCTTCCTCCAACCCCTCTTGCTCCTCTTCCACCTCCATTGCCGCCTACTCTTCCACCTCCACCTCCACGCCCTCCCCCTCCACCTCCACCTCCACCTCCACCTCCACACCCTCCCCTTCCCCCTCCACCTCAACCTCCTCCGCTATCACCTGCACCCCCTCCCTATCCTCCTTCAACACCACCTCCTCCTCCTCCACTGCCACCTCCTCTTCCACCTGCTCCTTCACCTCTACCTCCGCCCATTCCACCTCCACCTCCTCCCCCCCACCCTCCTCCTCCTCCACCCCCGCCACCACCTCCTCCACCATCGCTTGCACCCCCTCCCCCTCCTCCTCCTCCTCCACCTCTGCCTCCTCCTCCACAACCTCCTTAGCCTCCACCTCCCCCACCTTCTCCTCTGCCACCTCCTCCTTCTCCACTGCCGCTTCCTCCCCCTCCTCCTCCTTCGCCACCTCTTCCTCCCCCATCTCTGCCACCTCCTCTTCCTCCTCCTCCTCCCCCTCTTCCTCCTATTCCACCTCCACCTCCACCACCATGACCACCTCCTACACCTATGCCTCCATCGCCAGCGCCAGCACCACCTCCTCCTCCTCCTCCATTGCCACCTCCTCCTGCACCTCCACCTCTGCCCCCTCCTCCTCCACCTCCTTCATCACCTCCGCCTCCACCTCCTCCGCCACCTCTATCTCTCCTCCTCTTCCTCCTCCTCCTCCTCCTCTTCCACATAGACCTCCACCTTCACCTCCTCCTCCACCACCACCTCTTCCACTTCCACCCCCTTCTCCTCTTCCTGTACCTCCACCTCCACCTCCCACTCTTCCTCCCCATCCCCTCCTAAATAAACATAAAAACAAATAACATTTCATTCTCTTTACTTATAATATCGATTCATTTTCACATTTCTTTACAATAATAATTTCGATATCAATATATACATAATATATATATATATATATATATATATATATATATATATATATATATATATATAGAGAGAGAGAGAGAGAGAGAGAGAGAGAGAGAGAGAGAGAGAGATAATTTTAATATAAATAATTAATTATGAAAAAAACAATTTAATTGATACAATTTTATACTGAATATTTATTCTTAATGGGCATAACTATTTTTAAACTCAAATTATAAAATTATATAAATCCTTTAAAAAAATAAAATAAACAAAACGCACAATTACCATAGACAAATTCTGCAAACCCCAAATATAAGTAACCTACAAACACAACAAAACTTCAAATACATCCATTAGTCATAAGGATAAGCATAAGTACAATGGAATACCACCACGCATATTCTATGGCTTGATACGACAAATATCTTCCTCGTCATTGGAGAAAATAAGGTTAGGGTGGCCGAAACACAAGATTACCAAAACAACACTATGCCTTCAATACCTTCACTGCTAAGATGTATTTCTAATGTATTGGTGCATTAAGACAATGTAGCCGCAGTGCTATGTAACCATTCAGGTTTTGCTGTTATTTGTGTTTATATTTTAAAATAAAATTTAATTGGATGAGTGAATTAATTGTAATTGAGTGTGAGGACAGACGAATCTTGAGGACTAAATTATCCATAAACATAAACCCTATCCATAGTTGCAAGATCGGATCCATAGACGCTATCCATAAACGTGCAAACAAAATTATCCATAAATGCTACGCTATCCATAGTTGCAGGGAAAAATTATAAACAAGGCTTGAAGAAGAGGAATGGCTAAAGAACGTTAAGATAATTCGAAAAATTATCCATAAACGCTATCCATAGTTGCGGAAATAAATTATAAATAAGGCTTCATTTAAAACAAGGCTCGAAGAACAAAGAGGCATGGCTAAAGAACGTTAAGATAAGGCTTTATTTAAAACAAGGCTCAAAGAAGAAAGAGGCATGGCTAAAGAACGTTAAGATAATTCGAATGGACAGAAATGGCTTCATTACCTCGAAAAGAAATGGCGTGGACAAGAGCATGGATCGAACACATGACTTTCATGGCGTGGACCCGAGCGTGGATCGAACACATGACCTGCATGGACCGGAGCGTGGATTGAACACATGACCTTCAGATATTCACTCTGATGCTCAACTTTCCCTTGACGCTCTCCCAACAAAGCTATCTTCCTTATGAAAAATATACATACAAAGGCAACAAGATTGGCGTTACCAATGGAAACATATTGCTTGCTAAATCCGCACTGAAAAATGAAAAAATCACTGTGAAAAAAAATCCCATCGCACGAATCCATCTCTTAACTAAATTTAACTAAAGCAAAAAAGAAAAAGCCCAAAAAAGCAAAAAGTCAACTAAAGCAAAAAAAGCAAAAAGCTCAAAAAACAAAAAGTTAACTAAATTTTAAAAAGCCGAATATTAATTTCATTCTTGAAAGCTCTACAAACAAAAGAAAAGTTTAATAGTTAAAATAAAAAAAAATAAAGCACACAAAAAAATTATCTCTTAAATTTATAAAAGCCAAAGTAAAAGATTAAAAGTAAAATTTACAAAGAACCATTCATTGCTTTTGAAGAAAATATTGGCAATTTGAAATACTAACGGTTAATGGTAAAATACAAATTTAGAAGTAAAACTTTATTTTTATAGCATGGCAATAACATTATAAGAGAAAGAATTCATAGAATTACTCACCACCAAGGAAAGTGATTATAATTTTTTTGCTCTGAAAAATAAAATTGTCAAAATATAATTTGATGATAGGTTGTTTAATAACAAAATTCTTTATTAGAATTCATATGGTTTAATAATATTTTTCAATAATAAAATAATTTTTTATTAATAAATAAAGTTATATACACTAACAATTCTTTTTATTAGTAATTAAAAAATAATTAGTTTATAATTTTTTCTAAGAAATTTTAAATGATAAATAATATAAATAAAATACTTAATCTCAAAATTTCAGTGAATCTATTTTTTTCAATATTTCTAAGAGCTTTGCAATACTATAGTAGTCTCAAAGACCCTAGCTACTTAATCACTAAGGGTTTTTTTTAAGTACAACCAATTAGTTATTGGGTTAAAAAATTGAGGGCAATTACAAGGAAACACTAATCAAGTTTCCCAATAATATCTTGATTTGAAAAAAATATATATTAATATATGTATTTATATATTCACTAATTATAATGAATTTATTATTAGATATTTCTCTCTATTGTGCTATATAATCCTCCAAAAATTGTTTCCCTTATTTAATGTAGCATTTGACCACTATGACAAGTATAATATCTGATACAATATGTTTCCCTTAACCAAAAACCATTATCAATGTCAAATCATTGATATGATGCATAAGCTTATGTCGACGCGTTTTGAACCTTCCAGTGCGGTTCATCATCAGGACAAGTTGAATGAGCAGATCTCATTTAGCACATTAAATAGACAGGGCAGAGAATCCATGACTCAATGGCTAAAAAATAACAGCGGTTGAGTCATGGATTCTCTGCCCTGTCTATTTAATGTGATAAATGAGATCTGCTCATTCAACTTGTCCTGATGATGAACCGCACTCGAAGGTTCGAAACGCGTCGACATAAGTTTTTCTATGTGATTTTTGCCGAAGATTCTTCATAAAAATTGATATGGGTCACAGAAGTCTCAGTTCAATAATGATGCATAAGCATTAATTTATTGTGATTGTTCATACTCTTAGAGAAATACAAACCCTCCCATATTGCAACCTCTAACCACTATTACCATTAAGAAAAACTGACATTGATCACTTGATTATTCTCAAGGGACTAACTATAAAATTAATTAGACCATAGTTCCTTACAATCTTTAACATAATGAATTCTAAAAACTATGACGCATAGTAGACATTGTAACTCTTGAAATGTTACAACACACATCAATTTTAATATCGAACACATTAACTATAACATTAAAGCTATAGCTTCTATGTACTTAAAGTGGTCTAACATAGTCAAGATAAAGATGAATGAAGTGTAATTCCAAATTAATTCCCATAAAAAAGGAATATAAGAAATGTTGAGAATTTTGGAGATAATATTTTGATTATTGATATTGACCCAGAAAGCACTTTTCATGACTCAAGATCATTAGAGTCAACATATGGTAATGATCTTGACTAGTAATGATGGTGTAGATTTTGTAGACCTTTTAAGGTCTTAATGTTAATGTATGAATTTCATTTTAGTTATTATTTTTTCACGCTCTAATTTTATAAATAATTATAGTTTTTTTCTATTTTATCCTTCCATGCATTAACAAATATTCTCTATTTGGTTTCTATTTATTTATATTTATGTTATTGGGTTAAATATATATTGTTAAAATAAGTTTTTTTATATCTTACTTTTTTTTCTTATTTCTAATTTTTTTCCTAGTGAGCATTAAATTAAATGTTGAGTTTTGAGTCAAATATAAGATGAAGGCTTGTTGTTCTGTTACTTTCATTGATATGTCAACTATTAGGGATATATATTCGAAACACATTACATAAAACGTGTATGCAATCTCATTTTTTTATTTAGCAATGACATTCAAAGGAAGAAAAACACAACAAAATGGGATGATAATATAAATAGTCTTCTCCATTAACCTTGTTAGATTCAACAATAGTTTTCTTAAATAAAACATGTATGCCATCTCATTTATTTATTTAGCAATGACATTCAAAGGAAACAAATCACAACAAAATGGGATGATAATATAAATAGTCTTCTCCATTAACCTTGTTAGATTCAACAATAGTGTTATGTTTTTTGTTATTTTTTCACAATTTTGTAGCATAATGTGAACAATTAATTTTTCAGATATGCATGATATCTATTATGCCATTCAAAATAAAATGTTAAAATCAAAATAAGAATTTACATTCTGATTTTTAAATTAATAAATATACTAAACAAAACTCATTAAAATAAACCCCCATTCAAAAGGACAGGTTACCATTGTCATTTTGCATGAATAGGGAGAGTCTCTAACATTAAACTCACTGTGCTAGAAGAAATTGCTCAAATGACCATGATGACAAAAATCTACAACTGAGCAAAACACATTGGTGACATGTTGAATATGAATCGGTATGGATGTAAAAATTAAAATAACTCCATTTTGTTCCCCTCTTTAGTAATTTGGCTAGCCATGAAGCAATATTCACCAGTTAGCTCGCAAGAAATCTTTAGAAATCTTCCAACAAATAGAGGGTACCTCAACACAAACAAAAAATGTTTCCTCCCTCATTGCACATTTAGTTGTCCCTCAAAATATCTGAAGTTTGGTATGTCTACTCTTTAGATGTAGACCTGAAAGAGGTTGTGTATCAACCTACAACTCACCAAATGTTTACAGAATCAGTTCATAATCTAACATAATATTCCCAGTTTTACCACCAGCTTGAGAAGAACAAGGGGATGTACTTTTATTGCATTTGTATGTTTAAGAAGAAGAAGAAAGGGAAGAATAATTTTACAAGGCCATTTACATTTGACCTATTAGTACCTCTGACATAATCTCATAATAATATGAAAGGAAATATTCACAGATCTCCTAAGAGTATGAAAGAAAATATTCATAGAGTTTAAAACAAAAGTGAAGTAAACATATACAATCAATTGGAATGAAATCTTGGCACGTATTCAACTTGAAGACCCACAACAAAAATAGAATCTACACTAAATTGCATGAAATATTTTTAGCATAGCATAAAAAAGCATAGAAAAAGAGAAGCATAGAAAATTGCAACAACTTCTAGCATAATCTATTGAGCCTTACGTTTTACAGTTTCTTGGACATGGAACAAATGTATTCATTGAAAAAATAACATAGAAAATCATGGTAGTTCACCAAATACAAGAATACAAGAAATTGACTCCACACAAACATGACATAGAAGATGGAAGTTCATCATAGGCATAGGACCAAGGATAGTAAACTAAACCCAACAGGAGAAAAAACAAGTTTTGAAGATCGACTTCACTTTTTGTTCACCCCTTGTTACCACAATAACAATTATAGAAGAAAATTATGGTCAAGATAAAATGCGATCCAAGCATACCTATACTCAGGAAGTTTCATCGAAGCATTCTAGGTTGGATGACATATTAATTGAAATGCCAATGAAAATCAATTTAGGAATATAGGTTACTTCAACCTCACCATTAATTGATCAACAAGTTCATTGTGTATAGTCAAATACACCTAGCACTTCGTCTATGATATAAAGAAAGAATAGTCAAACATACCTTGTAAGAAACCCAACCATATCACACTTCAGACAAACAGATATTTAAAACCATAGAAATATTTGTGAGAGAAACCAAGAAAATATAAAAAAATAATGAAGTTCGATAGTAACAAGGTTCAACAGACAAAACAACAAGAAATGGAGATTTGGTTGGAATGTTAGAACTAGGAAATAAAACAGCTTAATATAAACATTAGAATAAGAAATAATGATCCACCTTTCGCTGTCCAACAATTAGTACATAAGTCGGTTGACCACAATGAGAAACACAATTCTTAACTAAATGGATTGGAAGACAAAGTGATAGTTCAAGAAATTAATAATTATCCATTATAATTCAAAAGTCTCACCAATAGTTTTCCCAGACAAAGAAAGAATTAGAAAAGTCATTAGATCATGCAGCTACAATTAGCATAGTTCTTAAAAATTGGCCAACATATTTAACATCCACATGCAATTGGATAAAAAAATAAAGAATTTCTAATTTTAGAATTATACTCTCGAAAAGTAACTCTATCTTTCCCTCTCGTTCTCTCTCTCTCTCCTCCACTCACACTCCCTCTCTCCCACTCTCTTTATCCATCCCCTTGTGTGCCGCTCTCTTTATCTTACTCACTCTCGTCCACATTATCTCTTTATCCCTTCACCTCACTCACTACCACCCTCTCCATTTCCTTCTCCACAACTCCCCATCTCTCACACTCTCCCACTCCCAATCACTCGCTACCTACATCTATCCATCAACTTAGTCTCTCTCTTTCTCTCTCTCTCTCTACTCTCTTGTTCCCCTCTCCCTCTCCCAGCCTCTCTCTCTTCCCCTCTCTCTTATCTTACATGCTAAACCTACCTCTACATCCCTCTCTTTCCCTCTCCCTTTATCTCACCCTTTCTATCCCTCCCTCACCCTCCCACCCACATCTCTTACTATCTCTCTCTCTATTTCCCTCACTCTCTCTCTTTAAACCCCTCCCTCTCACTTGCTCTCTCCCTTCTTATACTATCCTATTACCCTATCCCTCTCCAACACTAAGTCTATCACTCTCTGTTCTCTTACATGTTTCCCCTCCCTCTACCTCCATTTATTTCTCCCTCTCCCTCCATCCTACCCCCTCCCTTTCCCATATGTTTCTCCTTGTTGGACTTACATTTCAAATGTTCTGATATAATTATAAATATTTGGAACCTTTAGTTATTACATAACGACTAGGTCAATTTGAATGTCATTTAGGACACTCTATACTACTTTATTTTCTCACATTCTGTAATACTTTATTCAATTTTTTTTACCCTTTGTTTTGCTTACTATTATATATGAATTTTATGGCTTCTAGTTTTTGTCTTATGGAAACATTTCTTCTTACTTTCAAGAATTTATGAAAACGTTCCAATTCACATCATCAAAGTAGTGATATTGGATTATTCCACAATAGATAAATATATTAATGTATAACGACATTTATGATAAAAAAAAATGTCATTCTCCATGTCTTGGTCCTTTCCTTGGGTAAATAGTGCCACCCCCATAGTTTTCCAAGTGATTTATAATCATATCATTTATACGTCCATGATAGTACTTATTCTAGTACATATTTGGAGGCATGAGCTTCTCCTACTATTGGTGAAAACATAAGAAGAGTTTCATCTACAAATTGTTGATAAAATGCAATTTGATCATCCCCGTGAAGTTCCATACCCCTAGTTTTGTTTGAGGGTACCATAGTCTTAATAGCTCAACTCATTCCTTTTTCCCATTAGAAAGAAGAAGAAGGATAATGGGTCCCCTTGTCTAATTCCACAAGGTGGACTAAATGTTGAGGAGGGTGGTCCATTTATGAGAATCAAGAAGAAGGCCTTGGAAACAAGAGAGATAATCTAATTTATCTATTTGTCAGAAATCCCAAAGGTGAAATGGATGTGATAGATGTATTGCTAGTTGAGTCTACCAAAATAATTGGGCATGTCAAGCTTAATGCCCATAACCAAATTTTCAAATTTTTATAGATTGAATCAATTCATGGGCCAAAATGATGCTATAAAGGATTTTTCCACCTTCACCATAACAATATTTATCCTAGAAGATGAGATTTTACATTCTCTGTCATGTCTTCCTTAGGAATATATGTGAAGTAGGTGGCATTGTGTTTGTGAGTATTGGGGATGTTATGAAAAATCCCAAACCAATTCCCAAACATGTTACTTAATGATGGCCTAATATGATTGAAAGACGTCTAAGGTAAAGCCATCTGGTATAGGAGTTTTGCTTTAAACTTTTAAATGGCTACTAGTTCCATGTCTTGAATTGATATCTGCATGTGAAAGGCTTTGTTGTGCTTCTAAGTAATCAAACTGGGAATGTTCTATGTAATTCTTTCAATATAATCCCATAAATACCTTTTTGTTTTAGTGAGAGAAATATTAGTAGTAATTTGTCAATTCCTTTTCAATGTTAGCATCTCACTATAACTTCAAGCCCTAATTGTGTTTTAGGGTTGAAATTATGTTATGATGTTGATGTCAAAACATGGATAAATGGAATAATTGTATGTTCTTCTCTCCTTCGTTTAGCCATCAATCTTTTACTTATTTTGCATAACATCCCCAACACTCACAAACACAATGCAACCTACTTCACATGTATTCCTAAGGAAGACGTGACAAAGAATGTAAAATCTCATCTTCTAGGAGAAATCTAGTTATGGTGAAGGAGGAAAAATCCTTTATAACATCATTTTGGCCCATGAATTGATTCGATCTATAAAGATTTCAAAATTTGGGTATGGTCATTAAGCTTGACATGCCCAATTATTTTGGTAGACTCAACTAGCAATACATCTATCACATCCATTTCACCTTTGGGTTTTCTGGCAAATAGATAAATTAGATTATCTCTCTTATTTCCAAGGCCTTCTTCTTGATTCTCACAAATGGACCACCCACCTCAACATTTATTCCACCTTGTGGAATTAGACAAGGGGACCCATTATCCTACTTCTTCTTTCTAATGGGAAAAAGGAGTGAGTTGAGCTATTAAGGCTATGGTGCCCTCAAACAAAACTAGGGGTATGGAACTTCACGGGATGATCAAATTGCATTTTATCAACAATTTGTAGAGGAAAATACTCTTATGTTTGCACTAATAGTAGGAGAAGCTTATGTCTAAGGTCTCCGGGCGATTGTGCGACGAGCGCCAGGCGAAGTCGCTGTGCATGAGGGCTCGAGCAGGCGCGCAGGCGCACGATGGGCGCATGATGGGCACGTGACAAACACAAGTGTGACGGTGCTGCAGAAGAAACGCGACGATACCGTGAACAAAATGCGATGAAAGGCACGCCACTTAGAAATGTGGCTAAGTGTGGAGCGAAACTTATACGATGGATGTGAGAGCTTACAAGCCGACTTGAAGAAGAGTCTTATGGGCGCTTGTTGGTGGCTTTGGGGGTCGGCCAAGGGGCTGCACACCCCATGTAAACCCATGCTAGGATGGATATATATGTGAGAGCCTTAGAGCTCATTCCAACATCACATTCTCTCATCTATTCTACGCAGAAGAGTCAAGGGGTAAACTAGAAGTGCGTATAAATAAGGGGAGCTGCGCATATCTCATGTGCTCCACTTGAAGGTGCACTTGGAGGTTGTCTTGAGTCGGTCAAAGGGTGGGCAAGGTGTGCCCGGGGTGCAGTGGATGTGCAGATTTGTGCAGGACTTGGAAGGGGTATCTAGGTGGCTCGGGTGAGCACCACCCTCCGTGCAAGAGGTGTACATGTATTGTAAACGGCAGGGTTGCCTCTCTTTTTAATATTTGGCTAAGTGTGGGACTTGGTTTGGCAAGACACACTTGTATATTGTAAATTTGATATTCTTAATAAATTGTCGAGCAGACTCACATTACGGGGATTTGCCCCTCCCCTTTATACTTGTTGCAATTGTTGTTGTTCTTGGTATAATTACATGATGATAATAAATGAGTATGGGCTTCATTAAGTATAAAGGATAATTGCAAGTTTACTTGGTTGCGAAACACAAGCTAAGTAATGTTAATGTGAAAGTAGGCGTAGTCCACGAATGTTAGTATTGGTGAAAAGAAAGTGTTCGGTGGTGCCGCACCTTGCTACAAGTGGTTGGAAGACTACCGCAGGTGTAGGGGCGTGACAGGTGGTATCAGAGCAGTTGATTCTAGGTATTGAAGGGTGAAGCTATTGAGCAGGGTTGCTCGTGACAGGTACTTGCAGGTGAAGGAAGCCGTTTCACACGAAGTGGAACAAGGGTTGGTTCAGGTTGCAGGTGACTTGGTAAAGATGTCTATATTGCAGAAATTGGGTTTTGAAACCTTCGAAGAGTTTGAAGGAAGTCTACTTGAAGAGTCAGAGAAAGTAAAACAAGGATTTGTAGAATATGGCAAAAGGTTGTTTGAAACAAAGTATGCTCTTCGTGCCTTGGTCAAGGAATGGGTTTCTGACAGGAATAAGGAGGAAGCCTATCAACTTGCGAAGGAAATGGACTTGCTTGAAGTAGAACTCAAGGAACTAGAGATAAGACAGAAATTGAATCAGAAAAAGTGGGATTGCCTAGCTCTTGAGGTAAGGCATCTCAAAGCCTTGAAGAAGAAGGTTGAGACTGATGGAAAGAATGAAGATGCTTCTGTGGGGATGATGCAGATACTTGGTGCTTCTGCTACTACGAAAGTGGCCTCTAGAAGGGATCTTGAAAGGAACAAGTTGGAGTATGTTCGAATGAAGGTTGGAGTTGCTGATGTGCTCACTATGGTGGATAGTGGGGCTTCTCACAACTTCATGGGCGAAGATACTGCGAGAAGAATTGGGTTGAAGTTTGTACTGGCAAAGGCACAAATGAAGACAATGAATTCTCCTCCTATTGAGATTCTTGGTATAGCTGAGAGGGTGGACACTACACTTGCTGAATGGACAGGGAAGGCGGACTTCACTATAGTGCGGATTGATGACTATGAAGTTGTATTGGGGATGGAGTTCATGAAAAAATTTCATGCTATGATCGTTCCACATTTGAAGAAGCTCTACATTTATGATGGAAGGGAAGATGTACACATTGGTGTTCCAACCATTGGTGTGACAAGGCCTGATTTTAAATTGGGAGTGATGCAAATGGAGGATAAGGAGAAGGTAAACAAGCGGTTGTCTAGTGTTGAGACAAAGCTTGTGGAGCAGTCATTGGTCATCAAGACACTTTCAGATAGCATCTTGGATTTGACAAGAATGCTAGAGTTGGTGGAGGAGGATGATGATGATGATGAGGAGGTATATGTGAGGTCGGATGTCTAGAGGGAAGACCGGGTTGCTTATCTACAAAGGATGGAGATTGAGGATCCTGATAGATGGATCGAATTGATTAGTGAGGGAGAGCCTTCAGGCTCTACTCCCTCTACATCTTCTTAGATGGATGAAGAAGATGGGGCTCATTGTTAGCTGCTCATGGCAGTGAGCCCTCAAAGCATATGGAGCAGGTGTGATAGATGGTGCAGGGATGGCTTGGCATCAAGCATCATGACATGTTGTAGATGAGATGGATGGAGTTTCCATGGACCTGAGCATGGATTGGAGATAGATTCTTGATGAGTCAAGGATGTGGCAGATGTTTGAGGAACAGTTGATGATGGCATGAGGATGTTCACTCTCATGGATTGAGCGTGATGTTTGGATTAGCTACCCAACTAGTTCAGACATGAGGTCTGGAAGTGTGTATAGATATGTTGGCATCGTGCTGGAGTATCATGACAAAGGTTCACGTAGGGAGACATGATGAGGTCGACACGAGACGTTGCAGTGGAGATTGTGGTAGAGGGGTCGATGATCATGGAGCGAGATAATATCTGATGGAGTGCATACCGTTGAGGTGCATACCTTGGTATGGTAAGCTTGGTGGCAGTTGGTCACTAAGTCGAGGCATGATGGAGATGAGGCTCTACATATGTTGCAAGGATGTTTTCTTTGTGTGGAGGAGTCAACATCATGGATGATGATGATCTTGGTGGATGGCTACCGGGATGGTATGTTGTCGAGGACGACAATGATCTCAGGTGGAGGAGGATGTAAGGCCTCCGAGCGATTGTGCGATGGGCGCCGGGCAAAGTAGCCGTGCACGTGGGCGCGGGCGGGCGCACAAGCACGTGGGCGCACGATGGGCATGCAACAAACGCAAGTGCGACGGTGCTGCGGAAGAAATGCGACGATACCGTGAAAAAAATACGACGAAAGGCATGACACTTAGAAATGTGGCTAAGTGTGGAGCGAAACTTATACGATGGATGTGAGAGCTTACAAGCCGACTTGAAGAAGAGTCTTGTGGGCGCTTGTTGGTGGCTTTGGGGGTCGGCCAAGGGGCTGCACACCCCATGTAAACCAACACTAGGATGGATATACATGTGAGAGCCTTAGATCTCATTCCAACATCACATTCTCTCATCTCTTCTATGCATAAGAGTCAAGGGGTAAACTAGAAGTGCGCAGAAATAAGAGGAGCTACGCGTATCTCATGCGCTCCACTTGAAGGTGCACTTGGAGGTTGTCTTGAGTTGGTTGAAGAGTGGGCAAGGTGTGCCCGGGGTGCGGTGGATGTGCAGATTTGTGCAGGACTTGGCAGGGGTATCTAGGTGGCTCGGGTGAGCACCACCCTCCGTGCAAGAGGTTTACATGTATTGTAAAAGGCAGGGTTGCCTCTCTTTGTAATATTTGGCTAAGTGTGGGACTTGGTTTGGAAAGACACACTTGTATATTGTAAAACTGATATTCAATAAATTTTCGGGCAAACTCACATTACGGGGAGTTGCCCCTCCCCTTTATACTTGTTGGAATTGTTGTTGTTCTTGGTATAATTGCATGATGATAATGATGAGTATGTGCTTCATTAAGTATAAAGGATAAATGCAAGTTTACTTGGTTGTGAAACACAAGCTAAGTAATGTTAATTGAAAGTAGGCGTAGTCCACGAATGTTAGTATTGGTGAAAAGAAAGCGTTCGATGGTGCCGAACCTTGCTACAAGCGGTTGGAAGACTACCGCAGGGGTAGGGTCGTGACATTATGCCTCCAAATAGGTACTAGAATACCTTATGGTAGCTTTGGGCACAAGTATAATTCACGGTAAGTTTCATATATTCTTCTTCAATGCTCGTATTGCTATTAAATTACATATTTAGAAATTCTCGGATATCAATGGAGCTACCTTCATTCTAAATACATGGGTTCTCTATGTGTTACAAGGGCCCTTTGGTGTCCCTTGTGGGAGTATCTTCACCTTTACTTCGCTAGTTTCTTTTACATGATCGATGTTATGGTCACAAAAAGATTGTAGCTAAGGAAGCTTTGAGATAACGAGCAATATTTTTCCATTTAAAGCATTGAGAATGTATTAGTTGAAGTAAGCATGAAAAATTATATTAGATAAATCTATTGATTAACATACAAAAATATTTATATTTTGATTAACCATACATTCACTGTAATAAATGATAGTAATTTGCTCAAAAAAAATATTATAATTAATAAAAAAAATAACTAAATAATAGGCAAGAAACAATTACTACAATGACTATTCCTTGTCAAAATATGTAAAGTTTTAAATATAATTTATATGTATATCATAATAATATAAAATTTCAAATTAAAAGAAATAAAAATAAAATAAATAATGATAATAAAAAAAACTAATTTGAGATAAATTATTTAATTGATGTGGATTTTACTCTTTTAGAATTAAAAGGTAAAAATTTTCAGCATTGTTAGTTATATATATAATATTGAATATGTATATTATTCACACAAGTGATTAATATATTTAATATAGAGCCTAAAAATGTAATGTGTTCCTTACTTACTCTGTTACATTAATTTTTAATAACTAATTGGCAAAATTGTTAATCTCAAATGAATAGTTAAATTATCAATATCAAAAGGATGGTTAACAAATTTTAGTGTTTTAATATTATATTGATGGTTAATGAATTTTACTATATTTGTAATTAGAATATTTCTAATTTGCATTTAGATTAATAAATTTTCCGCGTATATATAATGCCAAATTTATAATATAGTTAACGGACTTTAACAAATCTGAAGTCAATTCTACATCACCCAACAACGCCACTCCAAATTTGAAAATGGGTACCTGCCAGGTCAGGAGTGTGGAGACCACAGAGAAAGCATTTTAAACCGGAAAACATGGCGGAGAGTATGGGATGGTAGGTGCATAAAACGGCCATGATGTGTTCTGGGAAATAGTAAATTGAAAAAAGCATAGCCGTTGTGGAGACGAGGAAATAAATAAGGATTGAGCTTTCCATGGGTGGAGAGAGCGAATCAAACCGCTTGTTGGTGCACAACTGAGCGAGAGCTGATGCCTAACTTCTTGGCATCCAGACAGAGAATGCAGACGCATGCATACCACCGGTCCTGACCATCCTCTGAACGCTCAAGGCCTGTCGAAGGAATCCAAAAGGAGAACTATAATCCCATGGAAATTTCCGTGAATTGCATGTTGAAGAGCACGATCCGATTGAGTGGGAGTACGGGACGGGAGTTCTGAAAAAGAGACCATCCGATTCCTTTTCTGTGAATGCCATCCGATTTCATTAATGGTATATATATATATTGATTATCTCTGTTAATTGTAAGTCTACATAATAATTATTTCTATTCATGAAAATAGATATGTTCTTATCTCTTTGAAATACATATGTTCTTATCTTCTTCGATTTTGTATATCGCTAAACCCTTTTGCACAGCAGAATGCCGCTACAGAGCAAGGGATACAGGGCGGTGGGTTGTTGAGTTGGGCTTAGCAGGACACGGCATATTGGGTGGTGGGTTGATTTAGCATTGCACTTGGTTCATTTCTGCTTCTTCTTTCTTCTGTGGATGCTTTAGCAATGGCATCGCTATTTCGCTCTTCTTGTTTGTATTCTTTTCCTAGGTTTTGGGTTTTTTTTGGGTGTTTGATGAAAACTTTAGAGTGCATGGAGATGTTGAGCATGCTACCTTGGCGGCTTGATATCTTGTACTATGGATACTTGAATTTGGGCACAGTGGACAAGCTAAAACTATAGTCTACCTTTTTTAAAGGCAACTATTCACTGAAACAAGCATTCAAAAATCAAAACTATTTAACAAAAAAATTAAATCAAGACAACACCATCATCATTTTTAATTGTCCATTGTTGTTATATAAACAAATTCACATAAACAGCACAAAACAAAAAAATTATATGGTGTCTGGTTAGGTGCCAGTAACTACGATATCTTTCCTTATGTTTACAATTTTTTCATCTTATTCAAAATTGTTTCAATCTATTTCAATCTTCAAAAGTGAAAAGTTATTTATACATTATGTAGATATATTACAATCTTTAAAAGTCAATAGTTATTTATAAGTTTTTTTTATTTAAAAATCAAGAAACTGATCTTAGCAAAGCGCTTTTTTAGTTATTTATACATGTCCTTTTATTTAAAAATAAAGAAACTGCTCTTAGCAAATTAATTCTTTTATTAGAGGAAGAAACAAGTTTGCTTCACCATATTTATTTTTATTTGTAATTCCTTTATTCACAAAGCACGGATCTGAGATTTTATGGTGACTCACTACAAGTAAATGTTTATTCAGGATCTCTATGGATTATTATTATTATTATTATTTTTCTCTTATAATTAATTTATTGGTTTAGTGTAATGTAATTAAATTAAATTTTAAATAATATCTATTATTAATATATTTAATTCATATTTTGTTTATTTAGGAGAAACACTATTTTGAAGATATTTCATTGTATTGTTTTGAATATAGAATATATGATTTGTGGGGTTTTTAAAGTTTAATTAATTATTTGATAGATGCATTATCTTTTGGGATCTAAAAGAAAATTGAAATTTATTTAAAGTAAAACATATTTAATAGATACAAAATGATTAAGAAAAATAATATATTTTGATTGAAAAAATAAATTCTAACATGAATTTTGACATAAATTTTAAATTTATAAATTTATTTTTCATAGAAATGTGTTTGTAATTTTGAATATTTTCATTTATTTTTTCGTGTGGATTTTATAAAATAACTTAATAATTTTTAATTATATATATATATTTTTAAATAATTTATAATTTATAGAGGGATGGGGAGTGGGGTGGAGAGAGAGGGGGTAAGAGGATAAGAGAAAGGGGTAGAGATGAAGATGAAAGAAGATAAATGTGAAGAAGGAAAGGTGGGGGATAGTGAGGAAGGGAAAGTGGGAAAACAAAAGAAGAGGGAGAGAAGAGAGAGAGAGTAAGTGTGTATATGTGTGACAGAGAGAGAGATAGAAGGAGATGAGGAATAGGTTGGGAGGGGTAGAAAGAGATAGAAAGATGGGGAGAAAGAGGTAAAAAAGAGAGAGTGGTGGGGAGAGAAAGAGGGGCGAAGAAGAGAGAGGAAGATGGAGAGGGAGAGCCCAGAGCTACAAGGGGAGAGAGATTGGGGACAATGAACAAGGGGTAAGGAGAGAAAAAGGAAGAGAGGGGGGAAAGAGAAGGGGAGGGAGGGAAAGAGATACATTGCTTGGGAGGGTTGTTTTGAAGCAAAATTCAAGGTAGGCATGGATAGTAGGGGGGGAGAGAAAGAGAGAGATTGGAGGCATAGGAAGAGAGAGGGAGGGAGGGAAAGAGGGAGAGAGAGTGGTAAAGAAGAGAGTGGGGGAAGGGGGGAGAGAGAGAAATTGGAGGAGAGAGGCAGGGGTGAGAAAGGGGGAGAGTGAAAGACGAGGGAAAGATATAAAGGGGGGGTGAGGGGGAGAGAGAGAAGGGGAGGGAGGGAAAGACATACCAAGCTCGGGAGGGTTGTTTTGAAGGAAAAATTGAGAAAGGTAGTTAGAGATAGTAGGAGAGGGAGAATGGTAGAAAGAGAGAGAGACATAGAGAGAGAGAGAGGGATGGAGGGAGAGAGGGAGATAGGGGGAGTGATAGAGGGAGAGAGAGAGAGAGTGGGAGAGAAGGAGAGGGAGAGGGAGTGGGAGGGAGTGAGAGATGGGTAGAGAGATAGAGAGAGAGAGAGGGATGGAGGGGGTGGGAGGGAGGGTGTGAGTCAAAGAGAGAGGAGAGAGAGAGGGAAGAGGGCGAGGGGGAGAGAGAGAGGAAAGGATGAGTCAAAGGGAGAGAGAGAGAGAGAGGGGAGGAGAGATGGAGCGAGTGATAGAGAGGGGAGAGAGAGAGAGAAGAGGGTGAGGGGGAGTGAGAGAGAGAGAGAGTAGAGGAGGAGAGAGAGAGAGAGAGAGAGAGAGAGAGAGAGAGAGAGAGGGAGTGATAGAAGGAGAGAGATAGAGAGAGTGGGAGAGAAGGAGAGGGAGAGGGAGTGGGAGGGAGGGAAGGGTAGATAGTTAGAGAGAGAGAGAGAGGGAGGGGGCAGGGGAGTGAGAGAGAGAGTGGGAGGGTGTAAGGCAAAGAGAGAGGAGACAAAGAGGGAAGAGGGTGAGGGGGAGAGAGAGAGAGAGAGAGAGGAAAGGAGGAGGCAAAGGGAGGGTGAGAGAGGGAGAGAGGAAAGGAGGAGGTGAAGGGAGCGAGAGAGAGGGAGAGGGAGAGGGGGAGAGAGAGAGACAGAGACAGAGAGAGACAGAGAGAGACGGAGAGAGAGACAGAGGGAGAGAGAGAGAAGGAGATACAGTGGGAGTGAGAGAGAGGAGATAGAGAGAGGGAAGAGGGCGAGGGGGAGAAAGAGAGAGAGAGAGAGAGAGGAAAGGAGGAGGTGAAGGGAATGAGAGAGAGAGAGAGAGGGAGGGGGAGAAAGAGGGACAGAGAGAGAGAGAGAGGGAGAGAGAAAAACAGAGGGAGGGAGAGAGAGATAGAGAGATAGAGAGAGAGGGACAGAGAGAGAGAGAGGGAGAGAGATAGTGAAGGAGGGATAGAGGGATGGATAGAGGGAGTGAGAGAGAGAGAGAGAGAGGAAAGGGGGAGGGAGGGAGGGCGGAAGAGATAGAGGAAGGGTAGAGAGATGCAGAGAGAGAGAGGGAGGGAGGGGGCAGGGGACCAAGAGAGAAAGTGGGAGGGTGTGAGTCAAAGAGAGAGGAGAGAGAGGGAAGAGGGTGAGTGGAGAGAGAGAGAGAGGAAAGGAGGAGGCGAAGGTAGGGAGAGAGAGAGAGAGAGGAAAGGAGGAGGCGAAGGTAGGGAGAGAGAGAGAGAGAGGAAAGGAGGAGGCAAAGGGATGGCGAGAGAGGGAGAGATGAAAGGAGTAGGCAAAGGGAGGGAGGGAGAGGGAGAGGGAGAGGGAGAGGGGGGAGAGAGAGAGAGAGGGAGGGAAGGAGAGACAGAGGGAGTGAGAGAGAGGAGAGAGAGGGAAGAGGGTGAGGGGGAGAGAGAGAGAGACAAAGGAAGAGAGATAGAGAGAGGGAGAGATAGAGAGAGAGGGACGGAGAGAGAGAGAGGGAGAGAGATAGTGAGGGAGGGACAGAGGGATGGATAGAGGGAGTGAGAGAGAGAGAGAGAGAGAGGAAAGGAGGAGAGAGGGAGGGAGGGAGGGAGAGATAGAGGAAGTGAGGGAGAGGAGGGAGGGAGAGAGAGGAGGAGGGTGAGAGGGAGGGATGGGAAGAGATAGAGGGAGGTAGAGAGAGAAATGGAGGGAGGGAGAGAGGGAGGGATAGAGGGAGATAGAGGGTGAGGTAGAGAGGGAGGAGAGGGAGAGGGGTAGAGAGAGACGAAAGGAGGAGGAATAGAGAAAGAGGGAGAGATAGAGAGGAGAGAGAGAAGAGGAGGGAGAAATGGAGGGATGGAGAGTGAGGGGGAGAGAGAGAGAGAAAGACATAGGAAAGGATGAGGGGGAGAGAGAGAGAGGTACAAAGAGAGAGTGGAAGTGGGTAGATTTCCAAGAGGAGGGAGAGAGAGAAGGAGAGAGAGAGAGATGAACAAATAGAGACAAGTAGATATGGGGCACGGAGAGACAAAGAATAAACTAAAAAATAAATAAATAAATAAATTATAATTACACTTATTTCAACTAATAATATATGATAATAAAAAAATATTTTACAATAAATATGTTCAGAAATTCAATTGCAAAATAAAAAAATAAAATGTGAGCGAGGAGGAGAGAAAGGGTGAAAGTTGTGGTAGACATATAATGGTTGGCAATAGAGTAGAGAGTAAGAATGATATCTAGGGGTAGGGAGTGGTAGGAGAGGGGTAAATGCAAGGGACAAGGGTGATAGATAGAGTAGAGAGATATAGAGTTAGTGATAGAGTAAGATTTAAGAGATAGAGAGTTTGTGGACAAAGGGAGTTAGAGAAAGAGAGACATGGAGTTAGAGTTAAAGAAGGAGATAGGAGTGAGAGAGCAAGGGAGAGAGAATGTGTGACATATGAGTGGGGGATAAAGAGAGAGAGGGAAAGAGGGAAGGGAGAAGAAAGGAAAGGGAAGGAAAGTGGAAGATAGATAGAGGAAGGGGGAGGCAACTCGGAGAAGGGGTAGTGCGGGAGAGGGAGAGAGAGAGTGGTAGGGGATGAGGTGGAGAGAGAGAGAGTCATATAAAGAGAGAGAGAGAGAGAGGACGAGGAGGCAAGGGAGAGGAGGGGAGCGACTATGTGTGCATGTGTGTGTGTGAGAGAGAGAGAGAGAGATAGAGAGAGAGAGATGAAGAGAGAGAGGGAGAAGTAGAGATGGGGGTGGAGAGAAAAAGAGAGGGAGGGTGAGAGATAGATGGAGGGAGAGAGAGAATGTGAGAGGGAGTAATGACGAAGATAGATCCAAAACTCAAGCCCAACATCAGGAGACAATGTTTCGTTTTCGTGAAATACAAGAGCTATTCAATTGCTTGAGAGGCTATCCAATACTATCCTTCATCGCCATTTTTGATAGATTTCAAAGAGAGGTACAAAGAGAGAGTGGAAGTGGGTAGATTTCCAAGAGGAGAGAGAGAGCGAGAGAGATAGAGAGAGAGAGAGAGAGAGAGAGAGAGAGAGAGAGGGATGAAGAGATAGAGACAAGTAGAGATGGGGGGTGGAGAGACAAAGAGAGGGAGGGTGACAGATAGATGGAGGGAGGGAGAGAATGTGAGAGGGAGTAAAGAGGGGGGGGGGGGGGGGGGGGGAGAGAGAGAGAGAGAGAGAGAGAGAGAGGAAGAAAAGGTAGAGAGAGAGACTAGGAGGGATGTGGGGATGAGAGAGGGAGGGGGCAAGGGGAGGGATATAAAGAGAGGTGGGGGATAGAGGGACAAGGTAGGAAGGTCAATCAGAGAAGGGGAGGATGAGGGAGAGATGGGAATGTGGGGAGGGAGAGAGAGAGATACAAAAAGAGGTGGGGTCAAAGGGAGACATAGGGAGGGGGTGGATAAAGGGGGACAGAGAGAAATGGAGGATGGGAAAGAGCATGGAGTGAAATAAGGATAGAGGGGAAGATAAAGATAATGTGGGGTAGAGAGAGAGATTGATAGATGGAAATTGGGAGAGTGAGAGAGATTTGGGAGGAAGAGGTATAGAGAGAGAGGGAGGGAGGGAGAGGGGGATAGAGAGGGAGGAGGGGAAAGGGAGAGGGAGGAGGGGAAAGGGAGGGGGAGAAGAGAGAGAGAGGCGAAATGGGTGGGAAGGTAGAGTGAGGAGGGAGAGAGAGGGAGAGAGAGTGGGGGAGAGTGAGCGAGGGATGGAGGGAGAGAAAGGGGTGCAAAGAGGGAAGGAGTGGCTAAAAGAAAAGATAGTTCCATTGTGGAAGCTTCCCAAGTTATGCTACATAATAAAAACTTGTTGAAGTTCCTTTGGGGAGAAGCAACAAATACAACAATATATGTTCAAAAGAGTGCTCCTCATCAATCCTTGGATAACAAAATTCCCAAAGAAGAATTCACAAATGTGAAGCCCGACATTGGACATCTCGGGATATTTGGTTCCTCTATATATTTCCATATGCCAAAGGACAAGAGGAACAAATTGGAAACCACCAAAAATAATGGTGCATTTGTTGGATACTAACAAAGAAATATTGATTTTAGTTAGGATGTAACATTCGATGAAGATGCTACCCTTGTAAAAGAAAGGGACTTTCCTCTGCCTTCGCTTTCCGAGAAGAAATATGATGATATGGACCTACTAGAAGGTTCTTTTGTGCTAGAATATTAGAAGGAAATTGTTCATAATCACATGGAGCCTATGGAGCCCTTAGAGTGCCCTTCAAGTGATCCATCTGCTATGAAAATACCATTGTGGCTTTGTGATACTTTACACGATGTTGAGAGACATGTTCATGCCAAAGCAACCTTTAGAGAAAGAAATACACCATGTTGATATCACGGATATGTTGTAGCCATGAGCACTATCATTCAAGTTGAACTGACCACTTTTGAAGAAGTTGTGAAAGAACAAGTTTGGAAGAATTCCATGGCTAGAGAGTATGAATCGATTATGAAGAATGATGTATGGGATATTGTTTTGAGGCTTAAAGGAAAATATGTTGTGACTTAAAAATGCCTATACAAAATCAAGCATGCAACTAATGGAAGCATTGAGAAGTATAAAGTGAGGTTCATGGCTATAGGTTTATCCCAAAAAGAGGGAGAAGACTATGTTGAAATATTTGCTTCCATTGACCACTACACTACCATTAGATCAATTGTTGCCCTTGCTACTAGTCAAGGTTGGAAAGTTCACTAGATGAATGTCAAGATGACATTTCTTTATAGCATACTACACGAAGAAGTATATGCTGAGAAACTGTAGGGATTTGAAGTGAATGATACAAAGACTCATGTTTGCATGTTGAATAAAGAATTATATGGCTTGAAGAAAGCCCAGAAGTTATTGGAAATATTTGGAATGATAGGATGGAAATCCTTGGCCACCTCGATGGAGATAAAATTCACAAATTTTATGTACAGATGTTGTTGAACCTAATTTTGTGAATCCTTCTAAGTATCAATAGTTCATTAGGGCATTATTTTCCTTTTGAACACTAGTCCAGTCATATGATTTGCAGTAAAAACTTTGATTCATTTCATGACTCATCCCCTTCATGCACATTGGGTCGCTCCTAAACACATATTGAGATATTTGCATGGGATGATTAACCTTGGTCTCAGATACAGTTCTGGAGATGTGAGACTACATGGATACACCAATGTTAACTTGGATGGAAACATTATTAATAGGAAGAGCACATGAGAGCACTATTTTAACTTGGGGTTTGCTATGATATCTCTAATGAGTAGAAAACATAATTATGTAGCTTTGAGCATGACCGAGGTAGAGTACATTGTTGCTAGCATGGCTAGATGTGAGGAAGTTTTGTTGAGAAAGCTCTTTAAAGAGCTATTTCAGCACATCCTCGATACTATAGTTATATATTGTGATAACAAGAGTGGGATTCGATTTATATATAAACTTGTGTTTCATGATAAGTACAAGCATATTGAGATCATGCACCAGTACATTTGGGACATGGTTAGGTTAGATATGGTTCATTTTTATGAATTACATCTTCTTAATGTTCATTAATTTAATATTTATACTATGTATTGTGGATTGATTATTATTATAGATTAACATGTATATATTCTATCATAAATAAAGGAAGGATATTCATTTGGTTTATGAAGTTTAAGGTTCTCTTCAAAAATCAAATTGATAGGAAGATCGAGGTGTTGAAGGCTAATAAACATAACGAGTTTTTGTTTTTCTAGATTCTAAAATGTTGTATAAGGACAATGATACATAAAAGCATAAAACAGCTCTATATGCCCCTTATAACACATGAATAGGACATTTATGGGGAGGTTTTAGAGTATGCTCAAAGGATCCAAGTTAGAGTAGAAATTCTATATAAAAGAAAATTATATTGTATGTTACCTAAATAATTTTGTTACACTAACTCTTTAGGAAAATTCCCACATTACGGTCTCATTGTCTTAATTAAAAGAAAGCCATTGATTTAGAATATTCACATTTTAGTTGCATGTTTTACCTAGCTAAGGATGAATTTTTGAAGTAATTCTTGAAAAAAATTAGTAATTCTTGCAAATCTATATGGTTTCAAATAGTTATTTTTTCTCAAGTTTAAGGATTTTAAGATCTAAATTGGTTCACTATGCATATTAGTGATAAGATAGTCGTCATTATTTTATATATAGGGGGCATTTTGCTAGGACATCACATAGACTAAACATATGAAGAATCTAGCTATTCAAGGTCAAATTTATAACAAGAGTCCTCCATTCAAAAATAATTGATTGTAATAGCTTTCACCGTCCATGGCTACCTACAATGATTAGCTGATTGGGTGATGAAGAAGACGGGGAAGCACTCCCAATATCAAATTTTCACATTTATAACAAGATTTATCCATTAAAACATAATTGGTTGTAACATCTTTCACATTCCATGGCTAGCTACCATGATTAGGTGATGAAGAAGATGCTAGACCATGGGCAGCTCTCACTAGTTGTGGTGGAAAGGTGGAAATGAAATTAGTATGTGATATTGACTAAAAAAATGTAAAATTTCAAGAAAACTAGCTGTATCCCATATTGTTTGAACTTGCAACTTTCATTAGATATTGGAATATAAGATTTTCATTTCAAAATTTAGAAGTTCAGAATTACAATCTGCTATCGATATTTTTTATGTATTTCCTCTTTGTGGGTTGATGATTATGCATGGCTAAATATAACTACATGGGTGGTATAACTATATTTTACTCTAGTTATCATACATTTTATATTTAGAGGTTGGATAGGTTCATTTTTATGTATTTTGTATTTTTTGGACTTATATATTAACATGTATATATTCATTTGTGGGTTGATGATTATGCGTGGCTAAATATAATTACATAACTACATGTCTCGCATGATATAACTATATTTTACACTAGTTATCATAAATGTTATATTTATAGGTTGGGTATGGTTCATTTTTATGTATTTTGTTTATAGTTTACTCTAGTTATCATAAACAAAGAAATAAATTTTATATTAATAAGTTGGATATGGTTCATTTTTATGTATTTAGTCTTTGTGGGTTTATAGATTAACATGTATATATTCATTTGTGGGTTGGTGATTATGGGTGGCTAAATATAACTACATGCTTGGCACAATACAACTATATTTTATTCTAGTTATCATAAATTTTATATTTATAGGTTGGATATGGTTTATTTTTATGTATTTCATCTTCGTGGGTTTATAGATTAAATTTTATATTTATAGGCTCGATATAGTTATTTTTATGTATTTCTTCTTTGTGGGTTTATAGATTAACATGTATGTATTCATTTGGTTTATGAAGTTTAAGGTTCCCTTCAAAAATGAAAAATCAAATTGATAGGAAGACTAATAAACATAACGAGTTTTTGTTTTGAAGAATTTGAAATCTTGTACAAGGACATTGATTCATAAAAACATAAAATCATAAGACGCCTCTATATGCCCCTTCAAAAATTGTAGTTGTAGAACACATGAATAGGACTTTGATGGGGATGTTTTAGAGTATGCTTGAGGATCCAAGTTAGAGTGGAAATTATAGATAGAAGCCATCTTTGTTGTATGCTATTTAAGACCCCTATTAGGGTCTTAACAAAATGAAAACCATCATCTTAATTAAAAGAAAGAGGTTGATTTAGAACATTCACATGTGAATATGGATAAAGATAATTTTTTGAAGTTGAAGAAAATAGTAGTGAAATGTATGGCCATTAATTATATGGGTTGGTGATTGGTGTGTAGATGAGAACCTTATACAAGTATAAGAAGATTATTTTTAAAAAACTATAAAGTCTTGTCCCATAGTTGCATACATAGCTAGAATAATAGGGATTAGAAAAGCACACTATATCTGTTAGTTATTTCCAACTTGACAGATCTATTAAAACTATGTGTAGTATATATTTTATTATTATATAAAAATATAGAATATAATTATATTATTATTATTAATTTATAAAAGAGATATATAATAAAATATAATTATACTCTATTATTAATTATATATATATATATATATATATATATATATATATATATATATATCATTAAGTTATTATAATAGGAGGTTCTCCCTATTCTCTGTAACATGATTATAAATTTAATATGCAACTATGGTCAGTGACTAAGAATTATGAAAGCTAGCTTTCTTTTCTCATATTGGATGGATTTGATGTTGCAGAACTGATTCTTCGGCCTCACTTGATCATTGAAGTGTTCCCAAATTTGGAATGAGTGCATCCTAAACCCCAGACCATATACCCTTGGAGGTGAGGTTGAATCTATGGCATAGAAAGAGAAAATAGAAGGGAACCTATATTGATGAACAAAAATTGTAGATATTTTCATGCAGAAAATCAGAGTCCTCAAAAAATTCGTTGCAAATCTCAAAAATTATACATAGATACATGTGCCAAGATTTTTTTTTACAGATATTCTCTGTATTCTTTAATTATAAAGAAGTCAGCCGGCCCCAGCAAGATCCTTTAGTTCTTTAAAATAAGCCTTTAAACGACCAAGAAGCTGAAGTACTTAAAATCTTAGAGCTTGAAGCTTAAATCTATGTGTTGACTCAAAACCTAAGGACTCGTAAAGATGTAAAAAAGCGATAATTGCATCAGAGCATATGTGTAAATTTAACCATGGACAATTTTTCGTTGACGAGTGCGGTGTGATGATTTGATTTCCTGACTTTGATCGTGCAGATAGCATCCACGGAGAGTAGAGTAATTATAAAGAAGGGAAGTCAGTCGGCGCCGGAAGGGTCCTTTCTTTCATTTGATTTCATGACTTTGATCCTGCAGATAGCCAGTAAGGTCCCTCCACGCTCGCAACTACATTCGCCGCGCCGAGATAGGCACAAGTGTGGCTCACAGTACTAGCAGGCAAAATCCGCCCAACACGTGCGCCAAATATGTAACAAGTTCGAAAGTAGTAATTGTACGCAGGAGATAAGTCTCCGGTCCAAACCGAGCAGATTTGACCATGCTTATTCTGGTACGATGTTGAGCAATAGTTTGGAGGATTTGCAGGCCGGGTTCATGAGGGTCTTGCGGTATTTTCTGAGTCTATTAATGAGAATCGCCAGCAAGAAGACTGTGCGATCGAAAGCAAGGGTTCGAAGCAAGACGATGGCAAGGGTTCCAAGCGCAGGGCCGCTGGGAGATGGAGAGAAAAGCAGCGATTGTTGAGTGCGCCTATCTGGGATGACTGCAGGTAAAGATCGTCACAGTAAAGTCCGCACGGCGAAGGGACTTCGTGACCGAACGGTTAGGCTGTCTGATCCTACAGCAATTCAATTATATATTGACCTACAACAAGAGAGACTATGCGTCCAGCAACCCAGTATTCGCGTGAATTACGATGGCCATTATATGCAACGCGTGATTTATTATTCCGATTATCTCCGGCGAAATAAGACGCGTACAGAAGAAGGATAAATAGCATATCCGGCATAGATAAGGCGCGTTTCATGCGGATAATTCGCATATCGGGCATAATTAAACCAAATTGCCCAGAAATTACTAGCGTATCGGGCAAAGATGGCTCGGATAGTCAGAAATACCTGTCGGAAATAGCTCGCGTTAGGCAAAGTTCGCGTATCCGCGGGAACATTTGGCATATCTGAAAGCATATCTTGCAAATAAATGGCATATCGCTACCGCGTTGATAGGGAATAACTCACATATCACTACCGCGTTGATAACGAATAACTGACCTGTGAATAGCTCGTTGATACTGAATAATGCAAGTATCGATAACCAAGGAACGAATATGCATATGACGTAACAAACCCTATACGAAACTTTCATACCTGAAACGCACGCAACATTCATACGTGAAACCATATATGGATACAGAGCAGATATTGACGACGGTAACGCATTACTGAAACGCACAAGAAGAGGATTAAGTTCGTGACTACTACCCAAACACAGCACGCTGAAAATTTTCGCAGAACCCAAATTGGAGTGGTTGTCGATATCTGCCTCCATTTCCTTGATGTTTATAACTACAAATCTGCCTGACAGAAAATGGGCGAGCGAGTCATAACGTACGTATCTCAGCGGAATGCAGATTTGATAAATATTCTGGATAGCCAAAAATTGCCATGTGATGAATGGGTGGATGGATGAGCCCCGTGTTTACTCTTGGTAGAAAAGTGACTTAGGCGTTAGGGTCAGACCTTCATCACTCAATTGAAGCACTCGAATTAACAATGACAATAAACAGGAAAAATTCAGGTAAAGAGTCTAGAGATGTAGTAAACAAATTACCTGTATAGAGGAAGTACCGCTGATTTCTCAAGAGCGTCTCCAAAAAATTTTGGAAGCAGGCTCTTCAGTTTTAAAAAATTGGAAGTAGACTCTTCGGTTTTTTTTCACTCGTAGCAAACAACATAAGATCAGCTTGTGTCACTGTTTTTTTGATCATCTATTACAATCCCCTTATTATTGCAAAACAAAATCCCCAATTTGTAGATTTTTGAAATTGAATAAACCCTATTCTAAAATACACACGCTATTAATATAATAAATGGTAATAAATCATATTATTTTGGTCTTAATAAAAGATGTGATTTTTCTAAATTATTACTTCATATAAAACATTGATTTTAGTTTTGAAAATGAAGCCGAAAGGACCACCGCCAGGCTGAAATTATCAAAACCTTTTATCTACAATCATTAAGTTGTCTCTACCGCACCCAATGGCACAGGAAACTCCAATGTTCCTCCTATATACTTACTTTTTAGAAGGAAATAAACACCCGTGGTTAGTTGTAATCCCCTCATCTTATTATTTTGAAATACTATAACTATGGAAACTCAGAAGAATGGAAAAAACTAAGGGTAAATGGTATTTGTATAGAAAAATAACTAACATAAATTATATAAAGTAAGAAAACTATTTTGAGATAAAATATTTAATTTAAACATAAATAAATTAACAAACAAAAATTTTCTGATATAAAATATTTAATTTAAGCATAAATAATCCAGGACATATAGCTTTATGGCACTTCAAGTTGTATGAGTATTGGACTTTGCACTAGTTTTAAAAACACTTAAAATTTTTTAAAAACATTTATAATTTTTTAATACAAGGTAGTGTAAGACCATTAAATTTTTTTGGATAGCACAATTTTTTTTGTTTCTTTTCTTAAATGTATTTATTTTCTTAAATGTAACTAGATACAAGATTTTTTAATAGAGTTTAGGCTTTTGTGATGCATATCAAGTTAGAGAGATTTCGGCGAAAATCACATGGAATCTCATTTGTCGATGCGTTTCGAACCAACTAGTGTGGTTCATCGTCAGGACAAGTTGAAGAAACAGATCTAGCTCATCATGCTAAATAGTTTGAGTGGAGCCTCCAACAACAACATCTCCAACGGCTAGTTTGACTTAAGGACAGGGGTCAAAATTATTATAATACTTTAATTCGTAAAATTAAATAAATTAAGGTATATAGTACGAGACCTAATAATTAAAAACTATAAGTTAATTAATAATTAGTCAAAAAATGACATTGAAAGGCCTAAAAATATAAATAATATTATTTAAAAGTATTAATAATTATAATTTTTAATTAATAATTAAAAGGAAAATAAGTTAATTAAATGACCTATATTGGCCATGAGACCTTAAAAATAAAATAAAATTATAAGTTAATTAATAATTTAAAAAGGAAAATGGTTAAATGAAGAAAATATAATTTTATTTAAAAGTAATATTAAAATTGTAAGTTAATAATAAAAGGTAATAAGGAGAATCAGGTTAATAAAAAATTATAAGTTAGTTAATAATTTAAAAGGAAAATTATTAAATTAAATGACCTTGTAATAATGGATGGAGTAACATATAAATTGATTTTTATATAAAAATATTATTAAAAATGTATGATAAATACTAAAATGTAATTAAGCTATAAAAAAGGACCTTAAATGGAAGATTAGTTAATCAAATGGCTTTATAATAAAGGAAAAGTTAAATATATAGAGTAATGTAAAAATTAATTGATTTAAAAATATTATAAAAATTGTGTGTTAATTAATAAAAGGTAATAAAGAAAATCGAAGGATGATATGATAGATTAGTTAAAAATATAAGAAGTAAAGAATTAGAAAGGAAAATTAGTTATATGGAGGCCCTTAAATAAAATAATCAATATAAAATAATAGGAATTAAAATGGAAAAATAGGCATCAAGGACCTTGAAATATCAGAAGAAATAGGGTGCTATACACAAGATTAAAATAAATAAATAAATAAATAAAAATAAAAATAAAAATTAATAAATAAATAAATAAATAAAAATAATAATAAAAATAATAAAATAAATAAATAAGTGAAAATAAAGATAAAGGACACCAAAAGACCAAAGAGGACGAAAAGACGACTAGGAAGAGAGGGCTGGGACCCAACACCTACTGACTTTCCAACCATCCTCTCTATTGAGATTGCTTGGTCTCTTTTCGATCTCAAGCGCTTCCCTGAATTTTCGATGATGGAAATGCGAAACCTTAGCACTAACACTGGCTTCTTCAATACAAACATGATGATTGGTTTTCTCAGCATGTTCAGCCAAAGCGGAAGACTTAGATCTCCTATGCTTCAGATCCGCTGCATGGTCACTAATCCTCTGATTAATGGAACGACCAGTCTCCCCAATATAGGGGTCCCACAGGAACAAGGGATCACATAAACACCCTTCATATCTTTAGGGTCGATGGGATCCTTCACTGATCTGAGGGACGAACGAATGGTGTTCAGGGGCCTAAAGGACACAGGGATACTATGTCTCCTGAGAATCCTACCAATTCTATCCCTTGAACATAAGGAAGATGGACACCAGGAACACGATCTTTTGGTTCTCTTTTCACCAGAAAATTCTTGGAAGCTTTAAGGAAAGCCCTATGACCCATGTATCTACTGTAACCATTCTGCACAGAGACATCCAGCAGATGGGATTTTTCCTTCTCAAAGCTCTTCTTGTCCGAGATCCTCAGGGCCCGAGTAGCAAGGGTACTAAGAACACCCATCTTTTGAGCAGGGAAATGGTGGGAACTGGCATGAAGATACTGCTCTGTATGAGTTTTCTTTCGAAAAACTTGATGGGCGAGGGAACCATCATCATTCCTAGAAATAAGAATATCAAGGAAAGGAAGGTGTCCCTCAACTTCCTGCTCCTTAGTGAACTTAATGGCTGAGGACTGCCTATTAAGATGATCAAAGAAGAGATCAAGCTCATCCTGGCCATGAGACCAGATGACATTGGTGTCATCCACATACCCCTTCCATAGTTTAGGAATGAGCCGGGAAGAGTTCAGAGCCTTGGACTCAAAATCTTCCATAAACAGATTAGCAACAACAGGAGAAAGGGGGGATCCCATTGCAACCCCACATGTTTGCTCGAAGAACTCCCATTCAAAACTGAATAAGGTGGAAGTGAGACAGATCTCAACCAACCTAGCCGTGTCAGGATCTGTTAGGTGGTTGTTCACATCCATGCCCTCATTAATAGGGATGCAAGTGAATAGGGAGACAACATCAAAACTGACAAGAATGTCCCCAGGATCAAGATTAATGTCCTTGAGCTCCTCAATAAAGGAAGCAGAGTCCTTTACGAAGGACTCTGTTTGACCAACAAGGGGCTTAAGCTTTAAAGCTAGGAACTTCGCAAGAAGATAGGTAGGACCTCCAATGGTGGAGGCTCCGCTCAGACTATTTAGCATGATGAGCTAGATCTGTTTCTTCAACTTGTCCTGACGATGAACCACACTAGTTGGTTCGAAACGCGTCGACAAATGAGATTCCATGTGATTTTCGCCGAAATATTTCTCTAACTTTATATGGATCACAGAAGCCTAAACTCTATTATTGAATCCTTGCACGGAGAAGTCACTGCAAACAAAGTTCGTTAGTTTGAATGGGCTGGCTTGCAGGTTTCAAGGTTGAAATCAGATCTAGCTTTTCTTAAGCGTTGCAGAGACTCCTCCATCATTCCTATCTTTGCCTGGATTAAGCACCACCTTCACACTCCACGAAACCATCAGGATTTCCTTAAGGCAAGTCTGGATTTAATAAGGGCAGAGATCAGTCGGGTCAGAAATTCCTTGTGTCGGCTTTCTCGGGTTCTTTTAGATCTGCATTTGGATCTTGGAAACTTATTTTTGGCCTCCCTTTGGGCCAGAATAGATGCTTGTTCTGCTTTAAAGTCTCTTAAAGTAGAGGAGATTCGTAAGCAGAAACAAGCCTCCAAGTTTCTCAAGCTAGCTGGGGACTCGAAGTTTCTTAGTAGAGCAGTTGGAGCTGCTTCCCATAGCCGCATCTCCTCTGGGCAGATCTTTGTGTTGAATAACTAGTTATCTGGCAATTTGGGGGGGGGTCTCTGGTTTCCCATCTCTTGACTCCTCAGAATGCCTTGATGAATCCAACTCGCTCTCTTCAAGCCTGCATTCAACTGCAGTGGGTTCAGATTTACCAGATGGATGCATGCATGGTCATCTCTGCGTAGAGGAAAAATTGGTGTATGGCTCTCAGCGGATCGTGGGTCCTGATAAATGTGTTGTGGGAGAATGCTCCCATTCGGTTGCCAGAAATCCTGATCGCATTTCTGTGGACAGCAGCGGTGGTGTTATTCATGATCTCTGCATTTCGGATCCTTCTTTAGGTTTCACTGATGTTTTCTTCGCCTCCCCGGGTACCGAAGGTTCCCATTCGGCATCTGTAGATCATCGTTCTCCCACCAGGAGCTTTGATTCATCAGTGCTGCATGAGAGACCGGTTGATGATTTGGCAGACCAATCGGGTTCCCATTCGGCATCTATAGATCCTCGTTCTCCCACAAAGAGCTCTGATTCACCAGCGCTGCATGAGAGACAGGTTGATGATCTGGCAGACCAATCGGGTATGGATAGCGTGGAGCCATTATTATTTTTGAAGTCGCTTAACGATGGCTCGTTGTCCTCTGTTAACTCGGCCGGGTTCACTAATAATGGTTCTGATGACAGATTTGGGGAGGCCAGCGGGGGTTCAATCATCGCTCCCCACCCCTCGTTCGTTGATGGAGTTAACGTTGGACCAAAAGATAACGTTGTTTCGATGGACCGGTTCTTCATCAACGGTAGGTACTCAGGTATAAAAACAAGTTGTGATTGCCCTTATGTTAATTATGATATTAATTCTTATATTGCTAATAACCTAATGAGGAATTATAGTAGTAATACAAAGCATCACTATAATTTGAATAATAATTGTGACATTATTAGTTACGATAATAATAGTTATTACACTAAGAATAATAATAATATTAATTTGAATATTTTTTTTCTCGTTAAACTACTATTCTATTATTTACATGAACCAAAAAACCAATTACATACACAGTGCCATATTAGCAGAGGCTAAACTGTAGCACTCTGGAGTGGGAAAAGTAAAAAATACCGCCCTAGCAGGGGCACCATATCTATTCAAAACAACCCACGCAGGGACCCTGAACCACAAAAGAGCAACCATACGAAAACTAGTTTTCCCTCGCAGGGGCTCTGGACCGAGAGTGTTCATCCCACGCAGGGGCAACAAAAGACCATCAGCAGTTTCCCTTTCTGGTGTTGCAAATACAGCAAGAACAGACATTGAACCGACATTACATAAACAGAAAGCCAAAACAAGACCTGAGCAACGCTGGAGTGTGCAATGCTGGACTGCTGGACAACTAATCTTCCGTCTCCTCCTCGACCACCTCGCACCAGCCATATTTCTCCCTTTCCTCTCCAGACGGATAGGGAGCCTGCATCGTGTGAGGCTGATGAAGGTTGGCAGCCTGCTCTGGTGCCTCCGCTGGCTTCCCCTCAACATTCTCCGAACTCTCACCTGGGTGCTTCCCTTTGCTGCAATGACCATCGCCATCATTCTGAGAATCCTCAAGGAAGAAAACTGAAATGTGGGCATTAATACGGGGCTTGTTCTAAGAGCTACTGAAGGTAAAAATGGCAGAGACAAAGGCGGGCAAGGGTGCTGGGTTAGAATCTGGGCTACTAGAGTCCATGAATTGGCTAGTTTGGAGGGGGTTGGCCTCTGCAATTCGGTGGCAATGACAACGACAACATTGGGTGGTTGATTCTTCGACTGGAGGACGAGATGACCCTCCCTGGGTAGAGCCACGACGGCTGAGCAAGCACTGTCGGGGCCTAACCATCTTTGCCAGCGCACCGGGGGTAAGGACCAAGGCAGAATAAGAAGGATTATCCGGCTTGAGGCGGCACCCGATAATATAGAAACGGCACCCAACCAGCTTAACAGAATTGCAATGGTGTCCAACAGACAGGGGGATAGCAAGAGCTGATGCTCTGAGGACCGAAGACCAGGCAGGAGCCTGAATTCCAAATACAAGACACTGAGCATGAACCATCGTCCCGCCACCTTTATTAATCTGTTCGCCCCTGCCTCGAGCTTTGCTCGCCATAACTGCTCACTGCAAGCGCTCCAATAACCTGGACGATGCATTGAATTGCCTCTGCTGTTCGCCATTCCTTTATTCCTTGGCGGCTCCATTGCATTGAATGCCTAGCTTAGACATGAGGCAGCACATGGTTACCATGTGGCTCCTTAGTACCACCTGTCGAGTCACCTGCATCCGGGGAATATTAATTTGAATATTAATAATAACCTAATTAAGAATTATAGGAATACAAAGCATCACAATAATTTGAATAATAATTGTTACGATGGTCATAATAATAGTTATTGCATTAATCATAATAATAATATTAATTTTAATATTAATAATAACAATAATGATAGTATTGATGATATCAACAAAAGATTCTCTAGCTTGAAATATAATAAGAAAAATCGGACTGCTGGTATTACCCCTTCTTCTCCTTCTAGTAACAAGGTTATTAATCTCTCCAGTTTCGTTTTTCCCCCTGTTGTTTTTAAAGTTTTGGGCAAAGGCTTAAATTTTGCCTTAGGCCCTAGAAAAATCCCAGTAGAGGATATTATCTGCGATATTGAGTTTGGGATCCGAGGTTTACCAGATAGGATCAAGGATACTATCAGGCAGGATTGTGCAGTGGCCTTGAGAAAGGCTAAGCCGCCTAAGAGTAACCTCAACAGAGAAGAATCTTTAGCTCTCAGATACTTAAACCAGAACAAGGATATCACTATTCTTAAGGCAGACAAGGGTGGTGCTGCCGTGATTCTTAACATGGTTGATTACCGAAGCAAGATGTTGGATCATCTTCATAATAGTGGTAACTACAAGAAGCTTTCCAAAAAGTCCTTGAAGAAGGTTGCTATAAATGTGGCTTTGGCCATCAAATCCATTGGTTCGTTGAGTTCCTTGCACCATAAGCTCATTGAAAGCAACCTTATTACTCCTAGAATCTATGGCCTCCCAAAGATTCATAAGGAAGGAGCCCCCTTACGGCCCATCGTCAACACCATTAGAGGTCCTACCTATCTTCTTGCGAAGTTCCTGGCTTTAAAGGTTAATCCCCTTGTTGGTCGGACGGAGTCCTTCGTAAAAGACTTTGCTTCCTTTATTGAGGAGCTCAAGGACATTAAGCTTGATCCTGGGGACATTCTTGTCAGTTTTGATGTTGTCTCCCTGTTCACTTGCATCCCTATTAATGAGGCCATGGATGTGATCAACCGCCTAACAGATCCTGACACAGCTAGGTTGGTTGAGATCTGTCTCACTTCCACCTTCTTTAGTTTTGAAGGGGAGTTCTTCGAGCAAACATGTGGGGTTGCAATGGGATCCCCCCTTTCCCCTGTTGTTGCTAATCTATTTATGGAAGATTTTGAGTCCAAGGCTCTGAACTCTTCCCGGCTCCTTCCTAAACTATGGAAGAGGTATGTGGATGACACCAATGTCATCTGGTCTCATGGCCAGGATGAGCTTGATCTCTTCTTTGATCATCTTAACAGGCAGTCCTCAGCCATTAAGTTCACTAAGGAGCAGGAAGTTGAGGGACGCCTTCCTTTCCTTGATATTCTTATTTCTAGGAATGATGATGGTTCCCTCGCCCATCAAGTTTTTCGAAAGAAAACTCATACGGAGCAGTATCTTCATGTCAGTTCCCTGCTCAAAAGATGGGTGTTCTTAGTACCCTTGCTACTCGGGCCCTGAGGATCTCGGACAAGAAGAGCTTTGAGAAGGAAAAGTCCCATCTGCTGGATGTCTTTGTGGAGAATGATTACAATAGATACATGGGTCATAGGGCTTTCCTTAAAGCTTCCAAGAATTTTTTGGCGAAAAGAGAACCAAAAGATCGTGTTCCTGGTGTCCATCTTCCTTATGTTCAAGGGACCACTGATAGAATTGGTAGGATTCTCAGGAGACATAGTATCCCTGTGTCCTTTAGGCCCCTGAACACCATTCGTTCGTCCCTCAGATCGGTGAAGGATCCCATCGACCCTAAAGATATGAAGCATGTTTATATGATCCCTTGTTCCTGTGGGACCCCCTATATTTGGGAGACTGGTCGTTCCATTAATCAGAGGATTAGCGAGCATGCAGCGGATCTGAAGCATAGGAGATCTAAGTCTTCCGCTTTGGCTGAACATGCTGAGAAAACCAATCATCATGGTTGTATTGAAGAACCCAGTGTTATTGCTAAGGTTTCGCATTTCCATCATCGAAAATTCAGGGAAGCGCTTGAGATCGAAAAGAGACCAAGCAATCTCAATAGAGAGGATGGTTGGAAAGTCAGTAGGTGTTGGGTCCCAGCCCTCTCTTCCTAGTCATTTTTTCGTCCTCTTTGGTCTTTTGGTTTTTATCTTTATTTTCACTTATTTATTTATTTTATTATTTTTATTATTATTTTTATTTATTTATTTATTTCTTAATTTTTATTTTTATTTTTATTTATTTATTTATTTTTTAATCGTGTGTATAACACCCTATTTCTTCTGATATTTCAAGGTCCTTGATGCCTATTTTTCCATTTTAATTCCTATTATTTTATATTGATTATTTTATTTAAGGGCCTCCATATAACTAATTTTCCTTTCTAATTCTTTACTGCTTATATTTTTAACTAATCTATCATATCATCCTTTGATTTTCTTTATTACCTTTTATTAATTAACACACAATTTTTATAATATTTTTAAATAAATTAATTTATACATTACTATATATATTTAACTTTTCCTTTATTATAAGGTCATTTGATTAACTAATCTTCCATTTAAGGTCCTATTTTATAGCTTAATTACATTTTATTATTTATCATACATTTTTAATAATACTTTTATATAAAAATCAATTTATATGTTACTCCATCCATTATTACAAGGTCATTTAATTTAATAATTTTCCTTTTAAATTATTAACTAACTTATAATTTTTTATTAACCTGATTCTCCTTATTACCTTTTATTATTAACTTACAATTTTAATATTACTTTTAAATAAGATTATATTTTCTTCATTTAACCATTTTCCTTTTTAAATTATTAATTAACTTATAATTTTTTTATTATTATTATTATTTATTAGGTCTCATGTTGAATATAGGTCATTTAATTAACTTATTTTCCTTTTAATTATTAATTAAAATTATAATTATTAATACTTTTAAATAATATTATTTATATTTTTAGACCTTTCAAGGTCATTTTTTCACTAATTATTAATTAACTTATAGTTTTTAATTATTAGGTCTCGTACCATTTACCTTAATTTATTTATTTTTACGAATTAAAATATTATAATAATTTTGACCCCTGTCCTTAAGTCAAACTAGCCGTTGGAGATGTTTGCTGTTGGAGGCTCCGCTCAGACTATTTAGCATGATGAGCTAGATCTGTTTCTTCAACTTGTCCTGACGATGAACCACACTAGTTGGTTCGAAACGTGTCAACAAATGAGATTCCATGTGATTTTCGCCGAAATCTTTCTCTAAGATTTTTTAACTTCTTTGGAACAAGGTTATACTTTCACCAGGGAAGTTTCAAATAAAGTGGTGCTCCAAAAACTTGAACATTGCTCATCTATCCAGAAATTGGGAAAGACAAGCAATGAACTCCAACATTGTAAATGAATTTAAATAAATAATAAAATTGTTGGAACCTACTTTCTACCATTTTTATTGTGAATTTTGAGTAAATTTATGAGGATTTTATTGTGAATTTTAAGTAAGTTTATGAGGATTTGTGGATGGAAATTTTGAAGTTGTGTAAACATATTACCAGTGCTTTTAAAAAAAATGAAAAGTTTTGGGAACAATTTCTGCAAATTACTCTTAGTATTATCGCAAAGCCTACCTGTCTCTCAAATTTTCAATTGAACACGGGTGTGTATAAAATATATTTCCTAAAGGCACTGAAAAATCACCCTAAAGGTACTGAAAAATATCTGTAAAAGCGCTGAAAAATTAAACAATGATCACGTGCAACTCCACTTTCAATTCATCTACATATCAAAATGTCAAATCATCCTTCTGTTGCTTCTTCACTCCGAAACATCCAACTACTAGTGAAGGGTACCTATTCCTTCTAATTGCCTCAATTCATTCTTTCCCCTCAAGAAAACGAATTACCTCATTCTTTACTTGGGGACTGGATGCAAGATGTATTAAGACTCGAACATTAGAGGTGGGCAAGGAAGACCCAAAGCACCGAGGGTAGTGAGAACTCGCTCAGATGGACAAACGACCTTTTCATTGAACATACGGGCAAGTGTGAGCCTCATGCCACCCCTCACCAGCATGAAGGCCACTTGTTTGCTTGCCATTTTTTATTTTATATAATTTTTATCATATGTAGAGTTAGGTTTTTTATTTTTTTATTTATAGTAATGCCAGATTTTAAATTTTTTTTGGTAGATTTGTAATTTCTTTTAGTCTATTTAAATATTTCTTGTATATAGAATTAGGGTATATTTTTTATTTAAATAATTATAATGTTGTATAAAATGTATTAAATAATGTTATATGTGTTTTTATATATCTAATAATGTTAAAATTAGGATTTTTTTTCTTTTATATTTGAAATGCTTTTTAATTTGTTTAAATAGTTCTTGTATATAGAATTAGATTAATTAAAAAGAAAAGAAGGGGATTAATTAATTAATTAATTAATGAAATCAACTCATAAGAGTTAAGATTAATATTTTTATTTCAATAATTTTTTTGTTATATATAAAAAGAAAAGAAAAGAAGGGTGATTACTTATAATATTAAAAAGATAAGAAAAAGAAAAGAAAAGAAGGGGGGACTAATTAATTAATCAAATCAACTCATAGGAGTTAAGACTAATGTTGACGAGCTAGGTTTAGGGTTTACATGTCTTACAACTGTGAAACATTTGCATATTTTCCACATCCAACTCCAATATTTTTCCACGACTTCATTTTTAGCTTGAGTTTGACCAACCTATGGCCACCTCATTTGGGGAAGGGGGTGTGGCACCCTCCTACCACAGTGTAGTCTCTAGAGATGCCAGAGTGTATTATCTAGAGATGTTAATTCTAGGAAGAGGGTGGGAGCAGTAAAACCTCATCAATCCCCCCACTGGGAAATTCATCACAAGGAGGTCGAAAATGTGCCACAATCTTGGGCACCCAATGACAAAATAATAGATCAAGCCCCTATGTTCCAAAAGTCCTTCAAATCCCGAGATACTAGTTCATGTAAGATAAAATTCTGGAGCACATATAATCCATGCAAAACCACACTTTAATATGAAAATTTATTTGTTCTTAGCCACCAAAACAACATCTCGTAACATGGATTAAGGCTAAATGGAAGCCAAAAGTGCATATTCATTTGCAGATTGGAGCCAAGGGTTTTATTATGAATATCTTCATGAATTTAGAGGATAGTTCAAGGGTATTTGAGAATTGCCCTTATTTTCTTAAAAGTGCTTGTCTCTCGATGCCTTGTTTCAACTGAGATAAAGAAGAGATTTCAGCTTCTCCTATATGGATAATATTGTATGCTATATCAATTAAATATTGGAAAGAAGGTATCTTGGTGGGCATTGGAAAGACCACTGGAAACTATGTAAAATTCATAGAAATAAACAAATGCAAGAGGTGCATTTCCTATGCTCAGATATGCATGTACATGAATGTCTTGAAGCCACTATTGGAATCCATACTTATCTTCCCCCATGATGAGGATATCATATAACCCATTCATTATGAGCATATCATGGTTTTTTTTAGAGGGTTCCATTAATATGGCTACCTCTAGAGGGAATTCCCCCTCACCAATACCCCCAAGCCAAAGAAGATAGTCATAAGCAATAATAAAAAAGGTTTTAATAATTGCCAGGAAGGAGGACGACCCATAAGCTCTAAAACCCTAGCCCTAAGGGGCCCCTTCAGTCAAAAAACAAATCTGAAGCCCTAGTAGAGCAATAAATTAATTAGTCAAATCAATTAATACTTGTCAAGAATAATACGCTCAAGTTTTCGTGAAGTAGTAACTTTGATGAGCTAGGTTTAAGGTTTACATGGATTACTGCCATGAAACCTTTTCAATGACTAACTCTAATATGTTTTCACAAAATAGTAACTTCGATGAGCTAGTTTTAGGGTTTACATGCATTATAATCATGGAACCTTTGCATATTCTCCATAATCTGCTCTAATATTTCACTAGGACTTCATTTTTTAGATTGTTTCTCATCAACTTATGGTCTCCTTGACCAATGTAGATGGTGTGGCTAACCTCTTACCGCAATGTAGTCTGAGGATATGTTAAGTCAAGGAAGAAGGTGGTGGCAACAACACCTCATCATTCATCCCCCCCATGGAAATTCATCGCAAGGAGGTCGAAAAGATGCCCCAATTGTGAGTTCTACATGAAAGAACAACAAATCAAGCATTTGTGTTATGAAAGTCATTAAAAACCCTAAATCTGAGGTCAATTCAAATAAAATATTAGAGCACCTAGAATTCATGCAAGGTCGCACTTTAATATGCAAATTTATTGGTACTTGGCTAGCGAAACGAGATATTGAAGCATCGATCAAGTATAAATGGGAGCTAAAAGTGCATGTTGATTTACATATTGGAGTCAAAGGTTTTCTTACAACGACATTTACTAATTTAGTGTGTTTTGACTAGAAAATTGATCATCGAGCCTAATTTACTAGATGGATTGAAGTACACCATGTAAAGCAAATTTTACCATAGTAAAATTTCTTTCACTCTGAGAAATTACTTAATAAACCACCATTGTTAAGTAATTTATAATTAAAGCCATGAAGAATAATTAAATAAATCACTATTTATTTAATCTTCTTGTAGGATTAATTAATTAAACCATTGTTCAATTAGTATTCATTGTCATATTTGACCCAGTTATGAAAAATCAATAGATAAATTATTAATTATCTTATTTTTCTCTAGGAATAATTAATTAATTATTATTCCTTGTCAAATTTTACTAAATCCCTTAGGACTAATTAAATAAACCATTATTTGTTTATTATTCCTTAACCAATTTCTTTGACGATAAATAAATCGTTTATTTATCTATTATGTCTAAATAAAAGTTGAAGTAATTTTCCCTCCTAACCAAATATAATAAAATATTCCAAGTGGTTATTCCAAGAATGAGGTTAATAGTATTTTATTATTATTTATTATTTGAGGATAACTCAATATTTTGTTATAAATAGAAAGGTTTTCCATTCATTATTCATTTTTTATCATTTTCATTGCCGCACTTATTGTTCTAACTCTGAATATTTTCATTGTCCACCATCATTTTTCTTCCATTTGAGTTCCCATTGAGCTGAGAGACTCTATGAAAAGTTGAAGAAATTTGAGGATAACCAAGAGCCCATCCCATATAGGGAGACTCGTAACATTTATTTGTTCCCTTCATGGTTGTTATAATAAAATCTATTCTTTGTATATTTGGTTTACATTGGATGATTGGTGTTATTACTGTTTCTTTTTGTTGTTTAACTATGATTGTGACATAGATTAGGACTTTGGCACATTTTGTTTCTATTAGTCGATGCAGATCTACAATGTTTAGTAGCCATTTATATTGTTGAGACTATTTTTAATCTATAGTCTTAAGTGGGTTCTTTTCGTACGTCTTTGAGAAGAAAACACTACAACAAAATTTCTAACTCCACTAGTTTTATACTTCAAATCCATAAAATTGGATAACCTTCAGTTTTCAACTTAGGGTTTCTTCTTTTTTCAGCCTCTTAATGTTGTTGTCTAGCTTTTTAACCCTAGATCTATTAAATTTTTGACTTCTACAAGTTTTCTAGTCTTTTCCGCAGGTCACAGGAACCAACCGCGACAAAGACGACAACTTTTTCTGAGATTTGGCGACCGAGAATCAAGGAGTGTACATCACATTTTCCATCCCAAAAAGTATGATCTGGAGTCAAGAGGGCACCTTTCAGCCCAAAAAGTGTGATCCCAGTTGAAAACAGGTCAGTAGCTGCGATTTTAGGGTTTCCATGTTTTTATCAGATCTATTTCCAGGTTTTTCCGAGAGCTGTCTAATGGATTGTTTGACCTCAGTCTCATCCCTCTTATGCATTGATCTACTCTTATTTACTCGTCGAAGTGGAACTTAGCCCGAAGTGGAACTTTTTTTACTGTTGTTGCACCACTTTCTAGTAGCCTAGTGTTATTTGATCCCATTCACACTGATAATTAGATCTCTTGACCTTTTTTGTGTTTTTTCCATCGATTTAGCTACCAACCAGCATAGTGTTTGCATACCCAGTTTTGGGTGGGGTTTAGTTAATTGTTTTGTTGTTCATTTTGTGTTGTTAATTTCAGTTTATTTTTAGCAAGCTTTTTTCTCTTTTACAAACACAATCTGGGCTTAATCAATTAATACCCCTCTCCTTCTCCTCCCTCTCTACCTCACCCTCTATCTCCCTCTATCACTCCCTCTCTCCCTCCCTCCATTTCTCTCTCTGCCTCCCTCTCTCTCTCCCTGTCCCTCCCTCTCACCCTCCTCCTCTCTCCCTCCATCCTCTCCCTCCCTTCCTCTATCTCTCCCTCCCTCCTCCTTTCCTCTCTCTCTCTCTCTATCTCTCACTCCCCCTATCCATCCCTCTGTCCCTCCCTCACTATCTCTCTCCCTCTCTCTCTCTATCCCTCTCTCTATCTCTCTATCTCTCTCTCCCTCCCTCACTTTCTCTCTCTCCCTCTCCCTCTCTGTCTGTCCCTCTCTCTCTATCTCTCTCGCTCTTCGCCTCCTCTTTTCCTCTCTATCTCTCCCCCTCACCCTCTTCCCTAAGAATCATAAACCGTAAACCCCAAACCCTAATCCATAGACCATAAACCCTAAGAATTTTATGAGTATCTATAATAAGGTAAGACCACTTGGGTATGTGAGTGTAGGAGGGAGAAAATTGTGGTACATGAGATACCCCGACCTTTGTTTTTCCACCCTTCATAAACCTTTTACCTTTTATTTATTTTTCTTCATAACTCCTTGAGGCTCGACGAGATGTATTCATTATGTGTAATATGTATCAGCGGATACCCCCTTAAGGTGGGGTGGTTCATCCCTACATCCTAAACCCTAAAGCCTAAACCCTTAACCCTAAACCCTAAACCATAAACCATAAACCCTAAACCCCAAATCCTAAACACTAAAGCCTAAGCATTTTATAACATTTTAAAAATTGTTTTGTAACTTTTATTTAAGTGTTTATTAAAACAATTACTAAGGTGTTATCAACCCAAAACCATGAACCCTAAACCCCAAACACTAAACCCTAAACCAAAAATCTTAAAACTTAAATCCTAAGCATTTTATAAAGTGTTATAAACCATAAACCATAAACCGTAATCCCTAAATCCTAACCTGCGAACGCTTAACACTAAACACTAGACCCTAAACCCCAAATCCTAGATCCTAAACCCTAAATTTTAATCCCTAAACCCTAAACCCTAAGCATTTTATTACAATTTTAAAAACGTTTTGTAACTTTTATTTAAGTGTTTACTAAAAACATTTATTGAAGTGCTATAAACACTAAACCCTAGACTATAAACTATAAACTCCTAACCCTAAACTCTAAACTATAAACACTAAACTCTAAGTATTTTATAACATTTCAAAAAAAAATTTGTAACTTTTATTTAAATGTTTATTAAAAGAATTTACTAAAGTGTTATGATCCTAAACCCTAGACTTCAAACCCTAAAACCCGAACCCTAAACCCTCAACATTCTATAGCATTTTAAAAACGGTTTTGTAACTTTTATTTAAGTGTTTATTAAAATAATTTACTAAAGTGTTATAAACCCTAAACCCTAAACTCTAAACACCAAATCTGATACCATAAACACAAAACCCTAAAACCTAAGCATTTTATAACATCTTAGAAGAATTTCTAACTTTTATTTAAGTGTTTGTTAAGAGGATTTACTAAAGTCTTATAAACCGTAGACTAGAAACCCTACACCCTAAGAAATTTATAACATTTTAAAAACTGTCTTTTAACTTTTATTTAAGTGTTTATTATAAGAATTTACTAGTCTTATAAACCCTAAATCATAAGAATTTTATAGCATTCTAAATAGATTTTTGTAACTTTTACTTAATCTTTTATCAAAATAATTTACTAAGTTCTTTTGACTCAGTTACCAGAGAATCCACAGTAAGAACCATTTTCTGCCAACATTTCAAATCCCAACTGGGATCCATCATCAGGACAACTTGAATGCTTGATAGAAGAAGAGCTTAATCGAGAGATAGAAAGGGAGAGGTAATTCTACCATTGAATGCTAAACCTGAGAAGTATTGGTGACCTTAATTTCTCTGGTTTAGCATTGAGTGGTAGAATTACCTCTCCCTTTCTATCTCTCGATTAATCTCTTCTTCTATCAAGCACTCAAGTTGTCCTGATGATGGATCCCGGTTTGGATTTGAAACTTTGGTAGAAAATGGTTCTTACTGTGGATTCTCCGGTAACTGAGTCAAAAGAAATAAACCACAGAGGTCTTAAATCCAGAATTTACTAAGTTGTTATAAACCCTAAACCATAAAAACTAAACCATAAACTATAAACCCTAAACTGAAAAACCTAAACCCTAAATGCTAAACCCTAAGCCTTTTATAACATTTCAAAAAGTGTTTTGTAACTTTTATTTAAGTGTTTATTAAAACAATTTACTAAAGTGTTATAAACCCTAAACCCTAAACCCTAAACCTAAAACCCAAAATCCTATACCTTATACCCTAAAACCTAAACTCTAAACAATTCATAACATTTTAAAAAGTGTTTTGTAACTTTTTTTACGTGTTTATTAAAAGAATTTACTAAAGTGTTATAAATTTTAAACCCTAATCCCTAAAACCTAAACCCTAAAAGCTAATTAATTTATAACATTTTAAAGAGTGTTTTGTAACTTTTATTTTATTGTATATTAAAAGCATTTACTAAAGTGTTATAAACCCTAAAACCTAAACGCTAAAGCCTAAGAATTTTGTAACATTTTAAAAACTATTTCTAACATTTCTTTAAGTACTAATTAAAAGAATTTACTAAAATGTTATAAACCCTAAATCCCAAACTCTAAACCATAAACCCTAATCCCTAAACCATAAACCATAAGAATTTTATGAGTATCTATAATAAGGGAAGAGCACACCTGGGTATGTGAGTGTAGGAGGGATGTGGAACATGAGATACCCTGACCTTTGGTTTTCCACCTTTCTTCATAAACCTTTCTTCTTTTATTTATTTTTCTTCATAACTCCTTGAGGCTCCACGGGATGAATGCATTATGTGTAATATGTAGTAGTGGATACCCCCTTAAGGTGGGGTGGTTCATCCCTAGACCCTACACCCTAAACCCTAAACTCTTAACCCTAAACCCCAAACCCTAAACCATAAACCCTAAACCCAAAATCCTAAACACTAATTCCTAAGTATTTTATAACATTTTAAAAAGTATTTTGTAACTTTTATTTAAGTGTTTATTAAAACAACTACTAAGGTGTTATAAACTTGAAATCATGAACCCTAAACCCTAAACCAAAAATATTAAAACTTAAACCCTAGGAAATTTATAAAGTGTTATAAACCCTAAACTGTAAACCCTAATCCCTAAATCATAAACTGCAAATGCTTAACCCTAAACCCTAAACCCCAAACCCCAAACCTTAAATCCTAAACCATAAATTCTAAACCCTAAATCCTAAACCCTAAGCATTTTATATCAATTTTAAAAACGTTTTGAAACAATTATTTGAGTGTTTACTAGAAACATTTACTAAAGTGCTATAAACCCTAAACACTAAACTCTAAACCATAAACCCCTAACCCTAAATCCTAAACTGTAAACCCTAAACCCTAAGTATTCTATAGCATTTTAAAAAGTGTTTTGTAACTTATATTTAAATGTTTATTAAAAGAATTTACTAAAGTGTTATAATCCCTAAACCATAAAATCTAAACCCTAAACCCTAGACTTAAAACCCTAAACCCTAAAACCCAAACCCTAAACTCTCAACAACATTTGATAGCATTTAAAAAATGGTTTTGTAACTTTTATTTAAGTGTTTATTAAAAGAATTTACTAAAGTTTTATAAACCATAAACTCTAAACCCTAAACCATAAACCCTAAACCCTATAGCCTAAACCCTATACCCTAATCATTTTATAACATTTTAAAAAGTTTTTTGTAACTTTTATATAAGTGTTTATTAAAAGCATTTACTAAATTGTTATAAACCTTAAAACCTAAACCGTAAACCTTACACCCCAAACCCTAAACCCTACACCCTAAACCCCAAACACGAAACCCTAAACCCCAAACCCTAAACCATAAACCATAAATGCTAAGAATTTTATAACATTTTAAAAAGCGTTTAGTAAATTTTATTTAATTGTTTACTAAAAGCTTTTACGAAAGTGTTATAAACCCTAAATTCAAAACCCTAAACCATAAACCCCAAACAATAAACCTCAAACCCTTAACTCTAAACAATAAACACTAAGCATTTTATAACATTTTAAAAAGCATTTTGTAAATTTTATTTAAGTGTTTATTAAGAGCGTTTACTCAAGTGTTATAAACCCTAAACCCTAAACTCTAAACTCGAAACCCTAAACCCTAAATGCTGAAGCCTAAACCCTAAATCCTAAGCGTTTTATAACATTTTAAAAACCGTTTTGTAACTTTTATTTAAGTGTTTATTAAAAGAATTTACTAAAGTTTTATAAACCCTAAACACTAAGCATTTTATAACATTTTAAAAAGTGCTTTGTCACTTTTTTTAAGCGTTTATAAAAATAATTTAACAAAGTCTTTTGAACCCTAAATCCTAAACCTTAAGCATGTTATAACATTTTAAACCCTAAACCTAAACCCTAAGCATTCAATGACATTTTAACAAGCTTTTTGTAACTTTTTCTGAAGTGTTTATTAAAAGCATTTACTAAAATGTTATAAACCCTAAATCCTAAATTGTAAGAATTTTATAACATTTTATACCCAAAACCCTAAACCCTAAAGCCTAAGTATTTTATAACATTTTAGCAAGTGTTTTCTTACTTTTTCTTAAGTGTTTATTAAAAGTACTTACTAGAGTATTATAAACCCTAAACCCTAAACCATGAGCATTTTATAGAATTTTAAATCCTAAACCCTAAAGCCTAAGCATTTTATTTAAGTGCTTATTAAAATAATTTACTAAAGTGTTATAAACCCTAAAATATAAATCCTAAACACTAAACCCTAAACCCAAATCCCAAACCCTAAACCCTAAAACCTAAGCGTTTTATGATCTATTACTTTTACTTAAGTTTTTATTAAAATAATTTACTAAAGTGTTATAATTCCTAAACCAAAAACACAAAACCCTAAATGAAAAACCATAAACCCTAAACCCCAAATCCTAAACCCTAAACTCTAAACCTCAAACCCCAAACCCTAAATCCTAAACCCTAAACCGTAAATCCTAACCATTTTCTAACATTTTAAAAATTATTTTGTATCTTTTATTTAAATGTTTATTAAAAGAATTTACCAAAATGTTGTAGACCCTAAACACTAACCTCTAAACCTAATCGCAAAACCCCTGACCTTAAACCCTAAACCCTAAACCCTAAACTCTAAATCCCAAACCCTAAACCCTAAACCCTAATCATTTTATAACATTTTAAAAAGTATTTTGAAACTTTTATTTAAGTGTTTATTAAAAGCATTTACTAAATTCTTATAAACCCTAAACCATAAATCATAAACCCTAAACCCTAAACCTTAAACCCTAAACCCCAAACCGTGAACATTAAACCCTGAACCCTAAGCATTTTATAACATTTTAAAAAGCACATTGTAAATTTTATTTAGGTGTTTATTAAAATAATTTACTGAAGTGTTATAAACCGTCAACCCTAAACTGTAAACCACAAACCCTAAACCCTAAACTCTAAACCTGAAACGCTAAACCCTAAACCCTAAACTCTAAACCCTAAACCCTAAATGCTAAACCCTAATAATTTTATAACATTTTAAATAACATATTGTAACTTGTATTGAATTGTGTATGAAAATGGTTTACTAAAGTGTTATAAACCATAAACCCTAAACTCTAAACACCAAACCCGAGACCATAAACCCTAAATCCTAAACCCTAAGCATTTTGTAACATCTTAAAAAAATTTATAGCTTTTATTTAAGTTTTTATTAAGACGATTTACTAAAGTCTTATAAACCCCATAATGTTAACCCTAAACCCTAAGTCATTTATGAGATTTTAAGAAGTGTTTTTTAACTTTGATTTAAGAGTTCAATATAAGAATTTACTAAAGTCTTATAAACCCTAAACAAAGAATCTGATAGCATTCTAAAAAGAGTTTTGTAACTTTTACTTAAGTTTTTATCAAAACAATTTACTAAGGTGTTATAAACCCTAAACCATAAAAATTAAACCCTAAACTATAAACCCTAAACTATTAAAAGAATTTACTAAAGTGTTATAAATTTTAAACCCTAATCCCTAAAACCTAAAACCTAAAACCTAATCAATTTATAACATTTTAAAGAGTGTTTTGTAACTTTAATTTAAGTGTATATTAAAAACATTTACTAAAGTGTTATAAACCCTAAACCTTAAACGCTAAAGCCTAAGAATTTTGTAACATTTTAAAAACTATTTGTAACATTTCTTTAAGTATTTATTAAAATAATTTACTAAAATGTTATAAACCCTAAATCCCAAACTCTAATCCCTAAACCATAAACCCTAAGAATTTTATAAGTATCTATAGTAAGGGAAGAACACACCTGGGTATGTGAGTGTAGGAGGGATAAGATTGTGGGACATGAGATACCCTCACCTTTGTTTTTCCACCCTTCTTCATAAACCGTTTTCCTTTTATTTATTTTTCTTCATAACTCCTTGGGGCTGTACGAGATGAATGCATTATGTGTAATATGTAGAAGTGGATAGCCCCTTAAGGTGGGGTGGTTCATCCCCACACACTACACCCTAATCCCTAAACTCTTAACCCTAAACCCAAAACCCTAAACCATAAACCCTAAACCCCAAATCCTAAACACTAAATCCTAAGCATTTTATAACATTTCAAAAATTATTTTGTAACCTTTATTTAAGTGTTTATTAAAACAATTACTAAGGTGTTATAAACATGAAACTATGAACCCTAAACCGTAAACCCTAATCCCTAAATCCTAAACTGCAAACACTTAACCCTAAACCCTAAACCGTAAACCCAAAACCCTAAATCCTAAACCATAAATTCTGAACCCTAAACCCTAAACCCTAAGAATTTTATATGAATCTTAAAAGCGTTTTGTAACAATTATTTGAGTGTTTACTAGAAAAATTTACTAAAGTGCTATAAACCCTAAACCCTAAACTCTAAACCATAAGCCCCTAACCTTAAATCCTAAACTCTAAACCCTAAACCCTAAGTATTTTATAACAGTTTAAAATGTGTTTTGTAACTTATATTTAAATGTTTATTAAAAGAATTTACTAATGTGTTACAATCCCTAAACCCTAAAATCTAAACCCTAAACCCTAGACTTATAAACCCTAGACTAAAGTGTTATAAACCATAAACCCTAAACCCTAAACCCTATAGCCTAAACCCTATACCCTAATAATTTTATAACATTTTAAAAAGTGTTTTGTAACTTTTATATAAGTGTTTATTAAAAGTATTTACTAAATTGTTATAAACCTTAAAACCTAAACCCTAAACCCTACACCATAAACCCCAAACACGAAACCCTAAACCACAAACCCTAAACCCTAAACCATAAATGCTAAGCATTTTATAACATTTTAAAAGGTGTTCTGTAAATTTTATTTAAGTGTTTACTATAAGCTTTTATGAAAGTGTTATAAACCCTAAATTCAAAACCCTAAACCCTGAACCCCAAACAATAAACCTCAAACCCTTAGCTCTAATTAATAAACACTAGGCATTTTATAAAACTTTAAAAAGCGTTTTGTAACTTTTATTTAAGTGTTTATTAAGAGAATTTAATCAAGTGTTGTGAACCCTAAACCCTAAACTCTAAACTTGAAACCCTAAACCCTAAACGCTAAAGCCTAAACCCTAAATCCTAAGAATTTTATAACATTTTGAAAACTGTTTTGTAACTTCTATTTAAGTGTTTATTAAAGGAATTTACTAAAGTGTTATAAACCCTAAAACCTAAATCCTAAACCTAAGGCTCAAAATCAAAACTGAAAACCCCAAACCCTAATTATTTTATAACAATTTAAAAATCGTTTTGGAAATTTTATTTAAGTCTTTACTAAGGTCTTATAAACCCTAAACCCTAAATCCCAGAGGCAAAACCGTAAAATATAAACCCTAATCATTTTATATCATTTTAAAAAGAATTTTGTAACTTTTACTTAAGCCTTGATTAAAACCATTTACTAAAGTCTTATAAAACCTAAAACCTAAGCCCTAAACCATAAACCCCAAACCCTAAACCCTAAACCCTAAAACTTAATCATTTTATAACATTTTAAAAATTATTTTGTAGCTTTTATTTAAGTGTTTATTAGAACATTTTAATAAAGTTTTATAAAACCTAAACCCTAAGCCCCAAACACTACACTTGAAACCCTAAAACCTAAACCCTATGTATTTTAAAACATTTTAAAAAGCATTTTCAAAATTTTATTTAGGTGTTTATTAAAAGCATTTACTGAAGTGTTATAAACCCTAAAACCTAAACCCTAAGCATTTTACAACATTTTAAAAAGTGTTTTTAACTTTTATTTAAGTGTTTATTAAAAGCATTTACTAAAGTGTTATAAACCTTAAACCATAAACCTGAAAACCTAAATGCTAAACCCCCAAACCATAAAACATAAACCCTAATCATTTTATAATGTTTTAAAAAGCATTTTAAACTTTTGTTTAAGTGTTTATTAAAATAATTTACTAAAGTGTTATAAATCCTAAACCATAAACCCTAAAACATAAATCCTAAAACCTAAACCCTAAATTCCAAACCGTAAACCCAAAATCGTAAACCCTAAAAATTAATAATTTTATAACATTTTAGAAAGAATTCTATAACTTTTATTTAAGTGTTTATTAAAATAATTTACTGAAGTGTTATAAACCCTAAACCCCAAACCCCAAACCCTATATCCTAATGCTTAAAGCCTAAAGGATAAACCCTAAAATCATTTAATAAGGTCTTATAAACACTAAACCCTAAAGCCTAAATCTTGAAAGCATTTACAAGGTCTTATAAACTCTAAACCTTAAACTCCAAAACCTAAACCCTAAACCCTAAGCCCTAAACCCCAACCCTAAAACCTAAGGATTTTATAACATTTTAAAAAGTGTTTTATAACTTTTGTTTAAGTGATTGCTAAAACCATTTACTAAAGTGTTATAAACAATAAACCCCTAATCCCCAAACCCTTAACCTTAAACCCCAAACTCTAAACCCTAAAAAACCCTAAACCCTAAAAACCCTTAAAAAACCATAAACCATAAAAAACCCTAAACCCTAAAAAACCATAAGCCCTAAACCTTAAAAACCCTAAACCCTAATACCCACACCCCCAACCTAAACCCTAAACCCTAAACATGAAAAGAATTTACTAAAGTGTCCCTCAAACCTAAACCCTAAGCATGTTATAACTTTTTACAAGTGTTTTGTAAAGTTTTTCTAAGTGTTTATTAAAAGGATTTACTAAATTTTTATAAACCCTAATCCCTCAACTCTAAACCCTTAGCATTTTATAGCATTTTTAACCCTAAACCCTGAGAATTTTATAACATTTTAAAAAGTGTTTTGTAACCTTTTTTAAGTGTTTATTAAAACAATTTATTGAAGTGTTATAAGACCTAAACCCTAAACCCTAAACTCTAAATATTAAGCATTTTATAACATCTTAAAAAGTGTTTTGTAACTTTTTTTATGTGTTTATAAAAAGAATTTAACAAAGTCTTGTGAACCCTAAACCCTAAACCTTAAGCATTTTATAACATTTTAAACCCTAAACCTAAACCCTAAGCATTAAATGGAATTTTAACAAGCTTTTTGTAACTTTTTCTGAATTGTTTATTAAAAGAATTTACTAAAATGTTATAAACCCTAAATCCCAAATTGTAAGAATTTTATAACATTTTAAACCCAAAACCCAAAATCCTAAAGCCTAATCTCTAAAGCACAAGTATTTTATAACATTTTAACAAGTGTTTTCTTACTTTTTTTTAAGTGTTTATTGAAAGCATTTACTAAACTGTTATAAACACTAAACCCTAAACCATGAGCATTTTATAGAATTTTAAATCCTAAACCCTAAACTACAAACCCTATTAAAGGAGTCTATCAAAGTGTTATAAATCCCAAACCGTAAACCACAAACCCTATCCCTAAACCCTAAGAATTGTATAACATTTTAACAAGAGTTTTGTAACTTTTATTTAAGTGTGTATTAAAATAATTTACTAAAGTTTTATAAACCCTAAACACTAAACCCTAAACCCCAATCGCCAAACCCTAAACCCTAAAACCTAAGCATTTTATGATTCATTAAAAATATTTTTGTAACTTTTATTTAAGTGTTTATTAAAAGAATTTACTAAGGTGTTATGAAACATAAACCCTAAACCCTAATCATTTATTAACATTTTAAAATGTGTTTTGTAACCTTTTACAAGTGTTGAATAAAAGAACATAATAAATTATTATAAACCCTAAACCCTAAACAATAAACCCTAAACCCTATCAACTAAATCCTAAACCCTAAGCATTTTATAACATTTTTAAAAGCGTTTTGTAAATTTTATTTAAGAATTTATTAAAATTTTCTAAACCTTAAACCATACACCCTAAAACCTAAACCCTAAATCCTAAACCCCAAGCACTAAACACTGAACCATAAAGCCTAAGAATTTTATAACAGTTTAAGAAGAATTTTGTAACATTTAATTAAGTGTTTATTAAAAGAATTTACTAAAGTGTTATAAGCCCCAAACAATAAACACAAAAACCTAAACCCTAAACACAAAAACATAAACCCTAAACCCCAAAACGTAAACCCTAAAACCTAAACCCCAAACCCCAAACCCTAAACCCTAAACCGTAAACCCTAGACACTAACCATTTTATAACATTTTAAAAATTGTTTTGTAACTTTTATTTAACTGTTTATTAAAAGATTTCACTAAAATATTATAGACCCTAAGCACTAAACCCTAAACCTAAACCCAAACCATAGGCCTTACACCCTAATCCCTGAACCCTAGATATTAAATCCCAAAACCTAAACCCTAAACCTAACCATTTTATAACATTTCAAAAAGTATTTTGAAACTCTTATTTAAGTGTTTATTAAAAGCATTTACTAAATTCTGATAAACCCTAAACCCTAACCTCTAATATCCAAACCCTAAACCCTAAATCATAAACCCTAAAACCTAAACCCTAAACCTTAAACCATAAACCCCAAACTATGAACACTAAACCCTAAACCCTAAGCATTTTATAAAATTTAAAAAACCCTAAACTGTAAACCAAAAACCCTAAAACCTAAACTCTAAACCTGAACCCCTAAACCGTAAACCCTAAACTCTAAGCCCTAAACCCTAAACCCTAAATGCTAAACCCTAATAATTTTATAACATTTTCAAAAACATATTGTAACTTCTATTTAAGTGTTTATTAAAATCATTTACTAAAGTGTTATAAACCCTAAACCCTAAACTCTAAACACCAAACACCAAACCATAAACCCTAAACTCTAAACCTTAAGCATTTTATAACATCTTAAAAATTTTTCTAACTTTTATTTAAGTGTTTATTAAGAGGATTTACTAAATTCTTATGAACCCTAGACTCTTAACCCTAAAGCTTAAGCAATTTATAACATTTTAAAAAGTTTTTTTTTTTTTTTTTAACTTTTATTTAAGTGTTTATTATAAGAATTTACTAAAGTCTTATAAACCATAAACCCTAAGCATTTTATAGCGTTCTAAAAAGAGTTTTGTAACTTTTACTAAAGCTTTTATCAAATTAATCTACTAAGGTTCTATAAACCCTAAACCACAAAAACTAAACCTAAAGTATAAACCCTAAACCGAAAAACCAAAACCCTAAATGCTAAACCCTAAGCCTTTTATAACATTTCAAAAAGCATTTTGTAACCTTTATTTAAGTGTTTATTAAAACAATTTACTAAAGTGTTTTAAACCCTAAACCCTAAACCCTATACCTCATACCATAAAACCTAAACCCTAAGTATTTTATAACATTCTAAAATGAGTTTTGTAACTTTTACTTAAGTTTTTATCAAAATAATTTACTAAGGTGTTATAAACCCTAAAACATAAAAATTTAAACACTAAACTATAAACGCTAAACCAAAAAACCTAAACCCTGAATGCTAAACCCTAAGCCTTTTATAACATTTGAAAAAGTGTTTTGTAACTTTTACTTAAGTGTTTATTAAAACAATTTACTAAATTGTTATAAACCCTAAACTCTAAACCCCAAGCCCTAAACCCTATACCTTATACCCTAAAACCTAAACCCTAAGCATTTCATAACATTTAAAAAGTGTTATAAACTTTAAACCCTAATCCCTAAAACCTAAAACATAATTAGTTTATAACATTATAAAGAGTTTTTTGTAACTTTTATTTAAGTGTATATTAAAAACATTTACTAAAGTGTTATAAAGCTTAAACCTTAAATGCTAAAGCATAATAATTTTGAAGCATTTTAAAAACTATTTGTACCTTTTATTTAAGTGCTTATTAAAAGAATTTACTAAAATGTTATAAACCATAAATCATAAACCCTAGACCCCAAACCCTAATCCATAAACCTTAAACCCTAAGAATTTTATGAGTATCTATAATAAGGGAAGACCACTTGAGTATGTGAGTGTAGGAGGAGAAAATTGTTGTACATGAGATAATCCATCCTTTCTTTTTCCACCCTTCATAAACCTTTTTCCTTCTATTTATTTTTCTTCATAACTCCTTCAGGCTCCACGGGATGTATTTATTATGTGTAATATGTAGCAGCGGATACCCCCTTAAGGTGGGGTGGTTCATCCCCACATCCTAAACCCTAAACCCTGAACCCTTAAGTCTAAACCCCAAACCGTAAACCATAAACCCTAAACCCCAAATCCTAAACACTAAACCCTAAGCATTTTATAACATTTTAAAAAGTGTTTGTAACTTTTGTTTAAGTGTTTATTAAAAAAATTACTAAGGTGTTATAAACCCGTAACCATGAACCCTAAACCCCAAACACTAAACCCTAATCTGAAAATCTTAAAACTTAAACCCTAAGCATTTTATAAAGTGTTATAAACCTTAAATCGTAAACCCTAATCCCTGAATCCTAACCCGCAAATTCTTAACCCTAAACCCTAGACCCTAAACCCCAAACCCTAGATCCTAAACCCTAAACCCTAAGCATTTTATAACAATTTTAAAAATGTTTCATAACTTTTATTCAAGTTTTTGCTAAAAACATTTACTAAAGTGCTATAAACACTATAACCTAGACTCTAAACCATAAACCCCTAACCCTAAACTCTAAACTGTAAACCCTAAACCCTAACTCTTTTATAACATTTTAAAAAGTTTTTTCTAACTTTTATATAAATGTTTATTAAAAGAATTTACTAAAGTGTTATGATACCTAAACCCTAAACCCTAGACTTCAAACCCTAAAACCCGAACCCTAAACCCTCAACATTTTATAGCATTTTAAAAACAGTTTTGTAACTTTTATTTAAGTGTCTATTAAAAGAATTTACTAAAGTGTTATAAACCATAAACCATAAAGCCTAAACCCTAAACCCTATAGCCTAAACCCTATACCCTAATCGTTTTATAACATTTTAAGAAGTATTTTGTAACTTTTATTTAAGTGTTTATTAAAATCATTTACTAAACTGTTATAAACCTTAAAACCTAAATGTTAAACCCTAAACCCTAAACCCTAAGCATTTTTATAAACCTTAAACACTCTACCCTAAACCCTAAACCCCAAACCCTGAACCCTACACCCTAAACCCCAAACCCTAAACCATAGACCCCAAACCCTAAACCCTAAACCAAAAATGCTAAGCATTTTATGACATTTATAAAATCATTTTGTAAATTTCATTTAAGTGTTTATTAAAATATTTTACGAAAGTGTTATAAACCCTAAATTCAAAACCCTAAACCCTAAACCCCGAAAAATAAACCTCAAACCCTTAACTCTAACCATAAACACTAAGCATTTTATAACATTTTAAATAGGAGTCTGTAACTTTTATTTAAGTGTTTATTAGAAGCATTTACTCAAGTGTTATAAACCCTAAACCCTAAACTCTAAACCTAAAGCCCAAAACCTTAAACCCTAAAGCCTAAACCTTAAACCCTAAAGCCTAAACCCTAAATACTAAGCATTTTATAACATTTTAAAAACCATTTTGTAACTTTTATTTAAGTGTTTATTAAAATAATTTACTAAAGTGTTATAAACACTAAAACGTAAACCTTAAACCCTAAACCTAAAGTCAAAAATAAAAACCCAAAAATCAAAACCCAAAACCCAAAACCCTAAACTCTAAGCATTCTATAACAGTTTAAAAAGTGTTTTGGAACTTTTGTTTAAGTCTTTATTAAAAGCAGTTACTAAGGTCTTATAAACCTGAAACCGTAAATCCCAAAGGCCAAACCATAAAGACTAAACCCTCAGCATTTTATATCATTTTAAAAAGAATTTTGTAACTTTTTTTTATGCCTTGATTAAAACCATTTACTAAAGTCTTATAAACCATAAACCCTAAACACTAAACCACCCTAAACCCTAAACTAAAAACCCTAAACGCTAAACCCTAAACCCTAAACCCTAATCATTTTATGACATTTTTAAAATCATTTTGTAACTTTTATTACATTGTTTATTAAAATATTTTATTTAAGTGTCGTAAACCCTAAACATTAAACTCTAAACTCTAAACCCTAAACCTTAAACCCTAAACTCTAAGAATTTTATAATATCTTTTATTTAAGTTTTTATTAAAATCATTTACTGAACCCTTATATACCCTAAACCTCAAACCCTAAACCCTAAGCACTCTATAACACTTTAAAAAGAGTTTTTTTTAACTTTTATTTAAGTGTTTGTTAAAAGAATTTACTAAATCTTTATAAACCCTAAATCCTAAAAGATGAACCCTAAACCATAAACCCCAAACCCCAAACCCTAAAAACTAATCATTTTATAACATTTTGAAAAGCATTTTGTAACTTTGATTTAAGTGTTTATTAAAAACATTTTCTAAAGTGTTATAAACCCTAAACCCTAAACCCTAAACCCTAAGTATTTTGTAACATTTTGAAAAGTGTTTTATAACTATTATTTGACTTTTTATTAAAATAATTTACTAAATTGTTATAAACTGTAAAAACTAAGCCCTGGACCATAAACCCCAAACCCTAAATGTTATGCCCTAAACATTACTGATTTTATAAAATTTTAAAAATCATTTTGTAGCTTTTATTTAAGTGTTTATTAAGATAATTTACTAAAGTGTTATAAAACCTAAACCCTAAGCCCCAAAAAATACACCTGAAACCATAAAACCTAAACCCTAATCATTTTATAACATTTTAAAAATCATCTTGTAACTTTTATTTAAGTGTTTATTAAAATAATTTACTAAAGTGTTATAAAACATAAACCGTAAACCCTAAACGCTATTTTTTGGTGATATTTTAAAATGCCTTTTGTAACTTTAGTGTTATAAATCCTAAACCATAAACCCTAAACCATAAACCCTAAAACCTAAACCCTAAACCTGAAACCCTAAATCTCAAACTGTAAACCCCAAATGGTAAACCCTAAACACTAAGAATTTTATAACATTTTAGAAAGAGTTTTGTAGCTTTTATTTAAGTGTTTATCAAAATAATTTATTAAAGTGTTATAAAACCTAAACCCTAAACCGCAAACAGCAAACCATATATCCTAATACTTAAAGCCTAAAGGATAAACCCTAAAATCATTTATTAAGGTCTTATAAACCCTAAACCCTAAAGCTTGAAATCATTTACTAAGGTCTTATAAAATCTAAACCCTAAACTCCAAAACCTAAACCCTAAATCCCAAGCCCTAAACCACAAACCCTAAAACCTAAGGATTTTATAACATTTTAAAAAGTGTTTTGTATCTTTTATTTAACTGTTTACTAAAACCATTTACTAAAGTGCTATAAACCATAAATCCCTAATCCCTAAACCCTTAACCTTAAACCCCAAACCCTAAACCCTAAAACACCCTGAAACCTAAAAAACCTAAAAAATCCATAAACCATAAAAAACCCTAAACCCTAAAACCTAAACCTTAAGCATTTTATAACATTTAAACCCTAAACCTAAAACCTAAGCATTCAATGACATTTTAACAAGCTTTTAGTAACCTCTTTTGAAGTGTTTATTAAAAGGATTTACTAAAATGTTATAAACCCTAAATCTTAAACCGTAAGAATTTTATAACATTTTAAACCCAGAACCCTAAACCCTAAAGACTAAACTCTAAACCCTAAGTCTTTTATAACATTTTAACAAGCGCTTTCTTACCATAAACCCTAAACCCTAAACCATGAGCATTTTATATAATTTTAAATCCTAATCCATAAAGCCTAAGCATTTTATAACATTTTAACAAGCGTTTTGTATCTTTTTTTCATGTTCTTATTAAAAGAATTTATCAAAGTGTTATAAATCACAAACCCTAAACCATAAACCATATCCCTAAACACTAAGAATTTTATAACATTTTAACAAGCATTTTGTAACTTTTATTTCAGTGTTTATTAAAATAATTTACTAAAGTGTTATAAACCCTAAACCCTAAACACTAAACACTAAACCCTAAAACCAAACCCTAAACCCTAAAACCTAAGCATTTTATGATCTATTACTTCTACTTAAGTGTTTATTAAAAGAATTTACTAAGGTGCTACAAAACCTAAACCCTAAACCCCAAGACCTAAACCCTAAAAAATAAACCCCAAACCCTGAACCCTAACCATTTTATAAAATTTTAAAAATTAGTTTGTATCTTTTATTCAAGTGTTTATTAAAATAATTTACCAAAATGTTGTAGACCCCAAACACTAACCTCTAAACGTAATCGCAAAACCCCAAACCTTAAACCCTAAACCCTAAACCCTAAACTCTAAATCCTAAACAGTAAACCCTAAACCCTAATCATTTTATAACATTTTAAAAAGTATTTTTAAACTTTTATTTAAGTGTTTATTAAAAGAATTTACTAAATTCTTATAAACCCTAAACCCTAACATCTAAACCCCAAACCCTAACCCTAAATCATAAACCCTAAACCTTAACCCCTAAACCCCAAACTGTGAACGTTAAACCCTAAACCCTAAGCATTTTATAACATTTTAGAAAGCATTTTGTAAAGTTTATTTAAGTGTTTATTAAAAAATTTACTAAAGTGTTACAAACCCTCAACCCTAAAATGTAAGCCACAAACCCTAAACCATAAACTCTAAAACTGAAACCCTGAACCCTAAACCCTAAATTCTAAATAGTAGAATAATTTATTAAAAGCCCTAAATCATAAACCCCAAACCCTAAACCCTATATCCTAAACCTTAATCATTTTATAAAATTTTCAATTTTTTTTTGTAACTATTATTTGTGTTTATTAAAATAATTTACTAAAGTGTTGTAAAACGTAAACCCTAAGGTCCAAACACTACACGTGAAACCCTAAAACTTAAACCATATGTAATTTATAACATTTTAAAAAGAGTTTTTAAAAATTTATTTTAGGTGTTTACTAAAAGCATTTGCTAAAGTGTTTTAAACCCTAAAGCCTAAACCATAAGCATTTTACAACATTTTAAAAAGTGTTTTGTAACTTTTATTTAAGTGTTTATTAAAAGAATTTACTAAAGTGTTATAAATCCTAAACCATAAACACCAAAACCTAAACCCTAAACCTCAAACCCTCAATCCCAAACTGTAAACTTCAAATTGTAAACCCTAAACATTAAGAATTTTATAACATTTTAGAAACCCTAAAACCTAAACCCTAATCATATTATAACATTTTAAACTTTTACTTAATGTTTGTTGAAAGAAATTACTAAATTTTTATGAATCCTAAACCCTAAACCCTAAAACCTAAACCCTAAACTGGAAACCCTAAATCCCAAACTGCAAACCCCAAAAGTTAAACCCTATACACTAAGAATTTTATAGCATTTTAGAAAGCATTTTGTAACATTTATTTAAGTGTTTACTAAAAGAATTTACTAAAGTTTTATAAAACCTAAACCATAAACCCCAAACCCAAAACCCTATATCCTAATGCTTGAATCCTAAAGGATAAACCCTAAAATCATTTACTAAGGTTGTATAAACCCTAAAGCCTAAAGCCTAAAGCTTGAAAGCATTTAGTAATGTCTTATAAATCCTAAACCCTAAACTCCAAAACCTAAACCCTAAACCCCAAACCCTAAAACCTAAGGATTTTATAACATTTTAAAAAGTTTTTTGTAACTTTTATTTAAGTGTTTACTAAAACCATTTACTAAAGTTCTATAACCCCTAAACTCCTAATCACTAAACCCTTAACCTTAAACCACAAACCCTAAACCGTAAGAAACCCTAAACCCTAAAAAACTGTATACCCTAAACCCTAAAAAGCCCTAAACGCTAAAAACCCCCTAAATCCTAAAAACACCAAAAAGCCCTAAACCCTAAAAATTGCTTTTTAACTTTTTTATGACCGTTGATTAAAAGAATTTCTTAAAGCATTATAAACCATAAATCCTAAACCCTAATACCCACACCCCCAAACCTAAACGCTAAACCCTAAACCATAAGCACTTTATAACATTTTAAACCCCAAACCCTACACCCTAAGTATTTTATAACATTCTAACAAGTGTTTGTAACTTTTAATTTAAGTGTTTACTTAAATAATTTACTAAATTGTTATAAACCCTAAACCGTAAGAATTTTATTACAATTTAGTAAGTGTTTTGTACCATTTTAAAACCCTAAACCCTAAACATTTTATAACATTTCAATAAGCGTTTTGTAACTTTTTTTAAAGTGTCCCTCAAACCTAAACCCTAAGCATTTTATAACTTTCTAGCAGGTATTTTGTAACTTTTTTCTAAGTGTTTATTAAAAGTATTTACTAAAGTTTTATAAACGCTAAACCTTAAACTCTAAACCCTAAGAATTTTATAAAATTTTAAACCCTAAACCCTGAGCATTTTATAACATTTTAAAAAGTGTTTTGTAAGCTTTTTTTAAGTGTTTATTAAAAGAATTTATTGAAGTGTTATAAGACCTAAACCCTAAACCCTAAACACTAAGCATTTTATAACATTTTAAAAAGAGTTTTTTAACTTTTTTTAAGTGTTTATAAATTTTTTTTACTAAAGTCTTGTGAACCCTAAACCCTAAACCTTAAGAATTTTATGAAATTTTAAACCCTAAACCTAAACCCTAAGCTTTCAATGACATTTTAACAAGATTTTTGTAACATTTTTTGAATTTTTTATTAAAAGAATTTACTAAAATGTTATAAACCCTAAATCCTAAACCGTAACCATTTTATAACATTTTAAACCCAAAACCCTAAACCGTAAAGACTACAGATTGTGCCACTACAGATCGTTTCTTACTCATCCAACTGACTTCACCTCCAAATAGGTTAAACACATACTAGTAAACCCATAAACTGGGGTTATGGGTACCCCTCAAACCCCCTGTGACCTCCCCCCCTCTAAACCCCAGTTAACTAAGTGGGTTAGTCATGGAAAGAATATAACACAACCCAACACTCATCAAAATGGAATATGGGCAGACGAGGAGGAAGGTAGACGATGAGCTAGTAGATGGAGGATATATGATTTTGAGACATGGGATTTTACCGAAAGAGTTTTGATAGAAGTGCACACAGAAACCTCAGAAAGGTTTTCTTGCGAGGAACTCAAGGATGATGACAAGTAAAGGATATGGCCTGTGGTCTCTGTCATCTCAACATTGGGGGGAGGGATCACGATGGTGGGACTAGAGTCCCCTTGTTCTGGTTTACTAGTGGTACCAGACTCTTGGTGAAACACTAGTGAGAGGAGTTGAAGACTGGTTATTTGACATTAACGAGATAATGGACACAGGGGAGGTCACGAAAGTTGGCTCGTAGTAAGTCAACTGATCGATGGTAATGATATTCCCTTCATGGGGGAAGCACATCTTGTGGAAAATAGTAGGTGTGACAACTTTCATGGTGTATGTGTAACTACGACCTAAGAGAATATTGTAATATAAAGGGGCATCGATAACCTTATTGTTGACATGAACAGTCTTACTCGCAAGGGTCACTGGATAGTTATGGTACATGCTAAGAGGCTGGGAGGAGTGTCTGTCCTAAACATGCAAAGTGATGGTGGAGGGAGACAACTTAGGTGACTTAAGTTTTTTCCAAACGATAGCTAACATCACATAGGTGGATGCACCTTCATCAATAATACATCAGGAGATGATGGCATTATCGACTCGAACTGGTATCTGAAAAGAAACGAATGAAGGAAATGGGGGATATTTTGATGTATCAACTGGGAAGAAAATCAAACGACTGTTAGAAGTATCTAATGCACCCAAAGGACTTAGTAGATATTTCTTTTGGGGTGGGCATGAATAGAGTACTTCCAGCGTCGACATGGCGACAGGTGATTCCGCCGAGTCGTCTACTATATTGTATGTATGGGCAGCTCAGTTAGAAGCTATGTTACAGCGTAATGGTCCCTTTGGGATGTTGGGAATGGCCTCAAATTTAGGTTGAGTGATCTGTAACAAACCATTTGGTGCCATAAGTGGCTCAACAGATGCTTTGGTTTTGGACTTAGTGGTGGACGAAGTTGATGGCTTGTCATATTAACACGATTGAGTTTACATGTTGATATCGGAGGGATTAACTTTATCAGAATTCATCATAAGGATCTGGTAGTCACCAGGACCAAAAGGTTGGAGGGGATGGGATGCCTGACTTGGCTAAGGTTGGGCAGAAAAAATCCTTACTGATGGAAAGGATTTGTAAGAATTGCTAGCTGAGATGGCGTAGGATTCTAAGGCGATTGTTGACCTCTAGAAGCTTCTTGAGCTTTGAAAATTTGGTGCATCTGGGGTAAGAGAGGACACTCATGTGTATAATGGCCATGTACACCATAACATGCACAAGGTTTGTTTGTATGAATACTCTTGTTCTGCTTGGGTTGGTTGCCCTGTTGCTCGTTGTTGGTGTTAGGCTTTCCTCCCTGGGGTTCACTAGGGTGATTACCTTGATTACCCTCGTTACCCTTGTTACCTTTACAATTATTATTTTGCTTCGAATTTTGGGGATTTGTTGCACTCTACTGCACAAACAATTGGCCCTGAGGGAGGCTGCGATCTTAATGCTTAAGGGGATGGAGAGCTTAGTTGTGCATAAGGAGCAATGGTTTTGTAGACAAGCTAGGGCCCTAAAAACACGTGGCTAGCAAGAGGGGCATAAGTGTTGGAGGAACTAGTGTCCCCCCTACAAATAGCCATAACTTTTCTATGTATATGGCGAAGGGTGTGAAAGGGTTCCAACAATACCATCAGTGGCAAGAGATGCCCCCAGTGCATTGGCACTTTCAAGACGAGGGAGGTCTAGAATGACGGTATAGACATAACCGGATTGTGCATAAATCAGGTCATATATTAGAGTGTTTGGAGAGCTTCTTCCTCAGATGGAGGAAAATGGGACATGACATCTTTTCAAATGGGTGTTAAAAGGCTCCTAAGAAACCAATCTAGATAGAAACTATCTTCCAAGGGTGGGGCACAACATGTGCTCCTCCTTCTACGACACTCTTGAACATGGTCAAAAGGGCGAGTGGCAGAGGACTAACAGAATGAGGTCAATAGCTCTGTACCAGTGTTGTAGCAGAGAGGTAACTGGAAATATGGAAGGAACGCTTTAGCAAGTGTCATGAAAATTTAATGAGATACGGTGGGCTAGTCTACATACCATTTTCTAGTGTCTCCAGTGAGCGTGTGTTGGAAGAGCCGAAGACGAATGGAGTCTTCAGTAATGGAGTTGCACGAGCACCACATGTGGAAGGAGTGGACATGGTTGGTAGGATACTCTCGAGCATTACCCTCAAAATTTCAGATGTGAGAGGGAAGATTAGTCGGCATAGCCGGCCAACCTACATCATTATGTATTGGTTCGTTTATCAACTAGCTAAAATCCAGTAGACTTAACCCAGCCATAAAAGGGAGCATGGGGGCTGCTGGGACGGGACTGTTCTTCTTTATGTGACTACCTGGATAGAACCGGAGTCAACACCAGGTAGGGTTCCTATAGGAGCTATGGATCCAGACATGGTGACGATATACAGTGAAGGAGGCTTGAAATTAGATGAGGAATCGGATGAACCATGAGAAGAGTCGGTATGGGGACTCAGAGGGCTATGAACTCGAACCCGATGGGGGGTGGGTAATATGCCCAAGAGAAAACTATGGGTGAAGGCCTAATAGTCTGTATGAAAAATGCCTTAGTGGTGCAATGGTGGAACGACACACATGACACGAAAATGGTGAAGGGAGATCAAAAATATTCCTTTGTCTCGATGAGGAGAGATAAATTTATTATGTTAAGTCTTGGTTTGGGGGTGTAAACCAGGCACCCTTCGCTTAAGGTGTTCTTGTGTGTGCAAGTGTATTAATTGATTAAGCCCAGATCATGTTTGTAAAAGAGAAAAAAGCTTGCTAAAATTAAACTAAAATTAACAACACAAAATGAACAACAAAACAATTAACTAAAACCCACCCAAAACTGGGTATGCAAACACTATGCTGGTTGGTTGCTAAATCGATGGAAAACACACTAAAAAGGTCAAGAGATCTAATTATTAGTGTGACTGGGATGAAATAACATTGGTTTACTAGAAAGTGGTGCAACAACAGCAAAAAAACAGAGAGGAAGATCATTGCAAAAAGATAGGGAGGTGGGTGAAAAAACTAAGTTAACCGATGAGACCCTAAGGCCAATGACCAAACAAGTTTTAATATGAAACTATGGATGGTAACAACCTATCTTTATAGATCTGAAACAAAAGGGTACACATATGGAAAATATGGCTGAAAGTGTTTCAAAAACGCAGACTAATCACTTAGCTAAACTCCTCCTATAAAGGTGGAAGTGTACTAGAAGCCCTAGGGGGAAAGTTCCACCTCGATGAGTAAATAACAGTAGATCAAGGCATAAGAGGGATGAGACTGAGGTCAAACAACCCATCAGACAGCTCTCGGATAAACTTGGAAATATATCTGCTAAAAACCTGGAAACCCTAAAATCGCAGGTACTGATCCTTTTTCAGCTTGGATCACACTTTTTGGGCTGAAAGGTGCCCTCTTGACTCTATATCATACTTTTTGGGATGGAAAATGTGATTTATGCTCCTTGACTCTCGGTCGCCAAATCTCAAAAAAAGTTGTCATCTATGTCGTGGTTGGTTCTTGCGACTTGCAGAAAAGACCAGAAAACTTGTAGAAGAGAAAATTTTAATTTATTTAGGGTTAAAAAGCTAGACAACAACATTAAGAGGCTAAGAAAAGAAGAAACCCTAAGCTAAAAACTGAAGGTCATCCAGGTTTCTGGATTTTAAGTATAAAACCAATGGAGTCGACAATTTTGTTGCAGTGTTTTCTTCTCAAAGATGTATGAAAAGAACCCACTTAAGACTCTAAATGAAAAATAGTCTCAACAATATAAATGGCTACTAAACATTATAGATCAACAATAACTAATAGAAACAAAATGCGCCAAAGTCCTGATCTGTGCCACAATCATAGTTAAACAACAAAAAGAAACAATAATAACACCAATCATCCAATGTAAACCAAATATAAAAAGAGTAGATTTTATTATAACAACCGTGAAGGGAACAAATAAATGTTACGAGTCTCCCTCTATGGGATGGGCTCTTGGTTATCCTCAAACGTCTTCAACTTTTCATAGCGTCTCTCTCCTCTATAATGTGTAAACCTAGCAAATGAAATTTTTGAGCTCAATGGGAACTCAAATGGAAGAAAAATGAGGGTGGACAATGAAAATATTCCGAGTTACAACAGTGAGTGCAGCAATGAAAATGATAAAAAGTGAATAATGAATGGAAAACCCTTCTATTTATAACAAAATATTGAGTTATCCTCAAATAATGAACAATAATAAAATAATATTAACCTCATTCTTGGAATAACCACTTGGAATATTTTATTATATTTGGTTAGGAGGGAAAAGTATTTAAACTTTTATTTAGAAATAATAGATGAATAAATGTTTCATAGTTGTAAGACATGTAAACCATAAACCTAGCTCATCAACATTGGTCTTAACTCCTATGAGTTGATTTGATTAATTAATTAATCCCCCATTCTTTTCTTTTCTTTTTCTTCTCTTTTTAATACTATAAGTAATCACCCTTTTTTTTTCTTTTTATATATAACAAAAAATAAACTATTGAAATAAAAAATATACAATAATCTAATTCTATATACAAGAACGATTTAAACAAATTAAAAAGCATTTCAAATATAAAAGGAAAAAAAATCCTAATTTTAACATTATTAGATATATAAAAACACATATAACATTATTTAATACATTTTATACAACATTATAATTATTTAAATAAAAAATATACCCTAATTCTATATACAAGAAATATTTAAATAGATTAAAAGAATTACAAATCTACAAAAAAAAAAAAAAAAAAATTCTGGCATTACTATAAATAAAAAATAAAAATCCTAACTCTACATATGATAAAAATTATATAAAATAAGAAATGGCGAGCAAACAAGTGGCCTTCATGTTGGTGAGGGGTGGCATGAGGCTCACACTTGGCTGTATGTTCCATGAGAAGGTTGTTTGTCCATCTAAGCGAGTTCTCACTACCCTCGGTGCTTTGGGACTTCCTTGCCCATCTCTAATGTTAGAGTCTTAATATATCCGACATCCAGTCCCCAAGTTTGATCAGTGAAAGAATGAGGTAATTCGTTTTCTTGAGGGGAAAGAATGAATTGAGGCAATTAGAAGGGTAGTGGGATGCTTCGGAGCGAAGAAGCAATAGAAGGATGATTTGACATTTTGATATGTAGATGAATTGAAAGTGGAGTTGTAGGTGATCACACTTTTACATTTTGATATGTAGATGAATTGAATGTGGAGCTGCAGCTGATCATTGTCTTATTTTTCAGCGCTTTTATAGATATTTTTCAGTACCTTTAGGGTGATTTTTTAGTGCCTTTAGGAAATATATTTTATACACACCCATGTTCAATTGAAAATTTGAGAGAGAGGTAGGCTTTGGGATAATACTAAGAGTAATTTGCATAAATTGTTCCCAAAAATTTTAGATTTTTTTTAAAGCACTGGTAATATGTTTACACAACTTCAAAATTTCCATCCACAAATCCTCATAAACTTACTTAAAATTCACAATAAAATCCTCGTAAATTTACTAAAAATTCACAATAAAAATGGTAGAAAGTAGGTTCCAAATGTTTTATTATTTATTTAAATTCATGTATAATGTTGGAGTTCATTGCTTGTCTTTCCCAATTTCTTGATAGATGAGCAATTTTCAAGTTTGTGGAGCTCCACTTTATTTGAAACTTCCCTAGTGAAAGTACGACCTTGTTCCAAAGAAGTTAAAAAATCTTGTATCTAGTTACATTTAAGAAAGTAAATACATTTAAGAAAAGAAACAAAAAAATTGTGTTATCCAAAAAAATTTAATGGTCTTACACTACCTTGTATTAAAAAATTATAAATGTTTTTAAAAAATTACAAGTGTTTTTAAAACTAGTGCAAAGTCCAATACTCATAGAACTTGAAGTGCCATAAAACTATATGTCGTGGATTATTTATGTTTAAATTAAATATTTTATATCAGAATATTTTTCTTGGTTCATTTATTTTTATTTAAACTAAATATTTTATCTCAAAATATTTTTCTTACTTTATATAATTTATGTCAGTTATTTTTTCTATACAAACACCATTTACCCTCACAAGAGAAAATAGTTTTTTCCCTTCTTCTGAGTTTCCATAGTTATAGTATTTCAAAATAATGAGATGAGAGAATTACAACTAACCACAAGTGTTTATTTCCTTCTAAAAAGTAAGTATAGAGGAGGAAGACCGGAGTTTCTACTACCGTTGGGTGCTGTAGAGACAACTTGTGCTGTAGAGACAACTTAATGATTCTAGATAAAAGGTTTTGATAATTTCACGCTGGTGGTGGTCCTTTCAGCTTCATTTTCAAAACTAAAGTCAATGTTTTATATGAAGTAATAATATAGAAAAATCTTTCTATTAAGACCAAAATGAGATGATTTATTACTATTTATTATATTAACAGGGTGTGTATTTTAGAATAGGGTTTATTCAATTTCAAAAATCTACCAACCGGGGATTTTGTTTATTTTGTTTTGCAATAAGGGGATTGTAATAGATGATCAAACAAACAGTGACACAAGCTGATCTTATGTTGTTTGCTACGAGTGAAAAAAAACTGAAGAGTCTACTTACAACTCTTTTTTTATCAACTGAAAAAACTGAAGAGCCTGCTTCCAAATTTTTTTGGAGACGCTCTTGAGAAATCAGCGGTACTTCCTCCATACAGGTAATTTGTTTAGTGCATCTCTAGACTCTTTACTTGAATTTTTCCTGTTTATCGTCATTGTTAATTCGACTGCTTCATTTGAGTGATGAAGGTCTGACCCTAACGCCTAAGTCACTTTTCTACCCAGAATAAACACGGGGCTCATCCATCCACCCATTCATCACATGGCAATTTTTGGCTATCCAGAATGTTTATCAAATCTGCATTCCGCTGAGATACGTACGTTATGACTCGCTCGCCCATTTTCTGTCAGGCAAATTTGTAGTTATAAACATCAAGGAAATGGAGGCAGATATCGACAGCCACTCCAATTTGGGTTCTGCGAAAAGTTTCAGCGTGCTTTGTTTGGGTAATAGTCACCGTCGTCAATATCTGGTCGGAATCCATATATGGTTTCAGGTATGAATGTTTCGTGCGTTTCAGGTATGAATGTTTCGTATAGGGTTTGTTACGTCATATGCATATTCGTTCCTTGGTTATCGATACGTGCATTATTCAGTATCAACGAGGTCAGTTATTCATTATCAACGCGGTAGTGATACGTAGTTATTACCTATCAACGCGGTAACGATATGCCATTTATTTGAAAGATATGCTGTCAGATATGCCAAATGTTCCCGCGGATACGCGAACTTTACCTAACGCGAGCTATTTCCGGCAGTTATTTCTGGCTATCCGAGCCATCTTTGCCCGATACGCTAGTAATTTCTGGGCAATTTGGGTTAGTTATGCCCGATATCCCAATTATCCCCCTGAAACGCGCCTTATCTATGCTGGATATGCTATTTATCCTTCTTGTGTACGCGTCTTATCTCGCCGGAGATAATCGGAATAATAAATCACGCGTTGCATATAATGGCCATCGTAATTCACGCGAATACTGGCTTGCTCGACCATAGTCTCTCTTGTTGTAGGTCAATATATAATTGAATTGCTGTAGGAACAGACAGCATAACCGTTCGGTCACGAAGTCCCTTCGCCGTGCGGACTCTACTGTGACGATCTTTACCTGCAGTCAGCCCAGATAGGCGGACTCAACAATCGCTGCTTTTCTCTCCTTCTCCCAGCGGCCCTGCGCTTGGAACCCTTGCCATCGTCTTACTTCGAACCCTTGCTTTGGATCGCACAGTCTTCTTGCTGGCGATTCTCATTAATAGACTAAGAAAATACCGCAAGACCCTCATGAACCCGGCCTGCATATCCTCCAAACTATTGCTCAACATCGTACCAGAATAAGCATCGTCAAATCTGCTCGGTTTGGACCGGAGACTTATCTCCTGCGTACAATTTCTAGTTTCGAACTTGCTACATATTTGGCGCATGTGTTGGGCCGATTTTGCCTGCTAGTACTGTGAGCCACACTTGTGCATATCTCGGCGCGGCGAATGTAGTTGCGAGCCTGGAGGGACCTTTCCGGCTATCTGCAGGATCAAAGTCATGATATCAAATGAAAGAAAGGACCCTTCCGGCGCCGACTGACTTCCCTTCTTTATAATTACTCTACTCTCCGTGGATGCTATCTGCACGATCAAAGTCATGAAATCAAATCATCACACCGCACTGGTCCATGGTTAAATTTACACCTATGCTCTGATGCAATTATCCCTTTTTTACAGAATATTCTACTAATTAGAATATTTCTAATTTGCATTTAGATCAATAAATTTTGCCGCATATATATAATGCCAAATTTATAATATAGTTCACGGACTTTAACAAATCTGAAGTCAATTATACATCGCCCAACAACGCCACTCCGAATTTGAATATACATCGGCCAACAACGCCACTCCGAATTTGAAAATTGGTATATGCCAGGTCAAGAGTGTGGAGACCACAGAGAAAGCATTTTAAACCGGAAAACGTGGCGGAGAGTATGGGATGGCAGGTGCATAAAATGGCCATGATGTGTTTTGGGAAATAGTAAATTGAAAAAGGCATAGCCGTTGTGGAGACAAAGAAATAAATAAGGATTGAGCTTTCCATGCTTTCCATGGGTGGAGAGAGCGAATCAAACCGCTCGTTGGTGCACAGCTGAGCGAGAGATGATGCCTAACTTCTTGGCATCCAGACAGAGAATGCAGACACATGCATACCGCCGGTCCTGACCATCCTCTGAACGCTCAAGGCATGTCGAAAGAATCCAAAAGGAGCCATGGAAATTTCTGTGCATTGCATGTTGCAGAGCACGATCCGATTGAGTGGGAGTACGGGACGGGAGTTGTGAAAAAGAGACCATCCGATTCCTTTTGTGCGAATGCCATCCGATTTCATTAATGGTATATATATATTTTGATTATTTCTGTTAATTGTAAGTCTACATAATAATTATTTCTATTCATGAAAATAGATATGTTCTTATCTCTTTGAAATACATATGTTCTTATCTTCTTCGATTTTCTATATCGCTAAACCCTTTTGCACATCAGAATGCCGCTACAGAGCAAGGGATACAGGGCAGTGGGTTGTTGAGTTGGGCTTAGCAGGACACGGCATATTGGGCGGTGGGTTGATTTAGCATTGCACTTGGTTCATTTCTGCTTCTTCTTTCTTCTGTGGAAGCTTTACCAACGCCCATCGCTATTTCGCTCTTCTTGCTTGTATTCTTTTCCTAGACTTTGGGTTTTTTTGGTGTCTTTATTTTTTACTCTTTAGATATTTGTATTTTTTCTGTTTCTAACTACTTCTATCTGGGAGATGAAAGATAACTACTATTTATATTGGTGTTTTTTGTTTTTAACTATTACTTTTTTTGGGTTACATCTTATAGCCGTTGTTGTACTTCCGGCATGTTGTGCAGTGGTTTAAAAGAGGTATGCATTATTTCTTTTTTTTGGTGCGTGTGTGCATGTGTAGGAAGGTTGTTGAGGAGCTCCAGTGGAGACGTCCCACTATGTTGTTAACCTTCAATTTTGAAGGATACATATTAGAGATATTTTTCGAATACTTTATATTTAAATTTGTTTTATACTTTGCTCTACTTTAGTTTCTCAAAAATTTATGTTGTATTTTTTTTTGCCACAAAAAAGTCTTTATGCTTTATTTTGTAAAAAAAATTATAATCGCTAAATAAAATAAATAATGTAAACTCATCTACTTTAGTTTCTCAAGAATTTATGTTGTATTTTTTTGCTGCCACAAAAAAGTGTTTATGTTTTATTTTAAAAAAAAAATTGTAATAGCTAAATAAAATAAATGATGTAAACTCATCTTGCTTTTGCTTTATCAGATTCTCTTTCCAAAGACTTTTTACTCTGTTCCACTGAATACATCGTTCTTAACCAAATCCTAAGTGGCCTTCCCTCACTCTTTACGGGATTTTAAATTGCCATTTCCTCACCTTTCCTGATAGTAGTATAGGCTATTTCCTCACCTTTCCCCGAAAATATTCTATACAGCCCACTACTTGACATGATCCCTTCTCTTAAAAACTATTTCCTCACCTTTCCCGACAATATTCTATACAACCCACTACTTGACATGATCCCTCCTCTTAAGAAGTTCAGGTTTCATTTTTATTTTTCATGAAAACCTTAGAGTGCATGGAGATGCTGAGCATGCTACCTTGGAGGCTTGATATCTTATACTACTGATACTTGGACAAGCTAAAACTATGGTCCACCATTTTTTTAAGGCAACTATTACTTGCAACAAGCATTCAAAAATCCAAACTATTTAACAAAAAGTTTAAATCAAGACAACACCATCATCATTTTTAGTTGTCCATTGTTGATATATAAACAAATTCATATAAATAGAACGGAACACATTTCTAAGTAGAAGGATAAAAATTCTATGGCATCTGGTTTGGTGCCAGTAACTACGATATCTTTCCTTCTGTTGACAATTTTTCATCTTCTTCAAAATTGTTTCAATCTATTTCAATCTACAAAAGTGAAAAGTTATTTATACATTATGTAGATGTATTACAATCTTTAAAAGTCAGCAGTTATTTATAAGTGCTTTTTTATTTAAAAATTAAGAAACTGCTCTTAGCAAAGTGCTTTTTTAGTTATTTATACTTGTCTTTTTATTTAAAAATCAACAAACTGCTCTTAGCAAAGTACTTTTTTTTATTAGAGGAAGAAACAGCTTTGCTTCACCGTATTTATTTTTATTTGTAATTCCTTTATTCACAAATCACGGATCTAAGATTTTATGGTGACTCACTACAAGTAAATGTTTATTCAGGATCTCTATGGATTATTGTTATTACAATTTTTTTCTCTTATAATTAATTTATTGGTTTAGTGTAATGTAATTAAATGTAATTTTAAATAATATCTATTATTAATATATTTAATTCATATTTTGTTTATTTAGGAGAAACACTATTTTGAAGATATTTCATTGTATTGTTTTGAATATAGAATATATGATTTGTGGGGTTTTTAAAGTTTAATTAATTATTTGATATATGCACTATATTTTGGGATCTAAAAAGAAAATTGAAATTTATTTAAAGTAAAACATATTTAATAGATACAAAATGATTAAGAAAAACAATAAATTTTGATCGAAAATATAAATTCTAACATGAATTTTCACATAAATTTTAAATTTACAAATTTATTTGTCATATAAATGTGTTTGTAATTTTGAATATTTTCGTGTATTTTTTCATGTGAATTTTATAAAATAACTTAATAATTTGTAATTATATCTATTTTTAATTATATTTTTGTTTAAAATATATTTATAATTTAGAGAGGGATGGGGAGTGGGGTGGAGAGAGAGGGGGTAAGAGGATAAGGGAAAGGGGTAGAGATGAAGATTAAAGAAGATAAATGTAAAGAGGGAAAGGCGGGGGATGGTGAGGAAGGGAAAGTGGGAAAACAAAAGAAGAGGGAGAGAAGAGGAGGAGAGAGTGAGTAAGTGTGTACATGTGTGAGAGAGAGAGATAGAAAGATGGGGAGAAAGACATAAAAAGGGAGAGTGGTGGGGAGAGAAAGAGGGACGAAGAAGAGAGGGGAAGATGGAGAGAGAAATCCTAGAGCTACAAGGGGAGAGAGACTAGGGACAATGAAGAAGGGGTAAGGAGCGAGCGGGGAAAAGAGAAGGGAAGCGAAGGAAGGAGATACATTGCTTGGGAGGGTTGTTTTGAAGGACAATTCAAGGTAGGCATGGACAGTGGGGGGAGAGAGAAGGAGAGATTGGAGGCATAGAAAGAGAGAGGGAGGGACAGAAAGAGTGAGACAGAGTGGTAAAGAAGAGAGTGGGGGAAGGGGGAAGAAAGAGAAATTGGAGGAGAGAGGCAAGGGTGAGAAAGGGGAAGATTGAAAGGTGATGTAAAGAGAGAAAGGGGGAGTGAGGGGGAGAGAGAGAAGGGAAGGGAGGGAAAGACATACCAAGCTCGGGAGGGTTGTTCTGAAGGATGAATTGAGAAAGGTAGTTAAGGATAGTAGGAGAAAGAGAATGGTAGAGAGAGAGAGAAGCATCGTCATTAATGGTAGTTAAGGATACATTGCATTCAATGACATTCTCATTAATAGACTCAAAAAATACCACAAGACCCTCATGAACCCGGCCTACATATCGTTCAAACTATTGCTCAACATCATACCAGAATAAGGATCGTCAAATCTGCTCGGTTTGGACTAGAGACTTATCTCCTACGTACAATTTCTAGTTTCGAACTTTCTACATATTTGGCGCATGTGTTGGGCAGATTTTTCCTGCTAGTACTCTGAGCCACACTTGTGCATATCTCAGCACGACGAATGTAGTTGCGAGCCTGGAGGGACCTTTCCGACTATCTGCAGGATCAAAGTCATGAAATCAAATGAAAGAAAGGACCCTTCCGGCGCAGACTGACTTCCCTTCCTTATAATTACTCTACTCTCCGTGGATGCTATCTACACGATCAAAGTCATGAAATCAAATCATCACACCACACTCGTCCATGGTTAAATTTACACATATGCTCTGATGCAATTATCCCTTTTTTACATCTTTACAAGTCCTTAGGTTTTGAGTCAACACATAGATTTAAGCTTAAAGCTCTGAGATTTTAACTACTTCTGCAGCTTCTTGGTCATTTAAAGGTTTATTTTAAACAACTAAAGGATCGTGCTGGGGCCGACTGACTTCTTTGTAATTAAAGAATACAGGGAACATCGGTAAAAAAATTGGCACTTGTATATATGTATAATTATTGAGATTTACAACGAATTTTTTGAGGACTCTGATCTTCTGCATCAAAATATCTATATTTTTGTTCATCAATATAGGTTCCCTTCTATTTTCTCTTTGTAGGCCATAGATTCAACCTCACCTCCAAGGGTATATGGTCCGAGGTTTAGGACGCACTCATTCCAAATTTGGGAACACTTCAGTGGTAAAGTGAGGCCCAGGAATCACTTCTGCAACATCAAATCCATCCAATATGAAAAAAGAAATATAGTTTTGATAACATTAAAAACAATTCTAATAGTAAGAAAAACATAGGGTAAATTTTTTTGAATAAAGTAGTACAGAATGGGACAAAATAAAGTAGTATAGAGTGTCCTAAATGACATTCGAATTCACCTAGTTGTTATGTAATCACTAAAGGTTCCAACTATTTATAATTTTCTTAGAACATCCGAAATGTAAGTCCGACAAGCAGAAACATAACATTTCGAATGGAAATCTATGATGAGATGACATGTGAAACACATGGAAATTTTCCCTTCATATTTTTTTTATTAAGTAGCTTCTCTTACTTCATTAAAATACCACAACAATTTTTTTGAGGTCTTCTTCTCCCCCAACCTCATTCCTACCAAATTTATTAACTAGGATAACGATACAAAAGATGATACCAAAGTGCCAAAATTTACATTGTGTCCATAAATTAAATGCAAAAAGCATCAAAAACACACATAGAATACATATGAAAAGAACATCCATCATGGATTGTGAGGGGGTTCTAGTTCCTATCCATAATTAAAAATGTTGGGGGGTGTAGGGGCCTCGTAAACATACATCTCTAGGTGGTCAATATGACCCTCAATATGATCTATTAACTTATTGGTACATCTTTGGATCATAATAACAGAAGGCATCTTGTTGATAATTTCCTATTTATTATGTTTTATGTTAATCATGAATGTTATCACCTCATTCTATTCATCATGTCTCTATTTCCCTAGCTCCTCCAACAGTGTGGTAACAGTCTACAATTGACTATAAAAAATTCTAAATATGGTGGTGCTTCCACATGCCTAGCTGAGGAAACATGTTCATCAACCAATTCACCCTCACAAATAACCTCAACGCCCCCATCACCTTCAACTTTTCCCACCCACCTGTCATGATCAACCAAGACTTTTTGAGGTCACCCAAATCACATGACATGGCCCCTTCATCTAAGAATTCCACTATATAATCCATACCACAAAGACCAATTTAATTCAACCATCCAACTATTGTAGCTTGGTAATGGAGTCCCACTTCAAAACTGAACAAGATAAAAATTGTCAAAAATTACATATTCTTCCACCAATATTACTAAACAAGAAACACCATGATTACAAGATTTCCTCTTGAATAGTGTACCCCAGGAAACCAAGGGTAGAGGTAGTGAGCCTAAGACCTCAAACTACCAATCTCAACCCCAAGGAAATCTAGAGATAGAGGCATGCAACAAATACCACTAAAGACAATAGGAACCATGACATATTCTTGAGATCATAAACATGAGGAAACCCAAAAAGAACAGATGATCACCTCATCCAAACTTCCATTTACAAAGGAACTCCTAGGGCCTAGAGGTAGAGCCATATTTATTACTAGACAAGGAAGATAATAAAACCATCCCATTTTAACTCATGTAGCAAGAAAATTTAGTAGTGCTCTTGTCCTCACCACTTCTCACGATCCAAATGATAGCTCACCACCTTTCCGCTCACCGAGGTGCCAAACTGTCTAAGTTAGCACACCATAGTGACCAAAGCACAAGCCCCTCTAGCTTACATTATCCTTTCACTCTAAATGAAAAAAGAACTAGATATCTCTTTCATTTTGAGTTACGAACCACTAAAATGTTTTAATCATAATTTACTTTTTCATTTACCAATATAATATATAGATAATTGAAATTGGAATATTTATGTATACTACTACAACATAGACGCACAGACACACACATTCGTGCCATATTTCAACTCCAAGATAAATAAGGAAAAAATTACACATCTCCTCCATTTTGACATAGACACCGTTAAAAGTTTTGAATCATTAGTTATAATTTTTTCAATTCTTTTATGTATTAAATACATAGTTTTCAATCTTCCCTGTTTTTAAATGTATTTTAAATTCTAAGTCATATAAAATACTAAAGGAATTATACATTTCCATGATGTCATTGAATTAGAAAGCACAAATTAATTAAATGAGAAATATCGTTCGCTTTATTTATTTATTTTTACAATAAATTTCTTCTTGTCATCAATATTTTCTAAATGTTTGGTATGAAATTTTATTACGTATTAAATAAATTTAACATGTGCATGATATTATTGAGTGGAAAATAATTTAGAACAGAGGAAAAAATATTTTACATTCAATTTTTTTCTCTCTATAAATGTTAATTTGATATAAAATTCCCCCTAATTTGCATGGCAATTGATGGTTTTCCTGAATGCATTTACCATCACCATGCATTCACATAGACAGTGGCTCTCATCCATATTTAATATGCCCACTCAGTCAGGTAATCCATCAATTTTCATAATGCCTGATCCACTGCTCCATATCTTCTATTTGATCTCCTTGTACTTAACACTAATGCCTCATTAACCTACCTGGTGATGGAATACGTTTTTTTTGTCTAAATATTTCTTGGCTCTTTTGTCACCTAACTTTCTCATGCTTCGTCACTCATCTTTTCATACTCTTATTTCCTTCCTAAAGAAAAGCTACCATTCCCTCAGTGATTCTAAATTCCTCATCTTCATTCTCCCACCTGCTACTATGGTTTAGGAGAGTAGATGTGTAACTAATGGAGCTGATAGATGTGGTAGTGAGTGTCATCCCCATGATGTAGAATTTGAAAAAATCTCTAATCTCTTCATCCCAAATATTCATGAAATTATACCACACAATATATCCTCCATGGAAGATGATGAATTAAGGCATCTAGGTGATGGGCATTGGGCCTCAAAAGTTTACTAGTGAGACATTTATGGAAGAAACAACAAGCCAAATAAGCTTCCATAAGGAAGGATGTTAATTCTAATGAATTAGTAGTCTCCACTAATATCTACGAGACCTTATCCACTCCTTCGGCGTCTCCTTCTCTCCTATCACACTATCCTATTCCCGAACTAGCTCCCAAGATGGCATAGACTTCCTTTCAATCTCACCTGCTTCCCCTAGTACCTTCCCCATCAATCATGACTAACGATATGAAACTAAAATGTTGAGTGAGTGGAGGAGCTAATAAGGCACAGGCATAGCAATTGTTGCGTTGTAATGGTTGTCTTATCATTGAGGACGAGCTAGAAGATGCACTAGGACAATTGTGGCCCAACAACACACTTGGCTCAACAACCTCCAAAGGAAAGAAATTTTTTTGAAATGTCTTTTTGAATGGATTTTATGCCTAGTGCCCAACAAAATTCTCACAAGATTTTCCTATATTACAATAATTAGTTATGTATGCTACTAAGTTTGGATTTGTCCACGAATAGATATTTGTTTGATCCTAACTTTTAAGCAATGACCTATTTGTTTCCCCATGGTGGGATTATGGTTCCAAACCTAATGGTTCCACCTGGTTATGTAAATGTTGTAAATCATTTTTGCTAATATGAAGTTCTTGACAAGCTTACAAAAAATATATATATAATTATTTTATTTAAGGTTCACACTAAAATATTTTGTATATTGTCAACATCATAATATTTCTTTCAATCTATCTTTGTCGAAATATGTATAGAGTTGATATTGAAATATATTAGTTGGTATGAATATTCAAATATTTTATCCAATTTTGGTACTGAAATAATTCTAAATAAATGAGTTAAACATCTTCCCAATATTGAAAAGAAAAAAGGCAACAATATCTTTTTTAATTGTTTTATATCTCTCAAATAGAAATAAAATTTTGTTAGTTTTTATGGGCATTAAAATATTTTGTTTATTTGCTTATTATTTCATATGAATATTAATTTAAATGTCATCTCAATTTCATGTTAGCTAGTTAAAGAATTACACATTTTTGTTGTACTAAAGAACTAAAAAGGAATTCAATTTTTTTTTTATCATTGTTATTAATTTGATTCTTTTTTAATGTAAATATTTTTATTATTTGTCAACCTAATGTTAAGTCACAACATACATCCATAATGTAAAGCACTTATTAAAGAAAAATAAAATTTACTTGGTAGCTTATGTAAAGAATATACTCAAGCTTATTATGATAAATTTCAGTGACCAACAATCAATTTTCTATTGAGGTAATAAATAACTATGTTTATGGGAATATATTATCCATTCACACATTAAAAATAAATTGTAATCGGACGAATACATGTTTTGGTATTTTTTAAACAATTTTTAAATCAATTTTTCCTGAAACATCATAGATATTTTATAGAATATAAAGGTTTTAATTCATTTATATGTTCAAATATTAATTTTAAAATACAAGAAATCTCAATCTTACTTAAAAATATATGTTCTAATTTAAAAGAAAACAGCTAAAAATTTTATAATATAAATTAAATATTTTCATATATTTATAAGTAAGATAACCATACACTAAAAAATGATTATTATTAAAAGAATCATATTAAAGGATTATTAAAATATTTTATTTAAAGATTTTTTAAACAGTGAGAAAACTTTTGATATTTTAGTTGTTAAACTAAGATTAGGGATAGCCATCACATATTGCTATCTCTTCATACTACTATCTCTTAATCTAGATTTACTCATCATTATTCATGGAAAGACACATCACCTGTAATTACATTGATGGTGTTTAGTAAGGTTTCATACTCTCCTTATAATTATCATAAAAATATTTGCTTATTGTTGCTAATATTTCTTTAAATATTACATCTTAAATTTTAATTATTTTCTTATATGATTAGGTAACAAAAAGTATTTTATGTAAAAAAGAACTAAAATTAATTTTATGTTATAAATATTTTTTTTATTATGATTTCTGTGTAGAAAAGAAACTAAATATAAGTAAATTTAAATTCATAAAACTATAAATAATAATTCACTATTCAACGTTAAATATATATTTCATTTATCATTTTTAAGATAAAAAAAGCATATCAAAATTTTGATTTTGTTAAAAAAAAAAATTGAAATGCAAAAAAAAATATCATGTTATTAATATAAAATACTTATACATATTTTTAAATTTTACAATAGCTAAGATGTAAAATTGAAATGCAACGCTTTCAATTCCCTATTTTTATGAATATACCATCATTATGTCCATTCAAGATAAAATGTTATCATAAAATTATGTAAACCTTTTCGTTCAACTTGTTGACAATTGTGTATGAAATGCAAACAAAATTACCATCTTTTCTTCTCTTATTTTAAATTAAAAACATTTTTCTAATATATAAAGTTTTAATACATTTTTATGTTTTCTGATTTTTTGTTTTAACTTTTCATGCATTTTTTAAATCTATTTTAATTTATAAATTATTATTTTTGAAGTGTATTTTAATTTTTAAATTCTTACTTTTACTTATAGTGTTTTAAAAATCTTACCAAACCATATAATAATAATAATTAAAAAACAAACTCCAAAAATAATGGAAATTCAAATGTGTAAGAAATTAAGGGGTTACCTAATTTTGTTCACTTAGAAAACAACATGAACACAAATATTAAGTTCCTTTTGAAATAATTAACCACCACATCAAAATTAGGTTATGAGGAAAAATAAGTGGCCTGAAAAATCTTTTCCATTGGAAGAAGTGGGAATGGGGACCTCGGTAAAATAGAAATAATTATGATGGATGACTTCGCTCGAAATGCCTAAAAAGTCAGAGTGAAAGCTGAGAGTTAAGAAATGGGAGTGAAATACATGCCCTAAAGTATATTCGCCGATTTGGAGAAAGCCAAAGAAAACTGATGAGGTACAGAGAATCAGGTATCTCTCTCTTTGATGTTAAAGGAAGGTATATCTTTTTCTATTTTTATGTTAATGGAAAAAGAGGTGGAAGCATCTATAAATTTCAAATCTTCACCCTCTTTCATCTTCATGCTCCATTTACTCTTCATTTGTGATATCCTTTCTGGAAAGCGCCTCCATTTGGGTGTTTGGTTTTTGTGTCTTTGTGGAGAGTATGATGTTCCAAATCAAACAATCTGTGGGTAAAATTTAATGTCTAAAATTTGTATGTTGATAGAAGAGCACGATAATCAATAAAATTTAATGTCTAAAATTTATTTGTTTACAGAACAAGATGACAATTGATCTGGATCTCTAGTCTGTTGATGAGCACAATGGATTTGGCATGTTCCAGAACATCCTTTGCTACATCCAATCAATTCTAATCGATTGAGATCAATGCAATTTCTTGATTCAGTTATTCATTTAGATATACGCTCTGCCCTTTGTATATCTCGAACTAAATTCACTTATGATTTGATGCACATGACCCGCCAAGGGTAGATTTTCTCACTCTTGTCGTTGTTGCTGTGCAAACCCTTGTTGTGCTATTCTCTTTGACTACTCCAAATTCGTTTCAAATACTCAGTTTATTTCCTGTGTCTTTATTTAAATTTAATGTAATTTGTTGTTAATGTAGATTTGTTGTTCTCATAATTAGCTTAACCTCCTTAGCCCTAGTTTAGTCTCTTCAAACTGGGCTCCCGTCATTGTTGATTTTGATAATTAGTCTATCATGTTCGATTTAGGTTTCATTTCAGTATTTTATTTCAAATTTGTGTTGTTTGCAACAAAAATCACTTGTAATATTTTGAGGGTCTCCCTTAGGTTAGGCTTCCAGACCAAGTATAAATTTGTTTCTCCATATTAATCTAAAATTCATAGAGTTCTTGATACGATAAACCCTAAACCCTAAATCCTAAACCTTAATCATTTTATAACATTTTAAAAATCATTTTGTAGCTTTTATTTAAGTGTTTATTAAAATAATTTACTAAAGTGTCATAAAACCTAAACCTTAAGCCCCAAACACTACACCTGAAACCCTAAAACCTAAACCCTATATATTTTATAACATTATAAAAATTGTTTTCAAAATTTTATTTAGGTGTTTATTAAAATCATTTACTAAATCTTTATAAACCTTAAACCATAAACCCGAAACCCTAAACCCCAAACCTAGAAACCCTAAAACCTAAACCCTAATCATATTATAACATTTTAAACTTTTACTTAATGTTTATTGAAAGAAATTACTAAATTGTTATGAATCCTAAACCCTAAACCCTAAATGATAATTTTTTTTAATATTTTCAAAAGTGTTTTGTAATTTAGTGTTATAAATACTAAACCATAAACCCTAAAACCTAAACCCTAAATCCAAAACCCTAAATCCCAAACCGAAAACCCCAAAAGGTAAACCCTAAACACTAAGAATTTTATAACATTTTAGAAAGCATTATGTAACTTTTATTTAAGTGTTTACTAAAATAATTTACTAAAGTGTTATCAAACCTAAACCATAAACCCCAAACCCTATATCCTAATGCATAAATCCTAAAGGACAAACCCTAAAATCATTTACTAAGGTCGTATAAACCCTAAACCCTAAAGCATAAAGCTTGGAAACATTTAGTAAGGTCTTATAAATCCTAAACCCTAAACTCCAAAACCTAAACCCTAAACCCTAAGCCCTAAACCCCAAACCATAAAACCTAAGGATTTTATAACATTTTAAAAAGTGTTTTGTAACTTTTATTTAAGTGTTTACTAAAACCATTTACTAAAGTGCTATAACCCCTAAACTGCTAATCACTAAACCCTTAACCTTAAAACCCAAACCCTAAACCCTAAAAAAACTAAAAAACCATAAACCATAGAAAAACCTAAACCCTAAAAAACCCTATACCCTAAAACCTAAAAAGCCCTAAACCCTAAAAAACCCTAAGTCCTAAAAACACCAAAAAGCCCTAAACCCTAAAAACTGTTTTTGAACTTTTTTATAAGTGTTGATTAAAAGAATTTATTAAAGCATTATAAACCATAAATCCTAAACCCTAATACCCACACCCCCAAACCTAAACCCTAAACCCTAAACCATAAGCACTTTATAACATTTTAAACCCAAAACCCTAAACCCTAAGTATTTTATAACATTCTAACAAGTGTTTGTAAATTTTATTTTAAGTGTTTATTTAAATAATTTACTAGATTTTTATAAAGCCTAAACCCTAAGAAATTTATTATAGTTTAGTAAGTGTTTTGTACCATTTTAAAACCCTAAACCCTAAACATTTTATAACATTTCAATAAGTGTTTTGTAACTTTTTTTAAAGTGTCCACAAACCTAAACCCTAAGCATTTTATAACTTTCTAGCAGGTATTTTGTAACTTTTTTCTAATTGTTTATTAAAAGTATTTACTAAAGTTTTATAAACCCTAAATCTTAAACTCTAAACCCTAAGAATTTTATAACATTTTAAACCCTAAACCCTGAGCATTTTATAACATTTTAAAAAGTGTTTTGTAACCTTTTTTTAAGTGTTTATTAAAAGAATTTATTGAAGTGTTATAAGACCTAAACCCTAAACCCTAAAACCTAAACACTAAGCATTTTATAACATTTTAAAAAGAGTTGTTTTAACTTTTTTTAAGTGTTTATAATTTTTTTTCCTAAAGTATTGTGAACCCTAAACCCTAAACCTTAAGCATTTTATAAAATTTTAAACCCTAAACCTAACCCTAAGCATTCAATGACATTTTAACAAGATTTTTGTAACATTTTTTGAAGTCTTTATTAAAAGAATTTACTAAAATGTTATAAACCCTAAATACTAAAACATAACCATTTTATAACATTTTAAACCCAAAACCCAAAACCGTAAAGACTATAGATTGTGCCACTACAGATTGTTTCTTACTCATCCAACTCACTACACCTCCAAATAAGTTAAACGCATACCAGTAAACCCATAAAGTGGGGTTATGGGTACCACTCAAACCCCCTGTGACCTTCCCCTATCTAAACCCTAGTTAACTACGTGGGCTAGTCATGGAAAGAATATAACACAACCCAACACTCATCAGAATGGAATATGGGCGAACGAGGAGGAAGAATGGTTACATGATGCGGTGGATGTACCTAGTGCATCAACCTGAGAAGGAAGGTTCACATACACGTCATCTAGAATGGTAGACGATGAGCTAGTAGATGTAGGATCTATGATGTTGAGACATGGGATTTTATCAAAAGAGGATTGACAGAAGTGCACACAGAAACCTCAGAAAGGTTTGCCTGTGAGGAGCTAAAGGATGAAGACAAGTAAAGGATATAGCCTGTGGTGTCTGTCATCTCGACATTAGGGGGAGGGATCACGATGGTGGGACTAGAGTCCCCCTGTTCTGGTTTACTAGTGGTACCAAAATCCATAGATAGCGGAGTATGTGTTCCACTATGAGTGACCTCATATTCACGAAGCGCTTCAAGACAATCGAAAAATTCATCGAGATGAGGGAAATAATGGGAATAATGACCATGATGATTACACAAGGCAGAAGGGTGATTTATGCGTAATGTTACGAGTTTCTTGGGTTGTCCTAGTAAGTTAACATGCACTCCAGGGATATTTGACTCGGGGAACATTTCACGAATGAAAGGTTTGAGATGAGGAAGCTCAAGATATTTATTGGTAGTGTGCCTAAGAACTTTACAAAAAGCACAGAGAGGTGATGACTTTGGGGCATTAGTGTCTGGAGGAGCTTGGGGAGCCTTATCCTTAGGTTATTTCCTGTTATCTTTGCTCCCCTATCTAGATGCTTTCATAATAGAAGTGGGTTCATGTTGAGGTTGTGATGGAATGGAAGTAGCGACAAGAGTTGTTGGGACTCATTGAAATGGGGTCAAAGCATGATAAGGTCTTAGCTAACTAGGCGAAATGCTTACAGGGGAACCAATGTAACATACTAGGATCCCAAAATTCACATTAGGGAGAAGTAGTGAAGCCATGACATAGACAGAAAATACTCCTGGAGGGGGAAATAAGAAAGGTATCTAGCTTGCAGGGTACTGTCCTGGCAGAATAGCTCCTGGACAGTTGAGACCTGGAGGAACAATTCCTGATGGAAACATAAGAGAGGTTCCACAAATGGAGGATGTCTTGGGGGGGTGGATCCAGAGGGCTCAACTGGGATGGCAACAATAGGGTGTTGAGAAGCTGGTTCTTGATTGGATGTAATAGACTGCTTGAGAGAAGCTCCTGATGCTTGTAACATGAAAACACCCATAGAGTTAGGCTTTGAGATGAGAGGGGGATGACCAGGGAAAGCACCCAACAATGAGGGAACTTTGTGGACTCTGGTTGAAACACCAGTGAGAGGAGTTGAAGAATGGTTATTTGACATTAACGAGATAATGGACATAGGGGAGGTAACAAAAGTTGGCTTGTAGTAAGTCAACTGATCGATGGTCACGATATTCCCTTCATGGGGGAAGCACATCTTGTGGAAAATAGTAGGTGTGACAACTGACATGGTGTATGTGTAACTGCGACCTAAGAGAATATTGTAATATAAAGGGGCATCGATAACCTTAATGTTGACATGAACAGTCTTACTTGTGAGGGTCATTGGATAGTTATGGTACATGCTAAGTCGCTGGGAGGAGTGTCTGTCCTAAACATGAAAAGTGATGGTGGAGGGAGACAACTTAGGTGACTTAATTTTTTTCCAAACGATAGGTAACATCACATAGGTGGATGCACCTTCGTCAATAATACATCAAGAGATGATGGCATTATCGACCTGGACAGGTATTTGAAAAGAAACGAATGGAGGAAATGGGGGATATTTTGATGTATCAATTGGGAAGAAAATCAAATGACTGTTAGAAGTATCTAATGCACCCAAAGAAATTAGCAAATATTTCTTTTGGGGTGGGCATGAATAGAGTACTTCCAGCTTTGACATGGCGAGAGGCGATTTGGCCGAGTCGTCTACTATATTGTATGTATGGGCAGCTTGGATAGAAGCTATGTTACGGTGTAATGGTCCCTTTGGGATGTTGGGAATGGCCTCAAATTTAGGTTGATCAATCTGTAACAAACCATTTGGTGCCATAAGTGGCTCAACAGATGCTTTGGTTTTGGACTTAGTGGTGGACAAAGTCGATGGTTTGTCATATTAATGCGATTGAGTTTACATGTTGATATCGAAGGGATTAACCTCATCAGAATTCATCGTAAGGATCTGGTAGTCACCAGGACGAGAAGGTTGGAGGGGATGGGATGCCTGAACTGGCTAAGGTTGAGCAACAAAAAATCCTCACTGTGGGAAAGGATTTGTAAGAATTTCCAGCTGAGATGGCGTAGGATTCTAAGGTGATTGTTGGCCTCTAGAAGCTTCTTGAGCTTTGAACATTTGGTGCATCTAGGGTAAGAGAGGACACTCATGTGTATAATGGCCATGTACACCGTAACATGCGCAAGGTTTGTTTGTATGAATACTCTTGTTTTGCTTGGGCTGGCTGCCCTGTTGCTCGTTGTTGGTGTTAGGCTCGTTCCCCTGGCGTTCATTAAGGTGATTACCTTGACTACCCTCGTTACCCATTTTACCTTTCCAATTATTCTTTTCCTTCGAATTTTGGGTATTGGTAGCACTCTACTACACAAACACTGTGCCCTAAGGGAGGCTACGATGTTAATGCTTAAAGGGATGGAGAGCTTAGTTTTGCATAAGGAGCAATGGTTTGGTAGACAGGCTAGGGCCCTAAAAACATGTTGCTAGCAAGAGGGGCATAAGTATTGGTGGAACTAGTGTCCCCCATACAAATAGCCATAACTTTTCTATGTATATGGCGATGGTTGTGAAAGGGTTCCAACAATACCATCATTGGCAAGAGATGCCCCCAGTGCATTGGCACTTTCAAGACAAGGGAGGTCTAGAGTGAGGGTATAGACATAACCAGATTGTGCATAAATCAGGTCATATCTTAGAGTGTTTGGAGAGCTTCTTCCTCAGTTTGAGGAAAATGGGACAGGACATCTTTTCGAATGGGTGTTAAAAGGCTCCTATGAAACCAATCTAGATAGACACTCTCTTCCAAGGGTGGGGCACAACATGTGCTCCTCCTTCTATGACACTCTTGAACATGGTAAAAAAGGAGAGTGGCAGAGGACTGACAGAATGAGGTCAATAGCTCTGTACCAGTGTTGTAGCAGAGAGGTAATTGGAAATATGAAAGGAACGCTTTAGCAAGTGTCATGAAAATTTAATGAGATACAGTGGGCTAGTCTACATACCATTTTCTAGTGTCTCTAGTGAGCGTGTGTTGGAAGAGCCGAAGACAAATGGAGTCTTCAGTAATGGAGTTGCACGAGCACCACATGTGGAATGAGTGGACATGGTTGGTAGGATACTCTCGAGCATTACCCTCAAAATTTGGGATGTGAGAGGGAAGATTAGTCGGCATAGCAGGCCAACCTACATCGTTATGTATTGGTTCATTTATCAACTAGCTAAAATCCAGTAGACTTAACCCAGCCATAAAAGGGAGCATGGGGGCTGCTGGGACAGTTCCTAAGACTGTTCTTCTTTATGTGACTACCTGGATAGAACCGGAGTCAACACCAGGTAGGGTTCCTATAGGAGCTATGGATCCAAACATGGTGACGATATGCGATGAAGGAGGCTTGGAATTATATGAGGAATCCGATCAACCAGGAGAAGAGTCGGTATGGGGACTCAGAGGGCTATGAAATCGAACCTGACGGGGGGTGGGTAATATGCCCAAGAGAAAACTATGGGTGAAGGCCTAATAGTCTGTATGAAAAATGCCTTAGTGGTGCAATGGTGGAACAACACACGTGACACGGAAATGGTGAAGGGAGATCAAAAATATTCCTTTGTCTCGATGAGGGGAGATAAATTTATTATGTTAAGTCTTGGTTTGGGGATTTAAACCAGGCACCATTCGCTTAAGGTGTTCTTGTGTGTGCAAGTGTATTAATTGATTAAGCCCAGATCATGTTTGTAAAACAGAAAAAAGTTTGCTAAAAATAAACTAAAATTAACAACACAAAATGAACAACAAAACAATTAACTAAACCCCACCCAAAACTGGGTATGCAAACACTATGTTGGTTGGTTGCTAAATCGATGGAAAACACACTAAAAAGGTCAAGAGATCTAATTATTAGTGTGACTGGGATGAAATAACACTAGTTTGCTAGAAAGTGGTGCAACAACAGCAAAAAAACAGAGAGGAAGATCATTGCAAAAACATAGGGAGATGGGTGAAAAAACTAGGGTAACAGATGAGACCCTAAGGCAAATGACCAAACAAGTTTTAATATGAAACTATGGATGGTAACAACCTATCTTTATAGATATGAAACAAAAGGGTACACATATGGAAAATATGTTTGAAAGTGTTTAGAAAATGTAGACTAATCACTTAGCTAAACTCCTCCTATAAAGGTGGAAGTGTACTAGAAGCCCTAGGGGGAAAAGTTCTACCTCGACGAGTAAATTAATTTTGCTTGAAATATAATAGATATTTTATAGAATATAAAGGTTTTAATTCATTTATATGTTCAAAGATTAATTTTAAAATACAAGAAATCTCAATCTTACTTAAAAATATATGATCTAATTTAAAAGAAAACAGTGAAAAATTTTATAATATAAATTAAATATTTTCATATATTTATAAGTAAGATAAACGTACACTATAAAAATGATTATTATTAAAAAAATCATATTAAAGGATTATTAAAATATTTTATTTAAAGAGTTTGTAAACAATGAGAAAAATTTTGATATTTTAGTTGTTAAACTAAGATTAGGGATAGCCATCATAGATTGTTATCTCTTAATCTAGATTTACTCATCATTATTCACGGAAAGACACATCACCCGTAATTACATTGATGGTGTTTCATACTCTCCTTATAATTATCATAAAAATATTTGCTTATTGTTGCTAATATTTCTTTAAATATTAGATCTTAAATTTTAATTATTTTCTTATATGATTAGGTAACAAAAAGTATTTTATGTAACATAAAAGAACTAAAATTAATTTTATGTTATAAATATTTTTTATTATGAATTTTGTGTATAAAAGAAACTAAATATAAGTAAATTTAAATTCATAAAACTATAAATAATAATTCACTATTCAACGTTAAATATATATTTCATTTATCATTTTTAAGGTAAAAAAAGCATACCAAATTTTTTATTTTGTTAAAAAAAATAATTGAAATGTAAAAAAAAAATATCGTGTTATTAATATAAAATATTTATACATATTTTTAAATTTTACCATAGCTAAGATGTAAAATTGAAATGCAATGCTTTCAATTCCCTATTTTTATGAATATACCATCATTATGTCCATTCATTATGAAATGTTATCATAAAATTATGTAAACCTTTTCATTCAACTTTGGACAATTGTGTATGAAATGCAAACAAAATTACCATCCTCTTTTCTGTTATTTTAAATTAAAAACATTTTTCTAATATATAAAGTTTTAATACATTTTTATGTTTTCTGATTTTTTGTTTTAACTTTTCATGCAGTTTTTTGAAATCTATTTTAATTTATAAATTATTATTTTTGAAGTGTATTTTAACTTTTAAATTCTTGCTTTTACTTATAGTGTTTTAAAAAACTTACCAAACCATATTAATAATAATAACTAAAAAACAAACAAGTCCATTAAATGTGTAAGAAATTAAAGGGTTACCTAATTTTGTTCACTGAGAAAACGACATGAACACAAATAGTAAGTTCCTTTTGAAATAATTAACCACCACATAAAAAATAGGTTATTAGGAAAAATGAGTGGCCTGAAAATGCTTTTCCATTGGAAGAAGTGGGAGTGGGGACCTTGGTAAAATAGAAATAATTATGATGGATGACTTCGCTGGAAACACCTAAAAAGTCAAGTGAAAGCTACGAGTTAAGAAATGGGAGTGAAAGCCATGCCCTAAAGTATATTCGTTGATTTGGAGAATGCCAAAGAAAACGAATGGGGTACAGAGAATCATGTATCTCTCTCCTTTATGTTAAAGGAAGGCATATCTTTTTCTATTTTTATTTTAATGGAAAAAGAGGCAGAAGCATCTATAAATTTCAAATCTTCACCCTCTTTCATCCTCATGCTCCATTTAATCTTTGTTTGTTATATGTGTCCTGGAAAGCGCCTCCATTTGGGTGTTTGGTTTTTGTGTCTTTGTGGAGAGTATGATGTTCCAAATCAAACACTCTATGGGTAAAATTTAATGTCTAAAATTTGTATGTTGAAAGAAGAGGACGACAATCAGTAAAATTTAATGTCTAAAATTTGTTTGTTGACATAAGAGGATGACAATTGATCTGGATCTCTAGTCTATTGATGAGCACAATGGATTTGGAAAGTTCCAGAAGATCCTTTGCTACATCCAATCAATTCCAATCGATTGAGATCAATGAAATTTCTTGATTTAGTTATTCATTTAGATATACGCTCTGCCTTTGTATATATCGAACTAAATTCATTTATGATTTGATGCATAGGACCCGCCAAGGGTAGATTTGCTCGCTCTTGTCGTTGCTACAGTGCAAACTCTTGTTGTGCTATTCTCTTTGACTTCTCCAAATTGGTTTCAAATACTCAGTTTATTTCCTATGTATTTATTTAAATTTAATGTAATTTGTTGTTAATGTAGATTTGTTGTTCTCATAACTAGTTTAACCTCCTTAGCCCTAGTTTAGTCTCTTCAAACCGGGCTCCCATCTCGTTGTTGATTTTGTTAATTAGTTTATCATGTTCGATTTAGGTTTCATTTCTATATTTGCTTTCAAATTTGTGTTGGTTGCAACAAAAATCACTTGTAATATTTTGAGGGTCTCCCTTAGGTTAGGCTTCCAGACCAAGTATAAACTCATTTTTCCATATTAGTCTAAAATTCATAGAGTTCTTGATACGAATTTCAACCAGCCAACCTACTAGGATCGAAATCTGAAGCCTGAGATCAGGAGACAATGCTTATTTTTTTATGAAGCACAAGAACTATTCAATTACTTGAATACTATCCTTCATTTCCATTTTCGACAGATTTCAAGGAAACTGCACTAGCTAGATGGTGGCCCAGTGTGTAAAACATAGGCAATGTTTGGAACTCATCTCATCTTCAGAGGAGATAATCTTCCATCTTCATTTAATTCTTCCAAACCCACACGAGATCAAATCCTTCCTCAGGTGTGCAAGAAAAATCAGAAAAAGTGGTTGGAATGTTTAACCGATTTCATGTTGGCTAGCTATTAGATCTCGGCATCTCATTATATGATTTGATCTGAGTAGGAAGACGTCGTTGGAGTAGATGAACTTTCAGTACATAAATATATTTTCCCACCCTACACAACACCTATACTACTACATAGTCAACATAAACCGTAGGGTTAAGATCTTAAAAATAAACAATATTTCAATAACATATAGTTGCATAGAAGTTTCTTATTAACACCAAGATAGACCTTGTTTTTTGCAACTATGGATAGCATTTATGGATAATTTGAAATGGTGAGAACTTGTTTATAATTATTTTTCTGCATTTATAGGACACACTTATTAATACTTTTCGGGTTCCATAATACTTTTATTTACACATTGGAAATTCTGACCACTTTATCATCAATATTCGTCCATCCTCGCACTCAACTACAATTAGTCCTCAGCCCAGCCAATTAAATTTGCTTCTAAGAAATAAACAAAGATAAGAGTAAAAGCTGACTGACTACAATTAATTGAAACATAACTGAATTGCCTCTGTTTTGTTATAATCGTGATCAATTAGTTAAAACATAGAGAAGGTATTGAAATAGACCTATACATTAGGAGCGAAGGGATTAACGTCATACTTTTGTTTTTGTAATCTTGTGTTTCATCCACCGTAACCTCATTTGGTCTAATGATGAGGAACATATTTGTAGTTCCATTTGAGACCAGATATGTAAGATTGTAATATTATTATTATGGTAGAACATGCATGGTGGTGTTCCATGGTAACACTTATTGCTAGCTGAGGTTTTCTTAAGTTTCATTGTGTTTTGTGTTTGAATGTTACTTGTATTTATATTTAGGGTTTCTAGATTATTGTCTATTTTATTTCTTAAATATTTTATATAATTAATTTATTGATTTTAAATAGTACTAGAGATTTAGAATAAATATTGATCTTTGTGCGATCTCTCAATAGCCTTACATATTATTTATATAACGTTTACAATTTTTTATTAATTAAATTGTTGTTCTTATAATTACTAATTTATATGGAATTTTTTTTAAAATATTATTTGTTACATTATCATGTATATATTGATCTCAATTATCACGGTAAATAATGAATCAATAAGTATTATAAATAAAGTGAATGAAATGATATAGAATTTTAATTTTTTTTTTTAGTTTTCTAATGAAGAGGAGGAAAGAATTACTCAATAAGTATTCTAAATAGAGAGAATGAAATCATATGCAATTTTAATTTTGCTTCTAAGTTTTCGGTGGAGGAAGAGGAGGAAGTCGTAGTGGACGAGGAGGAGGAGGTGGTGGACCCCCCTCCTCCTCCTTTTTCTCCTCTCTCTCTCTCCTCCTCTCTCACTGCTCTTGCAAAGGAGGGGAAGGTGTCCATTGGTAATTGGTGTGGATGGAGACACATCTAATGGAGGGAGATCAACTTGCATATTAGAATCTTAATTTTGTTCCTAAGGTTGGGAATTGAGCTCATTTTCTTGCTGAGATATTCTTATTGTTTCTTCATATCATCTTCCTCTTGCCTCCATTTATCTTCCTTGACTTTCCTCTTTTGAAATTATTTGATTCTTCTCTCCTCTCTCTCTTCATCTTATTGTTTTCTTTTGATCTCTTCTTCTTGCCTTTTATTCCTCACCCGCTCCCCCTCTTCTTGCATTTTCTTGATTTCTTCTTCCTCTTATTTATTTCTCGATTCTACCCTCTTGTGCCCTTCATTCTTCCTATTCCTTCATTAATCATTCTTCTTCTTCTTTCTTCCTCTTCTTTTCCTCTTCCTATTTTCACTGCTAGAGATCCTCAAGCTACTGGTCTTGTATCTTCGGTGACTACTTCATATATTCTTCCCTTTTCCTCCTCAACTCTTACATCTTCCTAGCAAGGGTTGTGTTTATTCCTTCGACGGTTTCATTATCTTCATCTTCCTCTTGCTCCTCCAAAGGGCCTTTTGCTTCATTTCCCTTATGCTTTTCTTTTTTTCCACTTGTCTTTTGTTGATCTTTCCTCCTTTCTATAAGGGTTGTACTAGATTGTAGGCATATGATTTCCTATGAATACTTTGCCTACTCATCCTCATTTTCCTATTTCTTGCTTGGCCCTATTTCCTTGTCATTCTTATACTGGTTCTCGACCTTGACTTCATGGAAATGTTTTCTTTGCATGTATGACCAGTTGAAGCCTACTTTCTTGCAGTGTGCTACCATAATCCCCTTAGGTGCATACCTCTAGTGACTCAGGTTTAAAAAGTAGAATCACATCATCTCCCTAGCTTCAATTTCACTTCCTTAAAATTCCTAATGGTATAGGCCGAAATAGTGAAAGGGAAGGTGGGCAAAGGATTTTTCTTACCTTTGTGCAGTGTCTTAGAGAAAACTATGGTAATTTGGTATCAAACTTATTGTAGTAGAAACTTATCTGCCACAAATATGGGGACAACAAGAGGAGGATTGTATGAGCCAAATAATTTTATAAAGGTTCTCTCGTAGATAGGAAAATAATCTACCACTGCGTTGATTATTTCTCTATACCTCTTCGGCATACGTAGGGCCTCTTCTCCAAAGAATAACTGGTACAAAGGAGCGATGAATGATTCAGAGATGGCTTCATGCATACCTTTATAGTTTGCATCCCAAAAGATCTTGTAATGCAAATGCATGATGTTTGACACCTCGTGGGTCTAGTTTCATCTTCGTTCATCAAAATGGCACCTTGCACACACTACATTTAAAAGATATAATGCCATATAGAATTCTAATGGTTGGTCCCTCTTCGGACTCATTGCTACTTGTATGTTGGTCTTCATAGATGAAGCCAGAATGCTCATCGAGTTAAAAAGAGTGGCCATAACTGCAACAATTTTCATAATATGAATCCAAATCCCAAGAAAGGTACCAAAATTTTCCATATAGCTAGTTCATCATCAGTGGCATGAATTAGTAGACCTTCTTTAGGCCCTCTATTCTGTAAAATTGATTAGCCTTGTCCCAAAACGTAGATGATTCTTTCCACCATGATTTTAGGATGTCTTTAGTTTCCACTGGGAAATGTGACATCCACTTGGCAAATTGGTAGCGGTGGTCCTTTTGGAACTTCTTGGGCACTAGTCTCGACACTTTTGTAGGAGGACTTGACCACTAGAGGCACCATTTCTCCAGAGAAAGATGATATTGATATACAATCAAGAACAACATCGACATAAACATCACCTGGAATTTAAAATGATCAATCCAAATATTAGAGTGATGACATAAATAATATTAGTCAAAAGAGAGACTGTAAATTGAGCTTCAAAAAGCAAAGAATAAGATAAGCAGATCTGGGCCCAGGTTTAGCTTGGAAAAAGGTTATTGGGTCACACAACATAGGAGGTTGCAAATGCTTAGACAATTAAACCATCGACTTGGCAATTGGAGGTTACTATGTTGTAGGATTTGTCCTATTATGAGTTTTTGGGACACTACCTGGTTCTCTTGACATTTGCGCAAAAAATCCATGGTTTGAAATGAGAGATTTGATCACACTAGACCCTAGAAATCAGAAGTGCTTGAGGGAAGGGGAGATGAACTTCAGGTTATGCTTAGTGTCGAGGAGATGGGATGCTAAATGAAAATATAACAGTGTTGGAGTGTTTTTGGGTGAAATGAGTTTGAAAATGGCTCAAAGGGGCAAATAAAACTTACCAGAAGCGAATATAGTGTGTTGGAGGTGAGAGAAAAATAAATTAAAATAAAAATGAATGTAAAGGAAGGGGAAGAGACACCTACTTGCAGATGATTTGGGTGCTTTCTCAATTTCCATGTCTCTCTGTCATTCAACAAATGAGCTATGGGGCGAGTAGTTTATATAAGGATTTGTTGCAGATGTGAGGTTGGAGAGGTCACTAGTTTACATTTTAGTACATGTCATAGAGATGGTATTCATGTGTCCTGTGGCCTGGGGACCATGTGACATCAACGCTAAAGCTTGCAGAGTCGAAAGGTAAAAGGGGTCGCATAGTCATGGCCCAAATCCCTGTCAAAAGTTCCACCTGATGATTGTGAGGCACGAGGGCATGTAGTCGCAATGTAGGTGGTGTCGCAAAGTTAGAGGCTAGATATGTAATTATTTTGCGACCTGGCGAATTTAACCGATCATAGTGTAATTTGGAAAATAAGGGGATTCAGGACAAGATTTTCACCTTAAGTAAATCCTACTTTTTTGTGACTTGCGACTTTGAGTAGAGTTAAACTCTAGATTCTTGCAAACTTATACTCCTTTGAGGGGCCTAAGGGAACTTGTCCTACTGCCAAGACGCAAAATCTAATTAAGGTGTAGATGGAGGATATAAGCTTAGTCAAGGGGCTCCAAAATTTTGAGAGATTTAAGATTTTGCGGGTTGTTGGAACTGCTACAATAAAACTAAAGGCTCACATCATGTTTTTGAATCCTAACACAAGACATCCATAGATTTCATCGTCCCTGTTATGGAGCCCAAATTTTCCAAGCACCTTGGCCATTGTTTTTTCTTTTGTGCATGTGCATTTATATGAGAACTTTTGAACTTCTTAAAAAATGCCAATAGCAGCTAAAATCATCTTTGTTATTAGATGAAATCTAATGATGTCATTCACACCATTTCCGATGGCATTCATGCAGACTATTTCATCAGTCATTTTGATAACATTATAATCTTCAAAGTTGTAAAGCCTTACATTTTCTATGTTTGAGAGGCTAGAGATGGACCTTTTGTTCAGCACAATGGTTGTTATCCTGCTAGGTACCCAGTAAGAAAAGCCTCAATTTGAATGTTGAGGAGAACCATGGGCAATGCAGAGGCCTGATAGGCGATGGGAAAGTGTAGGCCCTGTCCATCATATCCTGCACATCATTGTCATGTTCAACCTTATAGTCTATGGTGTGGGGAATCATGAGCAGAGAGAAGAAACCTTCATATGATTTATGCATCTTCTCCTCCCAAGCATATGTGATGTATTCATACTTCTATTATGAATGACTAGAATCTCTCAATTATTAATGGATGACACAATCATTCACGGTGGATTCAACCAAGGGAATTACATAATTAGGATCACTGACGGCTCTGAGAATGTATTGTTGCTTCTTTGGAGCATCATCACCTAGTATGATGTTTCCCTACAACTTGGCCATGAGGACATGCCTCCATGGATCTTGAATCTAGACTAGTGCTCCATTCTTGCAAAAAAAAATATGCAACCCACTCTTTCCATTCTTGAAGGTTAAATAAAGAATAAAATTAGTTCCGATAGAAAGTTCCTCCACAACATCTCTAGTTTAAAGCATGTCGTCATTTCATTACTACACCTTGGAGTTGCCTACAAACCTTTTAATGGATACCAATGCCATAAGGTTTGATAATTTTCTCCACGTTGACGATTTCACGAGAGATTCACTAGTCATGAACCCTTTGGACCTTGTTGATGGTTTCACCAAATTTGAATGGTGACTGATGTGAAAAAATAAAAGGATTAACCCTCTCCAAGGGGAAATCCAATCTACCACCTGAATAATAACTAGAATCTCAAAGAAATTGCGTGGACTTGTTATTGTTAAATCAACTTGGCTCTGATACCACTTATCTAGATCTCAAGGTATGTGATCTAGGAACCATAAATTGTAAGAGAGAGTAGGAGAGATAGAAATAATACATATATGCCCTGAAATTATTTTTATAAAAACCTTGAACATAAAATAAACACATTGAATACATAACAATATATTAGGATCATATAATTATTTGTTAAATGGAGAAATCCTTTATCCTACACTATGGACGACCCATTTGTCATTTTATAAGGTGAGGCTTGTTACTTATAGTATTCTTGGTGCCCTCTTGAGTTACAATAGCATGGGTAAATACCGTGGGTGCATATCCTGGGTGGATAACATAGGTAAATACCATGGGTAGATGCCACTTTCCATTTAAATCATGGGTATAACATGACCGAACCCACATTTATACGTTTTTCAAAGTGACTAATGAAAGCATAACTTTAGTTGATATGGAAACATCCAATGGAACTCACATCTAGAATAATATAAGAGGGGACCTTCATTGCATAGCCTCTAGACTAGATAAATTCCTTTTTTCAAAATATTTAATGATCATAAAAATTGGCTTTGAAACCTCAATTCTTGCATGCATGGGCTTGAATGAATGTCTAATAAGTTTGAAATTATATTGGAAATGAATCCAAAAGAATTATCCATTTAGATTTTAATGGTTTTAGCTAAATAATCCATATATTTAGCAATATTTGGCTAAATAGTAGAAGAAGCTCCAATGGGCATTTTTATTGCAATACATCAGTTCTGTAAAGAATTAAATTATCTCGGTTTTTCTTTGACAATGTAATAAAGAGGAATTCAAAGACATTTTTAAATCCTAGAAGGATTCAATCGAGTAAATGGAGCATGTTTAGTATAATATCATCTTAAAAGGTAGAAAAAGGAAACTTATCAGTGGGGAAAACACACATGAAATAAACTTGGGGAGTGTAACAAATAGGAGGAAGTCTTCCAGAAGCAATCAGTAAAATATTGATGGCTAAATGAAGTTGAGAAGAACATACAATTATTCAATTTATCCATGTTTTAACATCAACATCATAACATAATTTCAACCCTAAAACACAATTAGGGTTTGAAGTTATAGTGAGATGCTAACATTGAAAAGGAATTGACAAATTACTACTAATATTTTTCTCACTAAAACAAAAAGGATTTTAAGGGATTCTATTGAAAGAATTACATAGAACATTCCCAATTTGATTACTTAGAACCACAACAAAACCTTTCTCATGGAGATATCAATTCAAGACATGGAACTAGTAGCCATTTAAATGTTCAAAGCAAAACTCCTATACCAAATGGCTTCAGCTTAGACGTCTTTCAATAATATTAGGCCATCATTAAGTAACATGTTTGGGAATTGGTTTGGGATTTTGCATAACATCCTCAATACTCACAAACACAATGCTGCCTACTTCACACGTATTCCTAAGGAAGACATGACAAAGAATGTAAAATCTCATCTTGTAGGAGAAATCTAGTTATGGTGAAGGTGGAAAAATCATTTATAGCATCATTTTGGTCCATGAACTGATTCGATCTATAAATATTTCAATTTTTGGGTACGCTCATTAAGCTTGACATGCCCAATTATTTTGGTAGACTCAACTAGCAATACATCTATCATATCCTTTTCACCTTTGGGATTTCTAACAAATAGATAAATTAGATTATCCCTCTTATTTCCAAGGCCTTCTTTTTGATTCTCATAAATGGACCACCCTCCTCAACATTTAGTCCAACTTCTGGAATTAGACAAGGGGACCCATTATCCTACTTCTTTTTTCTAATGGGAAAAAGGAATGAGCTAAGCTATTAAGGCTATGGTGCCCTCAAACAAAACTAGGGGTATGGAACTTCACGGGGATGATCGAATTGCATTTTATCAACAATTTGTAGATGAAATTCTTCTTATTTTTTCACCAATAGTAGGAGAAGCTCTTGCCTCCAAATAGGTACTAGAATACCTTATGGTAGCTTCGAGCACAAGTATAATTCATGGTAAGTTGCATATATTCTTCTTCAATGCTACTATTGCTATTCAATTACATATTTCCAAAATTCTCAGATATCAATGGAGTTACCTTCAGTCTAAATACACGGGTTCTCTATGTGTTACAAAGGTCCTTTGTTGTGCCTTGTGGGAGTATCTTCACCCTTACTTCCCTAGTTTCTTTTACATGATCATTGTTATGGTCACAAAAGGATTGTAAGCTAAATTAGTGATATTATAGTTAAAATCAAAGTTATGAAGCTAATGATTAACATATAAAAATAAAGATAAATATATTGATTAACATATAAAAATCTTTATATTTTGACTATACATACATTCACTATAAAGGTTTGAGATGAGGAAGCTCAGGACAATTATTGGTAGTGTGCCTAACAACTTTACAGAAAGCACACAGAGGTGATGAATTTGGGGCATTAGTGTCTAGAGGAGCTTCGAGAGCCTTATCCTTAGGTTCTTTCCTCTTATCTTTTCTCCCCTATCCAAATGCCTTCATAGGTTCTTTCCTCTTATCTTTGCCCCCCTATCCAAATGCTTTCATAATAGGAGTGGGTTCATGTTTGGGTTGTGATGGAATTGAAGTAGCAATAGGGGTTTTTGGGACTGATTGAACTGGGGTCAAAGCATGATAAGGTCTTAGATGACCAGGCGAAATGCTTGCAAGGGAACCGATGTAACATACTAGGATCCCAAAATTCACATTAGGGAGAAGTAGTGAAGCCATGACATAGACAGAAAATACTCCTGGAGGGGGAAATAAAAAAGGTGTCTGGCTTGCAGGGTACTGTCCTGGCAGAATAGCTCCTGGACAGTTGAGACCTAGACGAACAATTCTGGTGGAAACATAGGAGAGGTTCCACAAATGGAGGATGTCTTGGGGGGTGGATCTAGAAGGCTCAGCTGGGATGGCAACAACAGGATGCTGAGAAGCTTGTTCTTCATTGGATGTACCAGACTACTTGAGAGAAGCTCGTGATGCTTGTAACATGAAAAAACCCATAAAGTTAGGCTTTGAGATGAGAGGGGGATGAGCAGGGAAAGCACCCAACAATGAGGAGACTCTGTAGACTCTGGGTGAAACACTAGTGAGAGGAGTTGAAGACTGGTTATTTGACATTAACGAGATAATGGACACATGGGAGGTCATGAAAGTTGGCTCATAGTAAGTCAACTGATCGATGGTAATGATATTCCCTTCATGGGGGAAGCACATCTTGTGGAAAATAGAAGGTGTGACAACTGTTATGGTGTATGTGTAACTATGACCTAAGGGAATCTTGTAATATAAAGGGGCATCGATAACCTTAATGTTGACATGAACAGTCTTACTCGCAAGTGTCACTGGATAGTTATGGTACATGCTAAGAGGCTGGGAGGAGTGTCTGTCCTAAACATGCAAAGTGATGGTGGAGGGAGACAACTTACGTGACTTAAGTTTTTTCCAAACGATAGCTAACATCACATAGGTGGATGCACCTTCATCAATAATACATCAGGAGATGATGGAATTATCGACTCAGACTGGTATCTGAAAAGAAATGAATGAAGGAAATGGGGGACATTTTGATGTATCAACTGGGAAGAAAATCAAACGACTGTTAGAAGTACCTAATGCACCCAAAGGACTTAGTGGATATTTCTTTTAGGGTGGGCATGAATAGAGTACTTCCAGCGTCGACATGGCGACAAGTGATTCTGCCGAGTCGTCTACTATATTGTATGTATGGGCAGCTCAGCTAGAAGCTATGTTATGGCGTAATGGTCCCTTTGGGATGTTGGGAATGCCCTCAAATTTAGGTTGAGTGATCCGTAACAAACCATTTGGTCCCATAAGTGGCTCAACAGATGCTTTGGTTTTGGACTTAGTGGTGGACGAAGTCGATGGCTTGTCATATTAACACGATTCAGTTTACATGTTGATATCGAAGGGATTAACTTTATTAGAATTCATCATAAGGATCTGGTAGTCACGAGGACCAAAAGGTTGGAGGGGATGGGATGCCTGACTTGGCTAAGGTTGAGCAGCAAAAAATCCTTACTGATGGAAAGGATTTGTAAGAATTGCCACCTGAGATGGCATAGGATCCTAAAGCGATTGTTGACCTCTAGAAGCTTCTTGAGCTTTGAACATTTGGTGCATCTGGGGTAAGAGAGGACACTCATGTTTATAATGGCCATGTACACCATAACATGCACAAGGTTTGTTTGTATGAATACTCTTGTTCTGCTTGGGTTGGTTGCCCTGTTGCTTGTTGTTGGTGTTAGGCTTGTTCCCCTGGGGTTCACTAGGGTGATTACCTTGATTACCCTGGTTACCCTTGTTACCTTTACAATTATTCTTTTCCTTCGAGTTTTGGGGATTGGTAGCACTCTACTGCACAAACACTTGACCTTGAGGGAGGCTGCGATGTTAATGCTTAAGGGGATGGAGAGCTCAATTATGCATAAGGAGCAATGGTTTGGTAGACAGGCTAGGGCCCTAAAAACATGTTGCTAGCAAGAGGGGCATAAGTGTTGGTGGAACTAGTGTCCCCCCTGCAAATAGCCATAACTTTTCTATGTATATGGCGAAGGTTGTGAAAGGGTTCCAACAATACCATCGGTGGCGAGAGATGCCCCCAGTGCATTGGCACTTTCAAGACGAGGGAGGTCTAGAATGATGGTATAGACATAACCGGATTGTGCATAAATCAGGTCATATCTTAGAGTGTTTGGAGAGCTTCTTCCTCAGTTTGAGGAAAATGGGACAAGACATCTTTTCGAATGGGTGTTAAAAGGCTCCTAAGAAACCAATCTAGATAGACACTATCTTCTACGGGCGGGGCACAACATGTGCTCCTCCTTCTACGACACTCTTGAACATGGTCAAAAAGGCGAGTGGCAGACGACTGACAGAATGAGGTCAATAGCTCTGTACCAGTGTTATAGGAGAGAGGTAACTGGAAATATGAAAGGAACGCTTTAGCAAGTGTCATGAAAATTTAATGAGATACGGTGAGCTAGTCTACATACCAATTTCTAGTGTCTCTAGTGAGCGTGTGTTGGAAGAGCCGAAGACGAATGGAGTATTCAGTAATGGAGTTGCACGAGAACCACATGTCGAAGGAGTGGACATGGTTGGTAGGATACTCTTGAGCATTACCCTCAAAATTTCGGATGTGAGAGGGAAGATTAGTCGGCATAGCTGGCCAACCTACATCATTATGTATTGGTTCATTTATCAACTAGCTAAAATCCAGTAGACTTAACCCAACCATAAAATGGAGGATGGGGGCTGCTGGGATGCGACTGATCTTCTTTATGTTACTACCTGGATAGAACCGGAGTCAACAGCAGGTAGGGTTCTTACAGGAGCTATGGATCCAGACATGGTGACAATATACATTGAAGGAGGCTTGAAATTAGATGAGGAATCAGATTAACCAGGGGAAGAGTCGGTATGGGGACTCAGAGGGCTATGAACTCGAACTCGACGGGGGGCGGGTAATATTCCCAAGAGAAAACTATGGGTGAAGGCCTAATAGTCTGTATGAAAAATGCCTTAGTGGTGCAATGGTGGAATGGCACACGTGACATGGAAATGGTGAAGGGAGATCAAAAATATTCCTTTGTCTCGATAAGGAGAGATAAATTTATTATGTTAAGTCTTGGTTTGGGGATGTAAACTAGGCACCCTTCGATTAAGGTGTTCTTGTGTGTGCAAGTGTATTAATTGATTAAGCTCAGATCATGTTTGTAAAAGAGAAAAAAGCTTGCTAAAATTAAACTAAAATTAACAACACAAAATGAACAACAAAACAATTAACTAAAACACACCCAAAACTGGGTATGCAAACACTATGTTGGTTGGTTGCTAAATCGATGGAAAACAAACTAAAAAGGTCAAGATATCTAATTATTAGTGTGACTGGGATGAAATAACATTGATCTACTAGAAAGTGGTGCAACAACAACAAAAAAATAGAGAGGAAGATCATTGCAAAAAGATAGGGAGGTGGGTGAAAAAACTAAGGTAACCAATGAGACCCTAAGGCCAATGATCAAACAAGTTTCAATATGAAACTATGGATGGTAACAACCTATATTTATAGATCTGAAACAAAAGGGTACACATATGGGGAATATGGCTGAAAGTGTTTCAAAAACGCAAACTAATCACTTAGCTAAACTCCTCCTATAAAGGTGGAAGTGTACGAGAAGCCCTAGGGGGAAAATTTCCACCTCGACGAGTAAATAATAGTAGATCAAGGCATAAGAGGGATGAGACTGAGGTCAAACAACCCATCAGACAGCTCTCGGAGAAACCTGGAAATATATCTGATAAAAACCTGGAAACCCTAAAATCACAGGTACTGATCCTTTTTCAGCTGGGATTGCACTTTTTGGGCTGAAAGGTGCCCTCTTGACTCTATATCATACTTTTTGGGATGGAAAATGTGATTTATGCTCCTTGACTCTCGGTCGCCAAATCTCAGAAAAAGTTGTCGTCTCTGTCGTGGTTGGTTCTTGCGACCTGCGGAAAAGACCAGAAAACTTGTAGAAGTCAAAAATTTAATAGATCTAGGGTTAAAAAGCTAGACAACAACATTAAGAGGCTGAAAAAAGAAGAAACCCTAAGCTAAAAACTGAAGGTCATCCAGGTTTCTGGATTTGAAGTATAAAACCAGTGGAGTCAGCAATTTTGTTGTAGTGTTTTCTTCTCAAAGATGTATGAAAAGAACCCACTTAAGACTCTAAATGAAAAATAGTCTCAACAATATAAATGGCTACTAAACATTATAGATCAACAATAACTAATAGAAACAAAATGCGCCAAAGTCCTGATCTGTGCCACAATCATAGTTAAACAACAAAAAGAAACAATAATCACATCAGTCATCCAATGTAAACCAAATATACAAAGAGTAGATTTTATTATAACAACCATGAAGGGAACAAATAAATGTTATGAGTCTCCCTCTATGGGATGGGCTCTTGGTTATCCTCAAACGTCTTCAACTTTTCATAATGTCTCTCTCCTCTATAATGTGTAAACCTAGCAAATGAAATTTTTGAGCTCAATGGGAACTCAAATGGAAGAAAAATGATGGTGGACAATGAAAATATTCTGATTTACAACACTGAGTGCAACAATGAAAATGATAAAAAGTGAATAATGAATGGAAGACACTTCTATTTATAACAAAATATTGAGTTATCCTCAAATAATGAACAATAATAAAATACTATTAACCTCATTCTTGTAATAACCACTTGGAATATTTTATTATATTCGGTTAGGAGGGAAAAGTATTTAAACTTTTACTTAGAAATAATAGATGAATAAATCTTTCATAGTTGTAAGACATTTAAACCCTAAACCTAGCTCATGAACATTGGTCTTAACTCCTATAAGTTGATTTGATTAATTAATTAATCCCCCATTCTTTTCTTTTCTTTTTCTTCTCTTTTTAATATTATAAGTAATCACCCTTCTTTTTTTTTCTTTTTATATATAACAAAAAATAAACTATTGAAATAAAAAATATACAATAATCTGATTCTATATACAAGAACAATTTAAACAAATTAAAAAGCATTTCAAATATAAAAGGAAAAAAAATCCTAATTTTAACATTATTAGATATATAAAAACACATACAACATTATTTAATACATTTTATACAACATTATAATTATTTAAATAAAAAATATACCCTAATTATATATACAAGAAATATTTAAATAGATTAAAAGAAATTACAAATCTACAAAAAAATAAATAAAAAAATTCTAGGATTACTATAAATAAAAAATAAAAATCCTAACTCTACATATCATAAAAATTATATAAAATAAGAAATGGCGAGCAAACAAGTGGCCTTCATGTTGGTGAGGGGTGGCATGAGGCTCACACTTGCCTGTATGTTCAATGAGAAGGTCGTTTGTCCATCTGAGTGAGTTCTCACTACCCTCGGTGCTTGGGGACTTCCTTGCCCACCTCTAATCTTAGAGTCTTAATACATCTTGCATCGAGTCCCCAAGTTTGATCAGTGAAAGAATGAGGTAATTCGTTTTCTTGAGGGGAAAGAATGAATTGAGGCAATTAGAAGGAATAGGTACCCTTTACTGGTAGTTGGATGCTTCGGAACGAAGAAGCAACATAAGGATGATTTGACATTTTTATATGTTGATGAATTGAAAGTGGAGTTGCAGGTGATCACACTTTTACATTTTGATATGTAGATGAATTGAATGTGGAGTTGCAGCTGATCATTGTTTTATTTTTCATCGCTTTTACAGATATTTTTCAATACCTTTAGGGTGATTTTTCAGTGCCTTTATGAAATATATTTTATACACACTCGTGTTCAATTGAAAATTTTAGAGACAGGTAGGCTTTGGGATAATACTAAGAGTAATTTGCAGAAATTGTTCCCAAAACTTTTCGATTTTTTTTAAAGCACTGGTAATATGTTTACACAACTTCAAAATTTCCACCCACAAATCCTCATAAACTTACTTAAAATTCACAATAAAATCCTCGTAAATTTACTGAAAATTCACAATAAAAATGGTAGAAAGTAGGTTCCAAAATTTTTATTATTTATTTAAATTCATGTAAAATGTTGGAGTTCATTGCTTGTCTTTCCCAATTTCTCTATAGATGAGCAATGTTCAAGTTTGTGGAGATCCACTTTATTTGAAACTTCCATGGTGAAAGTATGACCCTGTTCCAAAGAAGTTAAAAAATATTGTATCTAGTTACATTTAAGAAAGTAAATACATTGAAGAAAAGAAACAAAAAAAATTGTGCTATCCAAAAAAATTTAATGGTCTTACACTACCTTGTATTAAAAATTATAATTTTTTTTAAAAAATTATAAGTGTTTTTAAAACTAGTGCAAAGTCCAATACTCATACAACTTGAACTGCCATAAAACTATATGTCCTGAATTATTTATGTTTAAATTAAATATTTTATATCAGAATATTTTTCTTGGTTCATTTATTTATATTTAAATTAAATATTTTATCTCAAAATAATTTTCTTATTTATATAATTTATGTCAGTTATTTTTTCTATACAAACACCATTTACCCTCACAAGAGAAAATAGTTTTTTCCATTCTTCTGAATTTCCATAGCTATAGTATTTCAAAATAATGAGGTGATGGAATTACAAAATAATGAGGTGATGGAATTACATCTAACCACAGGTGTTTATTTCCTTATAAAAATTAAGTATATAGGAGGAAGACCGGAGTTTCTACTACGGTTCGGTGCGGTAGAGACAACTTAATGATTCTAGATAAAAGTTTTGATAATTTCACGCTAGTCTACTTCCAACTCTTTTTTTAATCAACTGAAAAAACTGAATAGCCTGCTTCCAAAAATTTTTCGAGACGCTCTTAAGAAATCAGCGGTACTTACTCCATACAGGTAATTTGTTTACTACATCTCTAGACTCTTTACTTGAATTTTTCCTGTTTATTGTCATTGTTAATTCGAGTGCTTCAATTGACTAATGAAGGTCTGACCCTAACGCCTAAGTCACTTTTCTACCCAGAATAAATACGGGTCTCATCCATCCACCCATTCATCACATGGCAATTTTTGGCTATCCAGAATGTTTATCAAATCTGCATTCTGCTGAGATACGTACGTTATGACTTGCTCGCCCATTTTCTGTGAGGCAAATTTGTAGTTATAAACATCAACGAAATGGAGGCAGATATCGACAGCCACTCCAATTTGGGTTCTGCGAAAATTTTCAGCGTGCTTTGTTTGGGTAATAGTCACCGTCGTCAATATCTGGTCGGAATACATATATGGTTTCTAGTATGAATGTTTCGTATAGGGTTTGTTACGTCATATGCATATTCGTTCCTTGCTTATCGATACGTGCATTATTCAGTATCAACGAGGTATTCACAGATCAGTTATTCATTATCAACGCGGTAGTGATACGTAAGTTATTACCTATCAACGCGGTAACGATATGCCATTTATTTGAAAGATATGCTGTCAGATATGCCAAATGTTCCCGCGGATACGCGAACTTTACCTAACGCGAGCTATTTCCGGCAGGTATTTCTGGCTATCCGAGCCATCTTTGCCCGATACGCTAGTAATTTCTGGGCAATTTGGGTTAGTTATGCCCGATATCCGAATTATCCCCCTGAAACGCGCCTTATCTATGGTGGATATGCTATTTATCCTTCTTGTGTACGCGTCTTATCTCGCCGGAGATAATCGGAATAATAAATCACGCGTTGCATATAATGGCCATCGTAATTCACGCGAATACTGGGTTGCTCGACGCATAGTCTCTCTTGTTGTAGGTCAATATATAATTGAATTGCTGTAGGATCAGACAGCCTAACCGTTCGGTCACGAAGTCTCTTCGCGGTGCGGACTTCACTGTGATGATCTTTACCTGCAGTCAGCCCAGATAGGCGCACTCAACAATCGCTGCTTTTCTCTCCTCCTCCCAGCGGCCCTGCGCTTGGAACCCTTGCCATCGTCTTGCTTCGAACCCTTGCTTTCGATCGCACAGTCTTCTTGCTGGCGATTCTCATTAATAGACTCAGAAAATACCGCAAGACCCTCATGAAACCGGCCTGCATATCCTCCAAACTATTGCTCAACGTCGTACCAGAATAAGCATTGTCAAATCTGGTCGGTTCGGACCGGAGACTTATCTCCTGCGTACAATTTCTAGTTTCGAACTTGCTACATATTTGGCGCATGTGTTGGGCGGATTTTGCCTGCTAGTACTGTGAGCCACACTTGTGCATATCTCGGCACGGCGAATGTAGTTGCGAGCCTGGAAGGACCTTTCCGGCTATCTGCAGGATCAAAGTCATGAAATCAAATGAAAGAAAGACCCTTCCGGCGCCGAATGACTTCCCTTCTTTATAATTGCTCTACTCTCCGTGGATGCTATCTGCACGATGAAAGTCATGAAATCAAATCATCGCACCGCACTGCTCCATGGTTAAATTTACTGATGCAATTATCCCTTTTTTACATCTTTGCAAGTCCTTAGGTGGTCAAGTGAGGCCCACGAATCAGTTCTACAACATCAAATTCATCCAATATGAAAAAATAAAGTTATTTTTGATAACGCTAAAAGCAAAACAGAGGGTAAAAAAATTTGAATAAGGTATTATAGAATGTGACAAAATATAGTAGTATAGAGTGTTCTAAATGACATTCAAATTCACCTAGTCGTTATGTAATCACTAAAGGTTCCAACTATTTATAATTTTTTTAGAACATCCCAAATGTAAGTCCAACAAGGAGAAACATAACATTTTGAATGGAAATCTACGATGAGATGACATGTGAAACACATGAAACCAACCACCTTTTTAAAGCTATGGTTATAACCCAAACTGGAAATTTACCCTTCATATTTTTTTTTATCAAGTAGCTTCTCTTAGTTCATTAGAATACCACAACAATTTTTTGAGGTCTTCTTCTCCCCCGACCTCATTCCTACCAAATTTATTAACTAGTAAAAAGATACAAAAGATGATACCAAAGTGCCAAAATTTACATTGTGTCCATAAATGAAATGCAAAAAGAATCAAAAACACACATAGAATACATATGAAAAGAACATCCATCATGGATTGTGAGGGGGTTCTAGTTCCTATCCATAATTAAAAATGTTTGGGGGTCTAGGGGCCCTTTAAACATACATCTCTAGGTGGTCAATATGACCCTCAATATGATCTATTAACTTATTAGTACATCTTTGGCTCATAATAACTTAAGGCATCTTGTTGATAATTTCCTATTTATTATGTTTTCTATTAATCATGAATGTTATCACCTCATTCTATTCATCATATCTCTATTTCCCTAGCTCCTCCAATAGTGTGGTAATAATCTACAATTACCTATAAAAAAATTCTAAATATGGTGGTGCTTCCACATGGCTAGGTGAGGAAACATGTTCATCAACCAATTCACCCTGACAAATAACCTCAACGCCTCCATCACCTTCAACTTCTCCCACCCACCTGTCATGGTCAACCAAGACTTTGTGAGGTCACCCAACTCACGTGACATGGCCTCTTCGTCTAAGAATTCCACTATATAATCCATACCACAAAGACCAATTTAATTCAACCACCCAACTGTTGTAGCTTGGTAATGGAGTCCTACTTCAAAACTCAACAAGATAAAAATTGTCAAAAATTACATATTCTTCCACCAATATTACTAAACAAGAAACACCATGATTACAAGATTTCCTCTTGAATAGTGTACCCCAGGAAACCAAGGATAGAGGTAGTGAGCCTAAGACCTCAAACTACCAATCTCAACCCCATGGAAATCTAGAGATAGGGGCATGCAACAAATACCACTAAAGATGATAGGGACCATGACATATTTTTTAGATCATAAACATGAGGATACCCAAAAAAACAAAGGACCACCTTATCCAAACTTCCATTTACAAAGGAACTCTGAGAGCCTAGAGGTAGAGCCATATTTATTACTAGACAAGGAAGATAATAAAACCATCCCATTTTAACTCCTGCAGCAAGAAAATTTTGTAGTGCTCTTGTCCTCACCACTTCTCACGATCCAAATGATAGCTCACCACCTTTTTTCTCACCGAGGTGCCAAACTGTCTAAGTTAGCACACCATAGCGACCAAAGCACAAGCCCCTCTAGCTTACAATATCCTTTCACTCTAAAGGAACCACTTGAATGAGCATACATAGGTTGGTGGTCTATGCATATTCAACATTCCCCTACCACCTTCCCAAACTCCCATAACTAGAAAAATTGGCTTCTGTAAAAAAAAAAATATCATTTTGGAAATAATCTCATTCAAATGTCTCTAGAAGCTTTTGGTTATCCTATGCCACTTGTCTATGGCCCCACTCCCCATCTATACCCCATGTTTTCCCATGTTGATCAAGTTAAAATTTAACCTTCATGTTATCTTTGTTTTATAATATATATAAACATTAAGTATTTATATGAGTTATATATATATATATATATATATATATATATATATATATATATATATATATATATATATATATATATATATATATATATATATATATATATATATATATTTCATGTGTCAACTACCAACTAAATGAAGAAAGAACTAGATATCTCTTTCATTTTGAGTTACGAACCACTAAAAAGTTTTAATCATAATTTACTTTTTCATTTACCAACATAATATATAGATAATTGAAATTGGAATATTTATCTATACTACTACAACATAGACACACAGACACACACATTCGTGCCATATTTCAACTCCAAGATAAATAAGGAAAAAATTACACATCTCCTTCATTTTGACATAGACACCGTTAAAAGTATTGAATCATTAGTTATAATTTTTTCAATTCTTTTATGTATTAAATAAGTAGTTTTCAATCTTCCCTTTTTTTATTGTATTTTAAATTCTAAGTCATATCAAATACTGAAGGAATTATACATCTCCATGATGTCATTGAATTAGAAAGCACAAATTAATTAAATGAGAAATATCCTTCGCTTTATTTATTTATTTTTACAATAAATTTCTTCTTGCCATCAATATTTTCTAAATGTTTGGTATGAAATTTTATTACGTATTAAATAAATTTAACATGTGCATGATATTATTGAGTGGAAAATAATTTTGAACAGAGGAAAAAATATTTTACATTCAATTGTTTTCTCTCTATAAATGTCAATTTGATATAAAACTCCCCCTAATTTGTGTGGCAATTGATGGTTTTCCTGAATGCATTTACCGTCACCATGCATTCACACAGATAATGGCTCTCATCCACGTTTAATATGCCCACTCAGTCATGTAATCCATCAATTTTCATAATGCCTGATCTACTGCTCCATATCCTCTATGTGATCTCCTTGTACTTAACACTAATGCCTCATTAGCCTACATGGCGATGGAAAACATATTTTTTGTCTAAATATTTCTTGGCTCTTTTGTCACCCAACTTTCTCATGCTTCATCACTCAACTTTTCATACTCTTATTTCCTTCCTAAAGAAAAGCTACCATTCCCTCAGTGATTCTAAATTCCTCATCTTCATTCTCCCACTTGCTACTATGGTTTAGGAGAGTAGATGTGTAACTAATGGAGGTGATAGATGTGGTAGTGAGTGTCATCCCCATGATGTAGAATTTGAAAAAATCTCTAATCTCTTCATCCCAAATATTCATGAGAGTATACCACACAATGTATCCTCCATGGAAGATATGAATTAAGGCACCTAGGTGATGGGCATTGGGCCTCAAAAGTTTACTAGCGAGACAGTTATGGAAGCAACAACAAGGCAAATAAGCTTTCATAAGGAAGGATGTTAATTCTAATGAATTAGTAGTCTCCACTAATCTCTACGAGACCTTATCCACTCCTTCGACGTCTCCTTCTCTCCTATCACACTATCCTATTCCCGAACTAGCTCCCAAGATGGCATAGACTTCCTATCAATCTCACCTGCTTCCCCTAGTACCTTCCCCTTCAATCATGACTAACGATATGAAACTAAAATGTTGAGTGAGTGGAGGAGCTAATAAGGCACAGGCATAGCAATTGTTGCATTCTAATGGTGGTCTTATCGTTGAGGACGAGCTAGAAGATGCACTAGGACAATTGTGGCCCAACAACACACTTGGCTCAACAACCTCTGAAGGAAAGAAAAATTTTTGAAATGTCTTTTTGAATGGATTTTATGCCTAGTGCTCAACAAAATTCTCACAGGATTTTCCTGTATTACAATAATTAGTTATGTATGCTACTAAGTTTGGATTTGTCCACGAATAGATATTTCTTTGATCCTAACTTTCAAGCAATGACCTATTTGTTTCTCCATGGTGGGATTATGGTTCCAAACCCGATGGTTCCACCTAGTTGTGTAAATGTTGTACATCATTTTCGCTAATATGAAGTTCTTGACAAGCTTACAAAAAATATATATATAATTATTTTATTTAAGGTTCACACTAAAATATTTTATATATTATCAACATCATAATATTTCTTTCACTCTATCTTTGTCGAAATATGTATAGAGTTGACATTGAAATATATTAGTTGGTATGAATATTCAAATATTTTATCCAATTTTGGTACTGAAATAATTCTAAATAAATGAATTAAACATCTTCCCAATATTGAAAAGAAAAAAAGGCAACAATATCTTTTTTAATTGTTTTATATCTCTCAAATAGAAATAAAATTTTGTTAGTTACTATGGACATTAAAATATTTTGTTTATTTACCTATTATTTAATATGAATATTAAATGTCATCTCAATTTCATGTTAGCTAGTTAAAGAATTACACATTTTTGTTGTACTAAAGAACTAAAAGGGAATTCAATTTTTTTTATCATTGTTATTAATTTGATTCTTTTTTACTGTAAATGTTTTTATTATTTTTCAATCTAATGTTAAGTTACAATATATATCCATAATGTAAAGCACTCATTAAAGAAAAATAAAATTTATTTCGTAGGTTATTTAAATAATATACTGAAGCTTATTGTGATAAATTTTAGTGACCAACAATCAATTTTCTATTGAGGTATCATAGATATTTTATACAATATAAAGGTTTTAATTCATTTATATGTTCAAAGATTAATTTTAAAATACAAGAAATCTCAATCTTACTTAAAAATATATGATCTGATTTAAAAGAAAACATCTAAAAATTTTATAATATAAATTAAATATTTTCATATATTTATAAGTAAGATAAACATACACTATAAAAATGATTATTATTAAAACAATCATATTAAAGGATTATTAAAATATTTTATTTAAAGATTTTTTAAACAATGAGAAAACTTTTGATATTTTAGTTGTTAAACTAAGATTAGGGATAGCCATCACAGATTGCTATCTCTTAATACTACTATCTCTTAATCTAGATTTACTCATCATTATTCATGGAAAGACACATCACCTGTAATTACATTGATGGTGTTTAGTAAGGTTTCATACTCTCCTTATAATTATCATAAAAATATTTGCTTATTGTTGCTAATATTTCTTTAAATATTACATCTTAAATTTTAATTATTTTCTTATATGATTAGGTAACAAAAAGTATTTTATGTAACATAAAAGAACTAAAATTAATTTTATGTTATAAATATTTTTTTTATTATGATTTCTGTGTATAAAAGAAACTAAATATAAGTAAATTTAAATTCATAAAACTATATATAATAATTCACTATTCAACGTTAAATATATATTTCATTTATCATTTTCTAAATAAAAAAAGCATATCAAAATTTTGATTTTGTTAAAAATAATAATTGAAATGGTAAAAAAAAATCATGTTATTAATATAAAATATTTATACATATTTTTAAATTTTACAATAGCTAAGATGTAAAATTGAAATGCAACGCTTTCAATTCCCTATTTTTATGAATATACCATCATTATGTCCATTCAAGATAAAATGTTATCATAAAATTATGTAAACCTTTTCATTCAACTTGTTGACAATTGTGTATGAAATGCAAACAAAATTACCATCTTTTCTTCCCTTATTTTAAATTAAAAACATTTTTCTAATATATAAAGTTTTAATACATTTTTATGTTTTCTGATTTTTTGTTTTAACTTTTCATGCATTTTTTTAAAATCTATTTTAATTTATAAATTATTATTTTTGAAGTGTATTTTAATTTTTAAATTCTTACTTTTACTTATAGTGTTTTAAAAATCTTACCAAACCATATTAATAATAATAATTAAAAAACAAACAACTCCAAAAATAATGGAAATTCAAATGTGTAAGAAATTAACGGGTTACCTAATTTTGTTCACTTATAAAACAACATGATCACAAATAGTAAGTTCCTTTTGAAATAATTAGCCACCACATCAAAATTAGGTTATTAGGAAAAATGAGTGGCCTGAAAAAGCTTTTCCGTTGGAAGAAGTGGGAGTGGGGACCTCGGTAAAATAGAAATAATTATGATGGATGACTTCGCTGGAAACGCCTAAAAAGTCAGAGTGAAAGGTGAGAGTTAAGAAATGGGAGTGAAAGCCATGCCCTAAAGTATATTCGCCGATTTGGAGAAAGCCAAAGAAAGCTGATGAGGTACAGAGAATCAGGTATCTCTCTCTTTGATGTTAAAGGAAGGTATATCTTTTTCTATTTTTATGTTAATGGAAAAAGAGTTGGAAGCATCTATAAATTTCAAATCTTCACCCTCCTTCATCGTCATGCTCCATTTACTCTTCGTTTGTGATATGCTTTCTGGAAAGTGCCTCCATTTGGGTGTTTGGTTTTTGTGTCTTTGTGGAGAGTACGATGTTCCAAATCAGACAATCTGTGGGTAAAATTTAATGTCTAAAATTTGTATGTTGACAGAAGAGGATGACAATTGGTAAAATTTAATGTCTAAGATTTATTTGTTGACAGAACAAGACGACAATTGATCTGGGTCTCTAGTCTGTTGATGAGCACAATGAATTTGGCATGTTCCAGAAGATCCTTTGCTACATCCAATCAATTCCAATCGATTGAGATCAATGCAATTTCTTGATTCAGTTATTCATTTAGATATACGCTCTGCCCTTTGTATATCTCGAACTAAATTCACTTATGATTTGATGCACAGGACCCGCCAAGGGTAGATTTGCTCGCTCTTGTTGTTGTTGCTGTGCAAACCCTTGTTGTGCTATTCTCTCTGACTACTCCAAATTCGTTTCAAATACTTAGTTTATTTCCTGTGTCTTTATTTAAATTTAATGTAATTTGTTGTTAATGTAGATTTGTTGTTCTCATAATTAGTTTAACCTCCTTAGCCCTAGTTTAGTCTCTTCAAACTGGGCTCCCGTCGTTGTTGATTTTGATAATTAGTTTATCATGTTTGATTTAGGTTTCATTTCGGTATTTTCTTTCAAATTTGTGTTGGTTGCAACAAAAATCACTTGTAATATTTTGAGGGTCTCCCTTAGGTTAGGCTTCCAGACCAAGTATAAACTCATTTTTCCATATTAGTCTAAAATTCATAGAGTTCTTGATACGATAAACCCTAAACCCTAAATCCTAAACCTTAATCATTTTATAACATTTTAAAAATCATTTTGTAGCTTTTATTTAAGTGTTTATTAAAATAATTTACTAAAGTGTCATAAAACCTAAACCTTAAGCCCCAAACACTACACCTGAAACCCTAAAACCTAAACCCTATATATTTTATAACATTATAAAATTTGTTTTCAAAATTTTATTTAGGTGTTTATTAAAATCATTTACTAAATATTTATAAACCTTAAACCATAAATCCGAAACCCTAAACCCCAAACCTAGAAACCCTAAAAACTAAACCCTAATCATATTATAACATTTTAAACTTTTACTTAATGTTTATTGAAAGAAATTACTAAATCGTTATGAATCCTAAACCCTAAACACTAAGCAATAATTTTTTTTAATATTTTCAAAACTGTTTTGTAATTTAGTGTTATAAATACTAAACCATAAACCCTAAATCATAAACCCTAAAACTTAAACCCTAAATCCGAAACCCTAAATCCCAAACCGAAAACCCCAAAAGGTAAAACCTAAAGACTAAGAATTTTATAACATTTTAGAAAGCATTCTGTAACTTTTATTTAAGTGTTTACTAAAATAATTTACTAAAGTGTTATCAAACCTAAACCATAAACCCCAAACCCTATATCCTAATGCATAAAGCCTAAAGGATAAACACTAAAATCATCTACTAAGGTAGTATAAACCCTAAAGCCTAAAGCCTAAAGCTTGAAACCATTTAGTAAGGTCTTATAAATCCTAAACCCTAAACTCCAAAACCTAAACCCTAAACCCTAAGCCCTAAACCCCAAACCATAAAACCTAAGGATTTTATAACATTTTAAAAAGTGTTTTGTAACTTTTATTTAAGTGTTTACTAAGACCATTTACTAAAGTGCTATAACCCCTAAACTGCTAATCACTAAACCCTTAACCTTAAAACCCAATCCCTAAACCCTAAAAAACCCTAAACTCTAAAAAACCTAAAAAAACATAAATCATAGAAAACCCTAAACCCTAAAAAACCATATACCCTAAACCCTAAAGAGCCCTAAACCCTAAAACAACCTTAAGTCCTAAAAACACCAAAATGCCCTAAACCCTAAAAATTGTTTTTGAATTTTTTTATAAGTGTTGATTAAAAGAATTTATTAAAGCATTATAAAACATAAATCCCAAACCCTAATACCCACACCCCCAAACCTAAACGCTAAACCCTAAACCATAAGAACTTTATAACATTTTAAACCCCAAACCCTAAACCCTAAGTATTTTATAACATTCTAACAAGTGTTTGTAACTTTTATTTTAAGTGTTTATTTAAATAATTTACTAAATTGTTATAAACCCTAAACCCTAAGAAATTTATTACAGTTTAGTAAGTGTTTTGTACCATTTTAAAACCCTAAACCCTAAACATTTTATAACATTTCAATAAGCGTTTTGTAACTTTTTTTAAAGTGTCCCTCAAACCTAAACCCTAAGCATTTTATAACTTTCTAGCAGGTATTTTGTAACCTTTTTCTAAGTGTTTATTAAAAGTATTTACTAAAGTTTTATAAACCCTAAACCTTAACCTCTAAACCCTAAGAATTTTATAACATTTTAAACCCTAAACCCTGAGCATTTTATAACATTTAAAAAAGTGTTTTGTAACCTTTTTTTAAGTGTTTATTAAAAGAATTTATTGAAGTGTTATAAGACCTAAACCCTAAACACTAAACCCTAAACACTAAGCATTTTATAACATTTTAAAAAGAGCTTTTTAACTATTTTTAAGTGTTTATAAGTTTTTTTACTAAATTATTGTGAACCCTAAACCATAAACCTTAAGCATTTTATAAAATTTTAAACCCTAAACCTAAACCCTGAGCATTCAATGACATTTTAACAAGATTTTTGTAACATTTTTTGAAGTCTTTATTAAAAGAATTTACTAAAATGTTATAAACCCTAAATCCTAAACCGTAACCATTTTATAACATTTTAAACCCAGAACCCTAAACTGTAAAGACGATAGATTGTGCCACTACAGATTGTTTCTTACTCATCCAACTTACTGCACCTCCAAATAGGTTAAACGCATACCAGTAAACCCATAAAGTGGGGTTACGGGTACCCCTCAAACCCCCTGTGACCTCCCCTGCTCTAAACCCCAGTTAACTATGTGGGCTAGTCGTGGAAAGAATATAAGACAACCCAACACTCATCAGAATGGAATATGGGCGGACAAGGAGGAAGAATGGTTACATGATGCGGCGGATGTACCTAGTGCATCAACCTGAGAAGGATGATTCACATACGCGTCATCTAGAATGGTAGACGATGAGCTAGTAGATGGAGGATCTATAATGTTGAGACGTGGGATTTTATCGAAAGAGGTTTGATAGAAGTGGACACAGAAACCTCAGAAAGGTTTGTCTGCGAGGAAGTCAAGGATGAAGACAGGTAAAGGATATGGCCTATGGTGTCTGTCATCTCGACATTGGGAGGAGAGATCATGATGGTGGGACTAGAGTCCCCTTGTTCTAGTTTACTAGTGGTACTAGAATCCATAGATATAGGATTATGTGTTCCACTATGAGTGACCTCATATTCACGAAGCACTTCAAGACAATCGTAAAATTCATCGAGATGAGGGAAACAATGGGAATAATGATCATGATTATTGCACAAGGCAGAAGGGTGATTTATGCATAATGTGATGAGTTTCTTGGGTTGTCCTAGTAAGTTAACATGCACTCCAAGGATATTTGACTCGGGGAACATTTCATGAATGAAAGGTTTGAGATGAGGAATCTCAGGACAATTATTGGTAGTGCGCCTAACAACTTTACAAAAAGCACAGAGAGGTGATGACTTTGGGGCATTAGTGTCTCGAGGAGCTTGGGGAGCCTTATCCTTAGGTTATTTCCTATTATCTTTGCTCCCCTATCTAGATGCTTTCATAATAGGAGTGGGTTCATGTTGAGTTTGTGATGGAATTGAAGTAGCGACAAGTGTTGTTGGGACTGATTGAACTGGGGTCGAAGCATGATAAGGTCTTAGCTAACTAGGCGAAATGCTTGCAGGGGAACCAATGTAACATACTAGGATCCAAAAATTCACATTAGGGAGAAGTAGTGAAGCCATGACATAGATAGAAAATACTCCTGGACGGGGAAATAAGAAAGGTATCTAGCTTGCAAGGTACTGTCCTGGTGGAATAGCTCCTGGACAATTGAGACCTGGAGGAACAATTCTGATGGAAACATAGGAGAGGTTCCACAAATGGAGGATGTCTTGGGGGCGTGGATCCAGAGGGCTCAGCTGTGATGGCAACAACAGGGTGCTGAGAAGCTAGTTCTTGATTGGATGTAATAGACTGCTTGAGAGAAGCTCGTGATGCTTGTAACATGAAAACACCCATAGAGTTAGGCTTTGAGATGAGAGGGGGATGACCAGGGAAAGCACCCAACAATGAGGAAACTTTGTAGACTCTGGGTGAAACACCAGTGAGAGGAGTTGAAGACTGGTTATTTGACATTAACGAGATAATGGACATAGGGGAGGTCACAAAAGTTGGCTCGTAGTAAGTCAACTGATCGATGGTCACGATATTCCCTTCATGGGGGAAGCACATCTTGTGGAAAATAGTAGGTGTGACAACTGACATGGTGTATGTGTAACTGCGACCTAAGAGAATATTGTAATATAAAGGGGCATCGATAACCTTAATGTTGATATGAACAGTCTTACTCATAAGGGTCATTGGATAGTTATGGTACATGCTAAGACCCTGGGAGGAGTGTTTGTCCTAAACATGCAAAGTTATGGTGGAGGGAGACAACTTAGGTGACTTAATTTTTTTCCAAACGATAGCTAACATCACATAGGTGGATGCACCTTCGTCAATAATACATCAAGAGATGATGGCATTATCGACTTGGACAGCTATCTGAAAAGAAATGAATGAAGGAAATAGGGGATATTTTGATGTATCAACTGGGAAGAAAATCAAACGACTGTTAGAAGTATTTAATGCACCCAAAGCAATTAGCAGATATTTCTTTTGGGGTGGGCATGAATAGAGTACTTCCAGCTTTGACATGGCGAGAGGTGATTCCGCCGAGTCGTCTACTATATTGTATGTATGGGCAGCTCGGATAGAAGCTATGTTACGGCATAATGGTCGCTTTGGGATGTTGGGAATGGCCCCAAATTTAGGTTGAGAAATCTGTAACAAACCATTTGGTACCATAAGTGGCTCAACAGATGCTTTGGTTTTGGACTTAATGCTGGACAAAGTCGATGGTTTGTCATATTAATGCGATTGAGTTTACATGTTGATATCTGAGGGATTAACATCATCAGAATTCATCATAAGGATCTGGTAGTCACCAAGACTAGAAGGTTGGAGGGGATGGGATGCCTGACCTGGCTAAGGTTGAACAACAAAAAATCCTCACTAAGGGAAAGGATTTGTAAGAATTTCCAGCTGAGATGGCATAGGATTCTAAGGCGATTGTTGACCTCCAGAAGCTTCTTGAGCTTTGAACATTTGCTACATCTAGGGTAAGAGAGGACACTCATGTTTATAATGGCCATGTACACCATAACATGCACAAGGTTTGTTTGTATGAATATTCTTGTTCTGCTTGGGCTAGCTGCCCTGTTGCTCATTGTTGGTCTTAGGCTTGTTCCCCTGGGGTTCACTAAGGTGATTACCTTGACTACCCTGGTTACCCTTGTTACCTTTCCAATTATTCTTTTCCTTCGAATTTTGGGTATTGGTAGCACTCTACTACACGAACACTTGGCCCTATGGGAGTCTACGATGTTAATGCTTAAGGGGATGGAGAGCTTAGTTGTGCATAAGGAGCAATGGTTTGGTAGACAGGCTAGGGCCCTAAAAACATGTTGCTAGCAAGAGGGGCATAAGTGTTGGTGGAACTAGTGTCCCCCCTGCAAATAGCCATAACTTTTCTATGTATATGGCGAAGGTTGTGAAAGGGTTCCAACAATACCATCGGTGGTGAGAGATGCCCCCAGTTCATTGGCACTTTCAAGACGAGGGAGGTCTAAAACGATGGTATAGACATAACTCGATTGTGCATAAATTGGGTCATATCTTAGAGTGTTTGGAGAGCTTCTTCCTCAGTTTGAGGAAAATGGGACAAGACATCTTTTTGAATGGGTGTTAAAAGGCTCCTAAGAAACCAATCTAGATAGAAATTCTCTTCCAAGGGTGGGGCACAACATGTGCTCCTCCTATGACAATCTTGAACATGGTAGAAAAGGTGGTGGCAGAGGATTGATAGAATGAGGTCAATAGCTTTGTACTAGTGTTGTAGCAGAGAGGTAAGTGGAAATATGAAAGGAACGCTTTAACAAGTGTCATGAAAATTTAATGAGATGCAATGGGCTAGTCTACATTACATTTTCTAGTGTCTCTAGTGAGCGTGTGTTGGAAGAGCCGAAGACGAATGGAGTCTTCAGTAATGGAGTTGCACAAGCACCACATGTGGAACGAGTGGACATTGTTGGTAGGATACTCTCGAGCATTACCCTCAAAATTTGGGATGTGAGAGGGAAGATTAGTGGGCATAGCAGGCCAACCTACATCGTTATGTATTGGTTCATTTATCAACTAGCTAAAATACAGTAGACTTAACCTAGGCATAAAAGGGACCATGGGGGTTGCTAGGATAGTTTGTAAGATAGTTCTTCTTTATGTGATTACTTGGATAGAACCGGAGTCAACACCAGGTAGGGTTCCTATAGGAGCTATGGATCTAGACATGGTGAAGATATGCGGTGAAGGAGGCTTGGAATTATATGAGGAATCCGATCAACCAGGAGAAGTGTCGGTATGGGGACTCAGAGGGCTATGAGCTTGAACCTGATGGGGGGCAAGTAATATGCCCAAGAGAAAACTATGTGTGAAGGCCTAATAGTCTATATGAAAAATGCCTTAGTGCTGCAATGGTGGAACAACACATGTGACACGGAAATGGTGAAGGGAGATAAAAAATATTCCTTTGTCTCGATGAGGGGATATAAATTTATTATGTTAAGTCTTGGTTTGGGGGTGTAAACCAAGCACCCTTCGCTTAAGGTGTTCTTTTATGTGCAAGTGTATTAATTGATTAAGCCCAGATCATGTTTGTAGAAGAGAAATTTTTTTGCTAAAAATAAACTAAAATTAACAACACAAAATGAACAACAAAATAATTAACTAAACCCCACCCAAAACTGGGTATGCAAACACTATGCTGGTTGGTTGCTAAATCGATGGAAAACACACTAAAAAGGTCAAGATATCTAATTATTAGTGTGACTGGGATGAAATAACACTGGTTTGCTAGAAAGTGGTGTAACAACAACAAAAAAACAGAGAGGAAGATCATTGCAAAAAGATAGGGAGATGGGTGAAAAAACTAGGGTAACCGATGAGACCCTAAGGCCAATGAGCAAACAAGTTTTAATATGAAACTATGGATGGTAACAACCTATCTTTATAGATCTGAAACAAAAGGGTACACATATCTAAAATATGTCTAAAAGTGTTTCAAAAATGCAGACTAATCACTTAGCTAAACTCCTCCTGTAATGGTGGAAGTGTACTAGAAGCCCTAGGGGGAAAAGATCCACCTCGACGAGTAAATAACAGTAGAACAAGGCATAAGAGGGATGAGACTGAGGTCAAACAAACAATCAGACAACTCTCACAAAAACCTGGAAATATATCTGATAAAAACTTGGAAACCCTAAAATCGCAAGTACTAACCCTTTTTTAGCTGGAATCACACTTTTTGGGCTGAAAGGTGCCCTCTTGACACTAGATCATACTTTTTGGGATGGAAAATTTGATTTATGCTCCTTGACTCTCGGTTGCCAAATCTCAGAAAAAGTTGTCGTCTCTGTCGTGGTTGGTTCATGCGACGTGCAGAAAAGACTAGAAAACTTGTAGAGGTCAAAAATTTAATAGATCTAGCGTTAAAAAGCTAGACAACAACATTAAGAGGTTGAAAAAAGAAGAAACCCTAAGCTGAAAACTGAAGGTCATCCAGGTTTCTGGATTTGAAGTATAAAACCAGTGGAGTCGACAATTTTGTTGTAGTGTTTTCTTCTCAAAGATGTATGAAAAGAACCCACTTAAGACTCTAAATGAAAAATAGTCTCAACAATATAAATGGCTACTAAACATTATAGATCAAAAACAACTAATAGAAACAAAATGTGCCAAAGTCCTCATCTATGCCACAATCATAGTTAAACAACAAAAAGAAACAGTAATAACACCAATCATCCAATGTAAACCAAATTTACAAAGAGTAGATTTTATTATAAAAACCGTGAAGGGAACAAATAAATCTTACGAGTCTCCCTCTATCGGATGGGCTCTTGGTTATCCTCAAACGTCTTCAACTTTTCATAGCGTATCTCTCCTCTATAAAGTGTAAACCTAGCAAATGAAATTTTTGAACTCAATGGGAACTCAAATGGAAGAAAAATGATGGTGGACAATGAAAATATTCCGAGTTACAACAATGAGTGCAACAATGAAAATTAAAAAAAGTGAATAATGAATCGAAAACCCTTCTATTTATAACAAAATATTGAGTTATCCTCAAATAATGAACAATAATAAAATACTATTAAGCTCATTTTAGGAATAACCACTTGGAATAATTTATTATATTTGGTTAGGAGGGAAAATTATTTAATCTTTTATTTAGAAATAATATATGAATAAATGTCTCATAGTTGTAAGACATGTAAACCCTAAACCTAGCGCATCAACATTGGTCTTAACTCCTATGAGTTGATTTGATTAATTAATTAATCCCCCATTCTTTTCTTTTCTTTTTCTTCTCTTTTTAATATTATAAGTAATCACCCTTCTTTTCTTTTCTTTTTATATATAACAAAAAATAAACTATTGAAATAAAGAAATATACAATAATCTAATTCTATATACAAGAACGATTTAAACAAATAAAAAAGCATTTCAAATATAAAAGGAAAAAAATCCTAATTTTAACATTATTAGTTATATAAAAACACATATAACGTTATTTAATACATTTTATACAACATTATAATTATTTAAATAAAAATATACCCTAATTCTATATACCACAAATATTTAAATAGATTAAAATAAATTACAAACCTAACCTAACTCTACATATGATAAAAATTATATTAAATAAAAAATGGGAAGCAAACAAGTGGCCTTCATGTTGGTGAGGGGTGGCATGAGGCTCACACTTGCCCGTATGTTCAATGAGAAGGTCGTTTGTCCATCTGAGCGAGTTCTCACTACCCTCGGTGCTTTGGGTCTTCCTTGCCCACCTCTAATGTTCGAGTCTTAATACATCCTACATCTAGTCCCCAAGTTTGATCAGTGAAAGAATGAGGTAATTCTTTTTCTTGAGGGGAAAGAATGGATTGAGGCAATTAGAAGGAATAGGTACCCTTCACTGGTAGTTGGATGCTTCGGAGCGAAGAAGCAATAGGAGGATGATTTGACATTTTCATATGTAGATGAATTGAAAGTGGAGTTGCAAATGATCACACTTTTACATTTTGATATGTAGATGAAGTGAAAGTGGAGTTGCAGGTGATCATTGTTTTATTTTTCAGTGCTTTTACGGAGATTTTTCAGTACCTTTAGGGTGATTTTTCAGTGCCTTTAGGAAATATATTTTATACACAGCCGTGTTCAACTGAAAATCTGAGAGACAGGTAGGCTTTGGGATACTAAGAGTAATTTTCAGAAATTGTTCCAAAAACTTTTCGATTTTTTTTAAAGCACTGGTAATATGTTTACACAACTTCAAAATTTCCATCCACAAATCCTCATAAACTTACTTAAAATTCACAATAAAATCCTCATAAATTTTCTTAAAATTCACAATAAAAATGGTAGAAAGTAGGTTTCAAAAATTTTATTATTTATTTAAATTCATGTATAATGTTGGAGTTCATTGCTTGTCTTTCCCAATTTCTGGGTAGATGAGCAATGTTCAAGTTTGTGGAGCTCCACTTTATTTGAAACTTCCCTGGTGAAAGTATGACCTTGTTCCAAAGAAGTTAAAAAATCTTATATCTAGTTACATTTAAGAAAGTAAATAGATTTAAGAAAAGAAACAAAAAAAATTGTGCTATCCAAAAAAAATTAATGGTCTTACACTACCTTGTATTAAAAAATTATAAATGTTTTAAAAAAATTAAAAGTGTTTTTAAGACTAGTGCAAAGTCCAATATTCATACAACTTGAAGTGCCATAAAACTATATGTCCTGGATTATTTATGTTTAAATTAAATATTTTATATCATAATATTTTTCTTGGTTCATTTATTTATATTTAAGTTAAATATTTTATCTCAAAATAGTTTTCTTACTTTATATAATTTGAGAAAATATGTTTTTCCATTCTTCTAAGTTTCCATAATTATAATATTTCAAAATAATGAGATGAGGGGATTACAACTAACCACAGGTGTTTATTTGCTTATAAAAAGTAGGTATATAGGAGGAAGACTGTAGTTTCTACTACCGTTGGGTGCGGTAGAGACAACTTAATGATTCTACATAAAACGTTTTGATAATTTCAAGCTAGTGGTGGTCCTTTCAGCTTCATTTTCAAAACTAAAGTCAATGTTTTGAATGAATTAATAATTCAGAAAAATCACATCCTTTTATTAAGACCAAAATGATATGATTTATTACTATTTATTATATTAACAGTGTGTGTATTTTACAATAGGGTTTATTCAATTTCAAAAATCTATCCACTGGGGATTTTGTTTTGCAATAAGGGGATTGTAATAGATGATCAAACAAACAGTGACACAAGCTGATCTTATGTTGTTTGCTACGAGTGAAGAAAAACTGAAGAGTCTACTTCCAACTCTTTTTTTTATCAATTGAAAAGACTGAAGAGCCTGCTTCCAAAATTTTTTCAAGAGGCTCTTGAGAAATTAGCGGTACTTCCTCTATACAGGTAATTTGTTTACTGCATCTCTAGACTCTTTACTTGAATTTTTCCTGTTTATTGTCATTGTTAATTTGACTGCTTCAATTGAGTGATGAAGGTCTGACCGTAACACCTAAGTCACTTTTCTACCTAGAATAAACATGGGGCTCATCCGTCCACCCATTCATCACATGGAAATTTTTGGCTATCCAGAATGTTTATCAAATCTGCATTCCACTGAGATACGTACGTTATGACTCCCTCACCCATTTTCTGTCAGGAAAATTTGTAGTTCTAAACATCAAGGAAATGGAGGCAGATATCAACAACCACTCCACTTTGGGTTCTGCGAAAATTTTTAGCGTGCTCTGTTTGGGTAATAGACATGAACTTAATCCTCTCCTTGTGTGTTTCAGTAATGCGTTACCATCGTCAATATCTGCTTGGCATCCATATATGGTTTCAAGTATGAATGTTTCGTGCATTTCAGGTATGAATGTTTCATATAGGGTTTGTTACGTCATATGCATATTCCTATAGGGTTTTTTATGTCATATGCATATGCTCGGTTTGGACCAGAGACTTATCTCCTGCGTACAATTTCTAGTTTCAAACTTGCTACATATTTGGCACATGTGTTGGGTGATTTTGCCTGCTAGTACTGTGAGCCACACTTGTGCATATCTTGGTGCAACGAATGTAGTTGCGAGCCTGGAGGGACCTTTCTGGCTATCTGCAAGATCAAAGTCATGAAATCAAATGAAAGAAAGGACCCTTCCAGTGCCCACTGACTTCCTTTATTTATAATTACTCTACTCTCCGTGGATGCTATCTGCATGATCAAAGTCATGAAATCAAATCATCACACCGCACTCGTCCATGGTTAAATTTACACATATGCTCTGATGAAATTATCCCTTTTTTACATCTTGACAAGTCCTTAGGTTTTGAGTCAACACATAGATTTAAGCTTAAAGCTCTAAGATTTTAACTACTTCTGCAGGCTCTTGGTCGTTTACAGGTTTATTTGAAACAGCTAAAGGATCGTGCTGGGGTCGATTGACTTCTTTATAATTAAAGAATACAGGGAACATCTGTAAGAAAATTGGTGCTTGTATCTATGTATAATTATTGAGATTTACAACTAATTTTTTGAGGACTTTGATCTTTTAAATAAAAAAATCTACAATTTTTGTTCATCAATATAGGTTTCCTTCTATTTTCTCTTTCTATGCCATAGATTCAACCTCACCTCCAAGGGTATATGGTCTGGGGTTTAGGACACACTCGTTCCAAATTTGGAACACCTCAATGGTCAAGTGAGGCCCAGGAATCAGTTCTGCAACATCAAATCCATCCAATATGAAAAAATAAAGCTAGTTTTCATAACGTTAAAAACAATTCTAATAGTAAGCAAAACAGAGGGTAAAAAAATTTGAATAAAGTATTACAGAATGTGACAAAATATAGTAGTATAGAGTGTCCTAAATGACATTCATATTCACCTCGTCGTTATGTAATCACTAAAGGTTCCAACTATTTATAATTTTATTAGAACATCTGAAATGTAAGTCCAACAAGGAGAAACATAACATTTTGAATGAAAATCTATGATGATATGACATGTGAAACACATGAAACCAACCACCTTTTTAAAGCTATGGTTATAACCCAAACTGGAAATTTACCCTTCATATTTTTTCTATCAAGTAGCTTCTCTTAGTTCATTAAAATACCGCAAATTTTTTTTGAGGTCTTCCTCTCCCCCGACCTCATTCCTACCAAATTTATTAACTAGGAGAAAGATACGAAAGATGATAACAAAGTGCCGAAATTTACATTGTGTCCATAAATTAAATGCAAAAAGCAGCAAAAACACACATAGAATACATATGAAAAGAACATCCATCATGGATTGTGAGGGGGTTCTAGTTTCTATCCATAATTAAAAATGTTTGGGGGTCTAGGGGCCCCATAAACATACATCTCTAGGTGGTCAATATGACCCTCAATATGATCTATTAACTTATTAGTACATCTTTGTCTCATAATAAGTGAAGGCATCTTGTTGATAATTTCCTATTTATTATGTTTTCTATTAATCATGAATGTTATCAACTCATTCTATTCATCATGTCTCTATTTCCCTAGCTTCTCTAACAATGTGGTAACAGTCTACAATTGCGTATAAAAAAATTCTAAATATGATGGTGCTTTCACATGGCTAGGTGAGGAAACATGTTCATCAACCAATTCAACCTCACAAATAACCTCAACGCCCCCATCACCTTCAGCCTCTCCCACCCACCTGTCATGGTCAACCAAGTCTTTGTGAGGTCACTGAATTCAGCTGACATGGCCCCTTCGTCTAATAATTCCACTATATAATCCATACCACAAACACCAATTTAATTCAACCACCCAACTGTTGTAGCTTGGTAATGGAGTCCCACTTCAAAACTCAACAAGATAAAAATTGTCAAAAATTGCATATTCATCCACCAATATTACTAAACAAGAAACATCATGATTACAAGATTTCCTCTTGAATAGTGTACCCCAGGAAACCAAGGATAGAGGTAGTGAGCCTAATACCTCAAACTACCAATCTCAACCCCAAGGAAATCTAGAGATAGAGGCGTTCAACAAATACCAATAAAGACGATAGGGACCATGACATATACTTGAGATCATAAACATGAGGAAACCCAAAAAGAATAGATGACCACCTCATCCAAACTTCCATTTACAAAGGAACTCTTGGAGCTTAGAGGTAGAGCCATATTTATTACAAGACAAGGAAGATAATAAAACCATCCCATTTTAACTCCTGAAAATTTAGTAGTTCTCTTGTCCTCACCACTTCTCATGATCCAAATGATAGCTCAGCACCCTTCTGCTCACTGAGGTGCCAAACTGTCTAAGTTAGCACTACATAGTGACCAAAGCACAAGCCCCTCTAGCTTACATTATTCTTTCACTCTAAAGGAACCACTTCAATGAGCATACATAGGTTGTGGGTCTATGCATATTCAACATTCCCCTACCACCTTCCCAAACTCCCATAACTAGAAAAATTGGCTTTTGTAAAAAAATTTGTCATTTTGGAAATAATCTCATTCAAATATCTCTAGAAGCTTTTGGTTATCCTATGCCACTTTCCTATGGACCGACTCCCCATCTATACCCCATGTTTTCCCATGTTGATCAAGTTAAAATTTAACCTTCATGTTATCTTAGTTTTAAATATATATAAATAATAAGTATATCTATATATCTATATATATATATGGAGATGTGTAATTTTTTCCTTATTTATCTTGGAGTTGAAATATGGCATGAATGTGTGTGTCTGTGTGTCTATGGTGTAGTAGTATACATAAATATTCCAATTTCAATTATCTATATATTATATTGGTAAATGAAAAAGTAAATTATGATTAAAACATTTTAGTGGCTCGTAACTCAAAATGAAAGAGATATCTAGTTCTTTTTTCATTTAGTTGGTAATTGACACATGAAAGATATATATATATATATATATATATATATATATATATATATATATATATATATATATATATATATCTTTCATGTGTCAATTACCAACTAAATGAAAAAAGAACTAGATATCTCTTTCATTTTGAGTTACGAACCACTAAAATGTTTTAATCATAATTTACTTTTTCATTTACCAATATAATATATAGATAATTGAAATTGGAATATTTATGTATACTACTACAACATAGACACACAGACACACACATTCATGCCATATTTCAACTCCAAGATAAATAAGGAAAAAATTACACATCTCCTTCATTTTGACATAGACATCGTTAAAAGTTTTGAATCATTAGTTATAAATTTTTCAATTCTTTTGATGTATTAAATACGTAGTTGTATTTCTTCCCTTTTTTAAATGTATTTTAAATTCTAAGTCATATCAAATACTGAAGGAATTATACATCTCCATGATGTCATTGAATTAGAAAGCAGAAATTAATTAAATGAGAAATATCCTTCGCTTTATTTATTTATTTTTACAATAAATTTCTTCTTGCCATCAATATTTTCTATATGTTTGGTATGAAATTTTATTACGTATTAAATAAATTTAACATGTGCATGATATTATTGAGTGGAAAATAATTTTGAACAGAGGAAAAAATATTTTATATTCAATTTTTTTCTCTCTATAAAGTTAATTTGATATAAAATTCCCCTAATTTCCGTGGCAATTGATGGTTTTCCTGAATGCATTTACCATCACCATGCATTCACATAGACAGAGGCCCTCATCCATGTTTAATATGCCCACTCAGTCAGGTAAACCATCAATTTTCATAATGCCTGATCCATCGCTCCATATCCTCTATGTGATCTCCTTGTACTTAATACTAATGCCTCATTAACCTACCTGGCGATGGAAAACATTTTTTTTGTCTAAATATTTCTTGGCTCTTTTGTCACCCAACTTTCTCATGCTTCTTCACTCATCTTTTCATACTCTTATTTCCTTCCTAACAAAAGCTACCATTCCCTCAGTGATTTTAAATTCCTCATCTTCATTCTCCCACCTGCTACTATGGTTTAGGAGAGTAGATGTGTAACTAATGCAGGTGATAGATGTGGTAGTGAGTGTCATCCCCATGATGTAGAATTTGAAAAAATCTCTAATCTCTTCATCCCAAATATTCATGAAACTATACCACACAATGTATCCTCCATGGAAGATGGTGAATGAAGGAACCTAGGTGATGGGAATTGGACCTCAAAAGTTTACTAGCGAGACAATTATGGAAGCAACAACAAGCCAAATAAGCTTCCATAAGGAAGGGTGTGTTGTGCCCTACAACAACCCCCCATTTCATATCATTCTTATTTTTCAAAAAATTAACATATGGAATGGGTCCCTTTTAAAATTTTGGCATCAATGCTTGCATGTTCAAAAAAGTCCGCACAATCAAACGAGTTTTCATGTATTTAAGCCTTTTTGGGACATCAATGTTTCAAATAATAAATAATCTTTTGTTATTGCGATAAAGCGATCGCAAGATCGCATATCGCAACAACATGAGAGATGCATTCAAATGGCATTTTGGTCTCCGCCGATGCGATATCGCTATCGGCGATTGGCAATGATACATGCATACCACTAACGGCTCATAACTCATGTCCCGATGCGATGCGATATCGCAATCGGTAACCCCAAACCGTTTTATATGCATCTACTTCTGTTTCCATGCGCTAGCCCGATGCGATTTCGCTTATCGGCTGTCGGCACGATCATTTGGTGATAATTGTGCAGCACCTATTCCCCGAAGCGATGCGATATCGCTCATCGGTGGTCGGCAGTCTTAAAAGCCATCACTTAAAGCTTTATTTCATATCCGGTTGACAAAACGCGAATCCCAAAAAGCCGTTAATGCAAGGGTTAAGGTAATGCATGTGTATTTAAAATATTTTTCCCCTTCAATTAATAAACACCTGCGTTTAACCACCAGAATATCTGTTGCACGCTTAAGTGAGTCATTCGCCCGGATAACGGTGTAATCATCACATTTAATGAGTAGCAGGCCTCAAATCACCATTAATGCATCTGCAATATCCTCTTAACGATTGGATCCGTAGCCACTTTTGAAAATTAATCTTGACACGCTTCAAATAATATATCTATCCCACCGTGAAGCGTTATTGTTATTGTGTTATTACGATTTCTCTTGCAGTTGTGTAGAATTCGTCTTTCGAAAGAAGCTTAACCATGATGGGAAAAAGATCCAAGAGAGCTATGGGCTCTACTGTTACACCTGTAGCAGGTCAAGCTGTTGCAAATAGCAAGAAAGGCCTCGTTTTAGACACTACATGCACTGGTCTTAACAAAACTACATGGCAGGGCACATATAATTTACTAGAAGCTGAGCAACCAAAAGTTTCAGGGACAGTGGCTATTGCAGACCCACTCAAAAAGTCCGATGCAACTCTCAAAGAGTTGGCCGATTCCTTTCTTCACAGAATAGCTGCCAGAGAACAAGTCCTTCCCTACACTGATGTAGTGTGATGGGTAATTGAGGAAATTCCAATCATTGACAAAACGTTCCACACAAGAGACGGACGGATTTTCGGGTCGTTCAAGCCAGAGCACCTGAGGGAAATGTATCATCTGCCTGAGCCAGAGAAAATCTACAACGAAGACTTCGTGGAGAAGTTTGCAGCTGAAAATGAAGTACCATCTGAGCCCATTCAGGATTGGAGGCAGAACCCAGCCAAACACAAGCACGAAAGCTCGGGTAAGTACTCTGTCGATTCCTTGGCTTCTCCCTATTGCTATGCGGGAATTATGATGTCTAGGCTATGGGGATTACATGATTTTGCCAATTTTGATATAGAAATGGTTCCCCTAATGGAAGCAGTTGTTAATAGTTTTATCATGGATTGGGCCACCATTCTTTCTGATAAATTGACTATAGTTGTTCGGGATTTTAGAGCTAAATCTCTAGTCACCGAAAGGAAAATCCCCCCATTTTATTATAGTGCCTACATTATGGATACATTGTGTTTTAACTATGAGTTTCCCATCCTCGGTTGGAGATGGACCACCCAAGACCCTTCTCCCATTCATTTGTATCATCGAAAATTGTGGAAGTCCTCTTACAAGGACCATTTGTATCAAATTTGCAATGGTTTTATGGTTCCCATTCATTATTCCATTTTTGATCGGACTATTCCCAAAATCTCCTATCTCGCTTCCTTTGACTTACCAGCTATAGCAGGATGGTTTGGAGAAGAGCACTTTACCTATATTAGGGTTTATGGAAGCCAAGCCAAACCGCATGTTCTCCCTCTATATGTTCCAGACAAACTGTTAGCCCGAGAGATATCCTACCAAATTATGGCTGAGAGTGTAACTCAAACGCTCAAGAAAGAGAAGAAGAGGGGCTAGCCCTCTTTTCCCTTAAGGATGGGTGTTTTTACTCTGCATAATCTTTAGCATGCAGAAAAGGAGGCTATAAATATGCAAGCTTTGTCCCTGCCCACTATGCCAGCCAGACTCTATGATCCACATAAAACTGCCTACAATGCCCTAGAACAGGCCAAACTGACTAAGATTGACCATCAAGAGGATGAGTTTGATGACCTGTTCAGAGCTGCTGATTCAATAAGCCAAACCAAGCAGCTTGCCAAGATGAGATACAATGATGAGAATTTAACTGAGTTCAATAAACTCAGAGAGCAGAGGTTGCAAACTCTGCCTCTGGATTTATCGTCATTAACCTCAGCGTCCTCCTCAAGCGAGCCCGGTCAGAAACAGACAAGCCAACCTCCTGTTATAAATAAAGAACAAAATAAACAACAGGAGGAAAGACAAGAAAAGCACAGGTAGAAGAGCAGTTGCTGGCGCAACAGCAAGCAAACAATGTATTAACCCAGCAACTGCAGACTGAAAAACAAAGGATTGATCAGAGCTCAATCCAGAAGCAGAAAGGATTAACGGAGGCATTGGCACAATTGAGAACGGCAAACGAGCTAATGACGAAGTCAAAGGATGAGAAAATTGCTCGACTATTAGCACAGCTCGAAGATATCAAGGGCACCAAGAAAGTCGAAGATTTCAGAGCAGAGGCAGCTCAAATAAATAATGCATTAATCTCTCAGGTTAGACTCTTGTGCCAACAACTAACTGAGGTTGAGCCATTATGTGAAGTATCTACAGCAGTATGTCAGCAAATTGAAAAAGCCGGAAATGAGCTAGATCAGACCGAAGAAACCATAACCTCATATCTTGATTGGCAAGATACTGATGAGGGAAAAGAAGCAAACTTGCCTAGGATCTATGAGTCGTTCAAAGACATACTCTTCACGGAATGGAACACTCAGATGATGAAAGCGGAAAGAGCATCTTCAAGGTGTAAAATGATTGCCAACAATATGATTGATTTGGTCAACAATACACTCTATTGGGCCAACATAATCTCTCAGTGTACACCTAGATGCATAACCACGGCAAACATGATTGAACAAACAAGTTATCATGGTCTGGAGGAAAAGAGAAAGTTAATCGCTGGAGTAAAAACTTTAACCTCCGACGCATATTGGCTCTTTCTAATCAAACCGCACACTCAAAGGTCGGCTCTTAAGTGTTTAACAGATGCTCTCAAGTGCCTAATCCCCGACTTTCAGGATGCCACATATGATGCCCAGCTCACGTCGCATCTCAACACTCCACCGGAAGTAGAGCCAATGTTGGCGATATGTCAGTTGAGGTTTAAAGGCAAAGAGCCCACCGAATGAAGCATTGCTGCCGACTGCCAGATCGCCAAGAAAGATGGAGAAATAGTTATTGATGCCAATTTAATAGTTTTTCAGTTTTTCTTAGATATTTAGATTAGATTAGTATTTATAGACCCTTTCATTGTTTTGGAAAGGGTCGTAAAATTTTGTAATAGACTTAAAGGCTGAAGTTTGCACTACTGTGCTTCAGCCTATATTCTTTTGTGAAACTCGACCAATAGTCCTTTATTTGACGAGAAGGTTGTTTTATGCATTTGTGCACTATTGTCTCTTGTTTGGAATGCTTTCTGGTTTGAAGGAAGGACTGCGACATAGCGATTTACATAATGGATTGTTGAGCAGCTTACATGGTACTTTTATCTGCATCTGTCCTCTCTCCTTTTATATGAATTGCTGTGTTATTATCTTTTGCTATTGTTGAATACATGTATGCGCTGTAACAGCAAATCTTCATTTCATTCCACTATTGGATGTTTTGTGATATGCCTTTCTTTTAATCATGCATGTAGCAATGATATGAATGACAATGTGTAGTAATTCGCTATTATCGCTCTGCATAACTAATTATGCATAGCAATCTTAAATGGTTTAAACGTCTATGCTTTAGTGTTAGAGTCATCTATATGCCTGCCTTAAAGCACAGATTATCAAACGCTACGCTTGGAAAGATTGATAAGTCCCGGGATTAGATTATAGTTAATATATATTTCGCTGATAGTTTTAGTTGTTCCCTTATCACTATCATACCTCTTAAGTTACTCGTCCATCCCACTTTCATTCATTATTGGGAAACTGGTCCCATTATCCCCAGTCGGAGCCACTATTCCAAACGGAAAAGGAGCTGTACTAAGGTCCGGACCGGGTGGTTTCCCCTTTGTTGTGGCAGCGATTTTCGAGGCCTCAACAAAATTGGTGCTAGAAGGAGGGCCTCAGCTGTGAATGGAACATAAGTCCAAACCTATAAGCCATTCCAAGAGTACTTCGCCCTCCGAATCCCCTCGATCTTCCCATTTGTATACTGGTTCGCCGGTACCCGAACAAGAAGAAGAGGAATCAACTACCACTGCTCAAACACATCATACCACAGAACAATTAAGTCTTGAATCACCTGAAGTTCAGTCTCTAATCCATAAACTTTAGAGCTTCTCGATTTCACCACAGAAATCTGAGGTATCAGAAAGCAGTGCGACTTCGCAGTTCAACCTCACTCACCCTCTCACCAGACTTCAGAGCGAAAAACTCGGTATTGAACCCACTGAGTTTCCTTTACCTAAAAGGAAAAGGGAAAAGAAAATTACTGAAGGATCTGATAGTGAAGGGCTTTCATCCACCTCCTCCATTGCATCCTCTTCTCTGCGAGGTCAACCATCCACTCCCCCATTACAAATTGTCGTTCACCAGGGATCAGAAGCCTCAATATCCCAACCTATTCACTCCTCATCTTTAATCCCTTCCCATACATCTGGAATCCCAGCAGTAGTCCCAACCACTGTTGCTATCATAATGGCAGATCCATGGACTAGGCCAGGAGCAGTCAACATGCCTGGACCATTGCATGATCTACCCGATGGTCCCGAAAAATGGCTGCCTAAATTCAATCCAGATGATGGGACCCAGGATGAAGAACACATCAACAACTTTATGTTAGTAGTTAACCTAAAAGGAGTGACAGAGCAAGATGTTGTTGTAAGACGTTTCCCGTACACTTTACAAGGATCAGCAGGATCCTGGTATTTTTCCTTACCTTCTGGTTCAATTACCAGCTGGAACACATGTCAAGAGCAGTTTCTCACCAAATATGGAGATGACAGGTCCTTAGCTACTTTAATAAATGACCTCTCCAACCTAAGAATAGAGCACAGGGAACCAATAAAGGAGTTTAATGCCAGATTTAATAAACTACTAAATAAAATCCCTACCGCTTCTAAAACAAGTGAACAAATCCGAAGCGAATGGTATATCACTGCCCTACCTGCCAACATAGCCATTTTTGTAGACAGGGCTGGCAAATCTACCTTAGCTGAAAACATGAGAGAGGCACTTGCTGTTGAAAAGCGCATCAATGCTGTTGAAAAGAAAGCTGCTCTAGAGGATAGAAAAGCTAAAAAAGTCTCGTTTAAAGAAGATTCCAAGAAGAAAACCCCGAAGGACCCGTATGACATGGAAGGTTTACAAAAGGTCCTTAAAACATTGTCTAACGAAATGGTTGAGATAAAAAAGCAGGTGGCCAAAACTTCAAGCAAAAGGCCATTCAGAACTTTTAAGAAAACCGAATCTAAGCCACCCAATGTTATATCTAACGCTGATTCAGACCAAGAAGAAGAGGAAGAGGAAACACCTTCACAGACCGATGATGAAGAAGAAGTAGCTGAATGCCACGGAATGTGGGATTTTATACTTCCAAACTCTGATATGGAGAATGAAGAAGAAGCCTTTCTGGTTACTACAAGAAGTAAAAGTACTCTTGAACCCGCCCAGGCAACTTCAAAGAAGAGAAGCGCAGGTGCTACTACAGCAAAGGAAAAAGTTCCCCCAAAAAAGTCACCTGTAGTAGTTCCTCAGAACCAGCCTTCAACTTCTAGTTCTCCTTCAACATCCAAGACTCTAGTGGTATCCGATTCAATGGAATATAACATTGTTGATGACATGAAGAAGACTAAGGCAAATATAACCATGTTTGAACTTAGTAAACTGAAACATCAACAAAAGCTACTTCTCAAAGAATTAAATGTTGTTCCCTCTACTCCTCTTCCCAGTGCAAGAGCTGCCAACGATTCAGGCCAGCCTCCTGCAGGTATGGTTGAAATTACCGATTCAGGTTTAATCGGAGATAAATCAAATTCTCACACTCCACCCTTCCTGCTCACTTATGAGATTTATAATAGAAACCTGCACAACTGCTTAATTGATTCAGGGGCCTCATCTAATATAATGCCAGCTTCAGTTTGCTCTAAGCTGAACATTGAACCCCAGAAGTCTGCCATTCATATTGTACAGTTGGATAGGACTAAGGTGCAGGTTGTGGGAGAAATTAATTCTGTAACCATTAGGTTGTCAGCCGACCCCAGAATTGTTCAGAGGATTGACATCTTAATTGCTGACATACCTGAATTTTATGGTTTAATTTTAAGCAGAGATTGGTCTGAAAAACTGCATGGATATATTTCCACAGATTGGTCACATATGTGGCTTCCCTACAAGGGAAAACCGAATCAAATAAGGATCGATCGGGAGAAGCATATGACCCATACAGTTACTGAATTCGAGCAAGAAAACCAACCTGTGGCGTTCAACAACAATATTTTGGGGAACTATTCGTCCGAATCATTCTTTGGCAACTTTGTTGCCCAACCATCTCCTTTTTCAGTTAATCATTTTACATATCAAATTGAAAATTTTTCACAAACAGATAAGTCCAGATGTTTTAATGATGCTGAGAAAAATGTAGATATTTTTGTTAATACTTCTTTATTTTGGTCTTTATATTTTGATGGCTCTAAGTCCAGTGAAGGCTCAGGAGCAGGTTGCATTTTGGTTAGCCCGCAAGGAGAAAATACAATGCTGTCTTGTAGGTTAGAATTTGAGTGTACTAATAACACAGCCGAATATGAAGCTTTGGTCCAAGGTTTATATAAAGCGATCGGCCTTGAAGTGCGATATCTAAAAGTGTTCGGTGATTCGGAAATCATTGTTAAACAAGTCAGAAATGCAATTCATTTCCTTTCGACTCACCTTAAGCATTATCAATCGCTAGTGCAGGATCTTACCTCACACTTTTCAGCCTTCAACATTTCTTCCATTCCTAGGTCACAAAATTCAGCAGCCGACCTACTAGCCAATGTAGCTTCTAAGCTTCTACCTTCCGAAGACTACAGCCTTGATAGATTTTCTGTAGAATTACTTTTTAGGCCTTCAATTCCTGACAATGTCACTAATTAGAGAGTATTTAACCATGACGAAGATATCTTGCAGTTTCTAACTTCGGAAAAATCCTATGACATTCAAGTCATTGAGGAAGATGATCACGATCTACAGATGAAACAAGCGCCTCAAGAAAATTCAATTCCCAAACCCGTGGTGAAGCTTGAAGACCTTTATGATATCAAGGACAGGTTTAAACCTGTAATTAATGCAAAACTTCAAAGTTCTACCCTTAGGTTTGAATTAATAAATCTAGGCACAGAAGATGCTCCTCAAAACGTCAACTTAGGAATAGGACTTTCCCAAGAAGAAAAGGAAGCATTTATTAAACTATTGAGAAAAAACAAACAGGTCTTTGCTTGGAAATATGATGACTTAAAGACATATGATACATCTATTATCCAGCATACCATCCCTATGCTTCCTGATTAGAAACCAATTCAGCAAAAGTTAAGAAAAATACATCCAAATTTGGAGCGCCAGATAAAGTCGGAGCTTAATAAGCTTTTGAAAGCCAAAATTATCTTTCCGGTCCGACATTCAAATTGGGTTTCTAATATGGTGCCAGTCAGGAAGAAGAATGGCGACATTCGAATCTGTATTGATTTCAGGAACCTCAATAAAGCAAGCTTGAAAGATAATTTCCCGTTACCTACTATGGAGCAAATTCTTCAATCAGTAGCAGGTTCTGAATTGATGTCCTTTCTTGATGGATTCTCCGGATATAACCAAGTTTTGGTTCATCCTGAAGACCAACTTAAAACCACATTCAGAACAAAATGGGGAACTTACGCATATCAGAAAATGCCTTTTGGACTCATAAATGCGGGAGCGACATTCCAGAGAGCCATGGATATAGCTTTCAAAGGGTTAATTAATCGATCAGTAGTCGTCTACCTAGACGATATTACTGTATATTCTAAAAAGAGATATAATCATTTGCATGACTTAAATCAAATCTTTCAGCGATGCAAAAGATATGGTATTTCTTTAAACCCAAAGAAGTCTTTCTTTGCTCTTGATCAAGGAAAGCTTTTAGGCTTTATAGTATCCAAAGATGGCATCTATATTGATCCTGATAGGATTAAGGAAATTTCTGAAATCCCTTTCCCACACAATAAAAAATCGATGCAGTCATTCTTGGGTCAGATTAATTTTGTCAAACGATTTGTTCCAGATTTCTCTCAAATTGTATTACCACTTCAGACAATGATCAAGAAGAATTCAGTCTTCAAGTGGGGATTAGAAGAAAAGCAAGCTTTTGATGTTATCAAGCAATCAATAATCAATGCCCCAGCCTTGAATACTCCCAATTTTTCTAATCATTTTACATTGTATACCGTTGCGTCCGATGTATCCTATGCTGCAGTTCTCACGCAGCCAAATGCTCGCAACTTGGAAGCACCCATTTCATTTTTTAGCTCAAATCTTCAGGGTGCCGAACTAAATTATTCCGATGTCGAGAAACAAGCCTTTGCTGTGTTCAAAGCAGTTAAACATTACAGGCCCTTTCTTTTGAAAACTCACACGAAAGTAATAGTCCCTTTCCCAGCGGTAAGGCAACTATTAATTCAAAAAGAACTGGGTGAAAGAAGAGCCAATTGGGTCACGGCACTTCAAGAATATGACCTAGAAATAAAGCCAGCAAAGATTGTTAGGGGCCAAGGTTTTTGCAGGATATTGGCAGGAGCATCAAACATTCCCGAATCAAGCAACATGGATCAAACTCAATCAATCAATCAGATAAGTGTCACTGATTCCGAATCTCAATATGCAGATTTAATATTTTATTTGAAAAATGGTTATGCTCCTCCAAATTTATCTTACAAAAATAAAAGGGCCATTAGGTTAAAAGTGAAGAATTTCACTCTCATTGATGATGTGCTTTTTAGACAAAATTATGATTCTATCCTGTTAAGATGTCTTGAGAGACCTGAAGCTCAAAAAGTTTTACAGGAGCTACATGATGGGCCAGCGGGAGGACATTTTGGGGCGGACACAACAGCCCACAAAGTTATTCATGCTGGATATTATTGGCCTACTCTGTTTAGAGATGCTCATGAATACGTAAGAAAATGCTTAAATTGCCAAACTACTAGTGGAAGACAACGGAAATCAGCTTTCCCCTTGCAACCTGTCAACATTGAACAACCATTTGAACAATGGGGATTAGATATCATTGGAGAGATTACTCCACCATCTTCCAAACAACACAGGTATATCCTCACTGCTACCAATTATTTTACCAAATGGGTAGAGGCTATTCCTTTGAAGGCAGCAAATTCAGAGGCAATCATCGAGTTCATAGACCAATTCATCATTACCAGGTTTGGTGTCCCAAACGCTCTCGTTTTTTATAATGATTCCTATTTCTCAGGAAATGCTATATATGATTTTGCTATTAAGAGGGGGTTTAAACTAAAATATTCTGCTAATTATTATCCTCAGGGAAATGGTTTAGCAGAATCCACTAATAAGAATCTCATCAAAATCATTAAGCGAACTGTTGAACAGAATCATAGAAACTGGCACAAATCTCTAGTGTTTGCATTATGGGCTGACAGGGTTACACAAAAGGCTTCTATAGGTTCTTCCCCATTTAACCTAGTATATGGAAAAGAAGCAGTATTGCCTACCAATCTTGTTCTACCTTCTTTAGCCCTAGTACAGTACATCGAAGAGACTCCTTCTTCCTCTGTTCAATTTAGACATGACCAAATTCTCAAATTAGAAGAAGAAAGGGAGAAAGCCAGAATCACTCACGCCAAACATCAACAAATGATCAAAGCATCCTTTGACTTAACCTCATCCGATTCCAAACACTTCCAAGTTGGTGACTTAGTTCTCAAATGGGACAGGGCCCATGAAGATAAGGGTAAGCATACCAAATTTCAGAAAATGTGGCTTGGACCATTTCAGATCTGTGAAAAGATAGGCCATTCGACCTTTTTATTGCAAGACTTATCAGGGGTGAGAGATTCTCTCCCTGTTAATGGCCTGGTCTTGAAGAAATTCTTCAATTGAGAAGGTGATCCCTTCTCCTCTTTGTAGATTTGTGTAGTTTCTAGAATCATAGGAAATAAAACTGTAGAGTATCTCCATTGACCTTTGGCTTGGTTTGAAAAAGCTGTCTCACAAAATAATAAAAATATTTGCTTTTAGATAGTAGAACCCTCAACCAAAAGGAATAATTTCTAGGGAACTAGATATCTGTTTGTTCTGAAATCACCACCTAATGTTTTGAAGACTCTTCTCGAAAGGTAAAAGTTCTGTGAATCATTTTCTGTTTTCAAAACTGGTCTCCAAAGGTTATTCATTTTAAGGTGAAAACTAACCCATTTTCAGCATCTTCAACTCTTCACCTGTCATCCGTTTGCTCTTAAGGAGAAAATTGTTCACTCCATTCACTAAAGTTTATGGTTACTCAGAGTGTAATTCTAAAATATAGAAGATTAAAGATAAGAGGTCTTATTACAAGCCTTCTTACCATGTTCATAGGAAAATAGTTTGACTGAAATTACCAATACTGCCTATCATAACAGGGTAATGGCTTGAAATTTCAAGACAAGAGGTCTCATCACGAGCCGGCTTGTTCAGTTAAATTATTACCAGTGAATGGCATTGTCAATAGCTGGCCACCAAACTAGGACAATGGCTTTTTATCTTATCAATGATAAAAAAAAAACAGATAAAAAAATAAAATATGGGAACATATTTTAGTTTCATTCTGTTAACTACAATCTTATGTGAATGGAAAAGTGAATAATACTATGGTTAAAAGGTATCCCTGTCGAAACTATAAACGTTTGTTGGCAACAGAGGCTCTACCTATGACAGAGGAGTTAATTATAAAAGCTGATTTGGGAAAGTTTTTGTTTTATCATTATAAACCAATAAAGGCCTGTTTTAAGACTTAGAATGTATTTATTTTTCTTGAAACCAAAAGGAAAGAAGTTAACAGAATTCACTTGGTTCAGAACGCACAAATATCCAGTTAAATTAGAAGTTTTTCCCTTCTGATTGGGTTTCTAGTTTTGAAAAGCTTAAGTATTTGGATTACTTTCAGAGATAACTGGTTCTTCCAGCGAATCGCCAATTGTTGTGCCCTACAACAACCCCCCCATTTCATATCATTCTTATTTTTCAAAAAATTAACATATGGAATGGGTCCCTTTTAAAATTTTGGCATCAATGCTTGCATGTTCAAAAAAGGCCGCACAATCAAACGAGTTTTCATGTATTTAAGCCTTTTTGGGACATCAATGTTTCAAATAATAAATAATCTTTTGTTATTGCGATAAAGTGATCGCAAGATCGCATATCGCAACAACATGAGAGATGCATTCAAATGGCATTTTGGTCTCCGCCGATGCGATATCGCTATCGGCGATTGGCAATGATACATGCATACCACTAACGGCTCATAACTCATGTCCCGATGCGATGCGATATCTCAATCGGTAACCCCAAACCGTTTTATATGCATCTACTTCTGTTTCCATGCGCTAGCCCGATGCGATTTCGCTTATCGGCGGTTGGCACGATCATTTGGTGATAATTTTGCAGCACCTATTCCCCGAAGCGATGCGATATCGCTCATCGGTGGTCGGCAGTCTTAAAAGCCATCACTTAAAGCTTTAATTCATATCCGGTTGACAAAACGCGAATCCCAAAAAGCCGTTAATGCAAGGGTTAAGGTAATGCGTGTGTATTTAAAAGATTTTTCCCCTTCGATTAATGAACACCTGCGTTTAACCGCCAGAATATCTGTTGCACGCTTAAGTGAGTCATTCACCCGGATAACGGTGTAATCATCACATTTAATGAGTAGCAGGCCTCAAATCACCATTAATGCATCTGCAATATCCTCTTAACGATTGGATCCGCAACCACTTTTGAAAATTAATCTTGACACGCTTCAAATAATATATCTATCCCACCGTGAAGCGTTATTGTTATTGTGTTATTACGATTTCTCTTGCAGTTGTGTAGAATTCGTCTTTTGAAAGAAGCTTAACCATGATGGGAAAAAGATCCAAGAGAACTACGGGCTCTACTGTTAAACTTGTAGCAGGTCAAGCTGCTGCAAATAGCAAGAAAGGCCTCGTTTCTGACACTACATGCACTGGTCTTAACAAAACTACATGGCAGGGCACATATAATTTACTAGAAGCTGAGCAACCAAAAGTTTCAGGGACAGTGGCTACTGCGAACCCACTCAAAAAGTCCGATGCAACTCTCAAAGAGTTGGCCGATTCCTTTCTTCACAGAATAGCCGCCAGAGAACAAGTCCTTCCCTACACTGATGTAGTGCGATGGGAAATTGAGGAAATTCCAATCATTGTGGTGAGCTCCAGTATTGTAACAATAATGCTACAACTCCTGGGGCTTCCTGTCTCTCATTTTATCAACCTGGTAGTTCGTACAAACTTGGAAGCGACGTTGCTGTATGCACAAGTACTAGCTCTTGTCGCAGCTGTCACTTGGTCAGCTGGCACAAGTCCGCTAGGGCTCAAGCCAACTTCTATAGGCTCACAGAAGAAGCTTTATCAATGATGGACGAAAGCTAGCTCAAAGGAGACTAATCTACTTGACAAAAATGAACTGAAAGCAAATCAAAGCATGTAAACCTAGGAAACCCTAATTTAACTAGTCTAACCTTTATAATGCAAAGAATGTGAAGGAAACTTCTACCAATGCTGCTGTTACCTCTAATAAGTGAAAATGCATGGATCTAAGCTGCTTGCATCATAAAAGACATGTTTTTGTATTTTTCCTTTAAGTGTGTGGAATGATTGTGATTGTGTGCTAATTAGGGTTTGGTTGTGCAGATGGAATGGAGAAGGAAGGAGAACGTGGGACAGGTTGGGAAGGCTAGGAGAGGTCCCTAGGGATCCTTAGCATCCATCCACAGAGGTTCCTCACATTCAGAAGCTCAGCAACCGAGTGAGTGGCCTCCTACAGGATGTCTGCAGGGGATCCTACAGGATACTTAGAGGTTTCTACAGGATGTCTATAAACTGCTACAGGATGACCTACCGTGAGTGTTTGAAGAGATGGAGGAGTGATGGAATGGTAGGGGGAGATGTGAAAGGTGGGAATAAGGCTGGTGATGGCTCTAGAAGTGGAGGAATGAGATGAGAAATGAGTGTAGGGAGTAGGTTGGAAGATAGAGGGCTAGGTCAACAAGAGGCTAGGAAATGAAGTTACGTGAGGAGTGGAAGACTTTGGGAGATAACAGAGCAGGGTAAAGGTCGAGGAGATGTGTTGCATGTGTGATCAAGATGGAGAATGAAGTAATGGACGAGAGAGGGCAGTGCAAGTGAAACAAATGCTTGTGACTGTTACCAAACCGAAAATGCATTAACCTAAACTACCTGTGCTTGTAAATTCAATGAACAGCAATCCAAAACGCGAAGGAGAATGTGCATGAAGCTGTGGTAAAGGAGTGTGGTGCAGGTGTGAATGACAAGGAAGCATCTAACATAACGTGATTGTGTTTGCAGCAATCATGAAATAAAGAAATGCGTGTTTTTGGTGGTTAGTCATGGACTGCACCCCAATCCCAGATGAGACGGCAGTGAGCCTTAACAACCCTTTTTTTTGGAGCTCCAATGGACTATATCTATCCTCTGCTACACTAAACAACTGTAAACAAACTCACCATAAGCAAATCCTATCTAACTCATGAAAAATACCAACTTAACAACCTGTAATTCGAATTGCATGTGCAAATGAAAAGCTCAAAGTGCTGAAATGAAATGGAAACAACACTACAGTAGAGGGGATCTATGGCTCTCAGGTTGGGCCCTAACCTGAGAGCTATAGTCTCCTTAAGAAACTCAGAACTAGATCACAAACTGCCTTCTTTATTCATAATCTGATGTCATGCCAAATTGGCTTACAAAAAGGAACGAAAACTGAACTGTGCTCCAAAATTACAATAGCAATACGAGAGTTTCAACAACCTATCCAAGGCTAAGGCCTCTACACTTATACAAAAACGATGATCCAACAAGTGTCCTTGATTTTAGGAGCTCGGTTGTCCAACTAGAGTTTAACTGCTGATCCTGTAGGACGATCATAACTGTTGTTCCTGTAGAGAAGTTTATAACTGCTGTTCCTGTAGAACAGCTGGCTGCTTCTAAGCTCGGAGGGGAGATGGATTGGAGCTTGGAGTTCTTGGTGGGAATCACGAGGAATGTCCCCAAGACCGTGGACATCCTCTCCTAAAAACCAGCAGTGCCACCTCATTGTCTCTTTATCTCCTTTTTCGTTGTCTCTTGCTCCCTTTTAATGCCAAAACCTGGAATCATAATGCATTAGTCACGTAGATAAAGTGCCTACCCTTCTTCCTACAAACAACATGAATAAACTAAGAAATGCATGCATAAGCAGTAAAAAATGAATGGTTTGAGCAAGTAGAATAGGCCAAAATGAGCCCAAATTGTACCAAAATTGGGGCTCGTCATCACCCCCCAGCTGAACCATTTGCTCATCCTTGAGCAATTTTGCCCCGACTCCTTGTCCTTGGCCGAGAGCTGGGGCCCAGAACCTGCTCCTTCTTCTCTACTTTTGGGGCCTCTGTTTTCTCTGCCTCAGGTGGAGACGAGGGTGGTGCTTCTTCCCCCTTTTTCATTTCCTTGAGCCGGGCTTCAGAAGGCGACTGGCCTATTTTTCGCGTCTAGGAAGTGACTTTTGGGCTTCCCTTCTCAGGGGTGGCCTGTGTTTTAGAGGGAGTTCTTGTACTGGGTGAGGTAGGGATGTCTCCTGAAGTGGGTTGGCTGCTGGGTGGAGGCTGCGACTTGTCTGTTTTCATTCTCTGACTCCTCCTTGCTTCGAAAGGTAGAGGGATCTCCCTCTCTCTCTTTTCTTTGGGTTTTGCCGGTGTGCTGAGGGCAACCAGTACCGTTGCCACCTCCTTTTCGAGGATGCTAGCCTTCTCTTTCTTGTGCTTTGCTCTCTCAGAGCTCCTTGTAGAGGGTCCCTCCTCCTTTGGTTTCAGGCTTCCTGCAGAAGACCCTTCCTTTAGCAGTTTTGGGCTTCCTGTAGAAGCCTTTTCTTGAATTTTTGGGCTTCCTGTAGAAGCCTTTGTCTTTGTTTCCAGACTTCCTCTAGAAGTCTGTTCCTTAGTGATTTTCGGGCTTCTTGTAGAAGACCCTACTTTGTCCACTTTCGGCCCTCCTGTAGAAGACTCTTTCTTTACGCTCTGTGGGTCTCTTGTAGAAGATCCCTTCTCTGTTTTTGAGCCTCCTGTAGAAGCCTTCGTCTGCTTTCCTGTAGGCGTTCTTCTGAGGCTTCCTGTAGAAGCCTGCGTTTGTTTCCCTGTAGATGCAACTGTCACCACCTTTTCTTGCTTGGCTGCATGGATTTTGCTTTTGGCTTTGACTGCAGGAGCTGACGAGGTGCTTGGGCTGACAGGGACCACCTCCGCTTTGTCCATTCTGCTCTTCATCCTCTGTTCTCTTGCTGTCAAAACAGGTGTGTCACCCTCCTCTTCGTCTTCCTTTTCTTCTTGCTTCCTCTTTTGTTCCTTCCTCTGCACCGTGGCAGGGGTCTTCTGACCTGGTTCCCTCTTTTCTTTGGCCACTGCCTCTTTGTCTTCACTGTTGGAGGAGCCACTATCTTCGACCAGCATTTTGATGTCCCCATCTCGTGTTAGATTCCTAAACGACTCCGAGGAGAGGGGAACTTTATATGAGTGCAGTGCATCCTCCACAAGCAATTTTATTAACCCATGATGGGCTATCTGATCAGGGATGCCATGTCTTAGCTTTGTAGCACACTCCATTAGGGACTGCAGGAGATAATAAGGGATGCTTAGTTTTTGCTCTACAGGAAGGTCAATTCCGTGTCTTAACTCAGTGAGGAGCCAGAAGTGATATGCATACACGATACTGAACCGGCCTTCACAAGTAATATATTTCATAATGTGCAAACTAACTTCGTTCCATGGTGGTGACAGGCTGGTCCTCCTCACCCCGTTTTTATCCTCAGAGAATTCTTCCTCAGGTGGGAAGAACTCCTTCTTTGCTTGTTGGCTCTGCTTCCGCTCTTCTTTATCCCACGGCAGACCCATGGGCAGTTCTGTGATTCGACTTATATGCTCTGGGGTGAGTTGGAGGCTGAGACCTCTGAAGCTTACTGTGGCCAGTGTCTGGGACTTAGGCTGCAGAGCCTGCAAGAATTCCTCGGCTACTTCATCATCGTAGCCCTGTAGTTTATCACAAAAAGGCATCCATTGTGCTCTAGTGAAGAGCTCAACCACTGCCAGATTTCTTCTTAGTGTATTTGAATCAGTGGGCTCTCGCCTGATAAACCCACCAGGCATGATGAACACAGTGGTTTTGACCAAAGGCGGTAGATACAAAGGAGATTTGGTCTTATAGACAGAGCATGCAATGAATTCACAGACCACAGTCTAATTATACTGCTATCCTGTAGAAGCGATAGTATAGGCACGGCAATCCAATATTTTTTATGACCAGAATGTGAATAATGACCTTGCCACCTTTGAAAGCCAATTGCGGAAGGAGTTTCAGGGTTACCTCTTTTCTGCCACCTTTTCTTACGTGAAGACTTCACCTTCCTGTAGAGCTGCGTTCCTGTATAAACTGCTTCCTGTAGGACTGCGTTCCTGTAGAAACTGTTCCTGTAGGAACTGTTCCTGTAGGAGTAGTGCGCAGACTTCGGGGGGAGCTATAGTTGGACAGCGGTTGAGAGGTGCCTTACCAGTGTTCAGGTAGCCGAGAGCTTGGCGTATCAACATGCAGAGGGAATCAGAGGAGCTACTCGAGTTTTGAAGTGAGGTTGATGGATATACACGCTTAATCAGGCCGATTAGATTTTGAATCGGCGCAGCTCGTGGCGCGGGGGGTGAGTTGTCCCCGCCGGACCGTTGGGTGACGTCACCCATCATCCGCCTGCACATTCGCTTGCTGCCGCATTCATTCCCACAGATCTGCCGCCGCCCTTTTCGGTTAAACTCGTTTCACGGTTGACGGGACTAATCTTCACGTGCGTGCTACGTGTGTCTTTTGTCGTGGTTGTCACCTCATCATCTGACTATCCTTTCACTAGCCGATGTGGCCAGTCAACTGGCCTTACGGCCGCTCAACCATTCACCTTTATGCCATGCAGAACAAATCAAAGTAATATCCATGCGATTTGATGGAGAGAAGGATTAGAACACTTACCTGCGCGCGGCTGCACATGATTTCCAGTTTGTGGACGATGGATTTACCTGCTGCACGCAGCTTACACAGACCCGGAGGCACATGGCTACCGGTTGCTGACGCTGGAGTGGATGGTCTCGCGTTCATGCGCCCGTGTTTTATCTTGGATGGCGGTGCTGTGGACGGTATTCACTCGAGCAGGTTGAACTGTTACAGGATCCCCGCGAGGGGTCTTGTCACAGTCCTTTCTCCTTGGGTACATGCTGCATGCTGGCGGTTCTGGCTTCTCGATCACGATCCCAGCGCTTCTGATGCATAATGTGGATGTGGTATGGCTCTCGGTGCTTGGTTTTTCTTTGACAGATGTTTTTTCACGAGAACTCATTGCTTTGTTGTGCTGCTGCAGGGATCTTGGTTGCATGGCGACGAGGATGGTGGAGCAAGATAATAGCAATGTTCAGGGGTGCCATCAGTGGCATGCATGCGTTCAATCCACTCCTCAGTCGCTAGATCTTCACTTGAAACTCATTTCGGCCGTCGCAACCTTCTACAGGAAGTTTCCTGTAGAACACAGAGCTTCCTGTAGAAATTCTGCACTTTCCTGTAGAGGATCCGCGTCTTCCTGTAGGAAGACTGTCTGTTCCTGTAGAAAACTGTATCTTCCTGTAGAAGATCCAAATCATGATAAAAATTGCACATACCTTGAAAAGCATTGTTATTCTTGGAGGAGGTGTTGATGACATCCTTTGATAGCATGATGAAGGCCCCTGGCTTGGAGTGGAGAGGCTTCTTCTCCTCCATAGAACATCTGCATGCAAAACTTTTATTGTGCTTATTGTTTTTTTTTCTCTCCTTTTTTTTTTTTTTTTGAAAAGATAGCAGGGGCGCCCCAAAGAGGTTTTCACCCTTGCTACCTGCCCTGAGCGCCTCAAAGAGGTTTTCACTCAAGGATTTTTTTTTTTTAACTTTTTTCTTTTTTTTTTTGAAAGACAATAGGAGCGCCTCAATGAGGTTTTCACCCCTACTGCCTGCCTTGGGCGCCTCAGAGAGGTTTTCACCCAAGGATCTTTATTTTTTTCTCTCTTTTTTCTCTTTTTTTTTTTTTTTTCTTTTTTTCTCTTCAGGGTATGCCCAAAGTGGAGGCAGAACCCTTCTCTATGACCAAAACAGATTTCTCCATAGTGCTGATAAAATCTTGTCTTGAGAGAGGTCTTCTGTAGATCTTCAATCGGTGCCCATTGACAAGCATGGGAATGGCTTCCTCATCAATGGTTCGAATGAGGACAGATCCATTGTCATGGCATTGTTCCACTACATATGGTCCTAGCCATCTGGTTCTCAACTTCCCCTTGAAATCTTTGAATCTGGAGTCATACAACAAAGCCCAATCTCCCAGCTGAAATTGCTTGTCATGGAGATGTTGGTCATGCCACACCTTCCTCTGAAGTTGAACCACTTCTGAGTGAAGGAGGGCCTGCATGCGGTGCTCATCCAGTCCATTCAGCTGCAATAACCTTTCTTGCTGTGCATGGCTGAGATCTAGGTCCAGCTGAGCTGCCATCCTCAAAGTGTTATACTCAAACTCAATGGACAGCAAAGCTTTCTTCCCATAGACCAGCTCATAAGGTGTGGAGCCGGTGGTGGTCTTCCAAGTGGTGTTGTAAGCCCATGTGGCTTCAACCAGGTGATCTGCCCAGTCCTTTCTGCTGCTGCTCACCACTTTAGTCAAGATCCCTTCTAATGCTCTATTGGTGACTTCCACCTGCCCATTTGCTTGAGGATGATAGGGGGTGGAAGTCCTATGCTTGATCTTGTGATGAGCTAGTAGATCTTCAACCAAGTTGGATGTGAACTGGCTCCCTTGATCGGTCACCAACTCTCTTGGGTAGCCAAACTTGTAGAAGATGTTCTCTCTTAAGAACTCGACCACCTTCTCTTCTGTTGCTGCTTTGATTGCTTTAGTCTCTGCCCACTTTGTCAAGTAGTCAGTACACACAATGATGTAGGATCTCTGCCTCGAAGAGGGATTGATTGGACCCACAAAGTCCATGCCCCACTTCTCAAATGGCTCAAGAGTCACTTGAGGTTGGAGAGGCATCTCATCCCTTTGGGTCGGTTTCCCCATTCTTTTGCCTTGGTCACACTGGCTGACATATCTTCTGACATCTTGATGAAGTGTGGGCCAATAGTAGCCTGCCTGCAGGATCTTGAAGGCAGTTCTCTTTGCTGCAAAATGTCCTCCACAAGGCCAATCATGACGGCGAGGAGGATGTTGAAGACTTCCTCCTCCCTTACACAACGCCTTAATATCTGATCGGGGCCAAGCTTGAACAGGTTGCCCCCGATCCAAGTAAATGAGGCACTCTTTCTGATGATTTTGCTCTTCTCTTTTGAAGAGAGGTGCGGAGGGAACTGAGCTGAAACAAGGTAGTTTGCTATATCAGCAAACCATGGAGAGAGTACTGAGATAGCAAACAGATGCTCATCAGGCATCTGGTCATCCACCGTCCCATCTTCATCTGCAGACAAATCCAATCTAGACAAGAAGTCAGCAACAACATTTTCTCTTCCTGGTTTATCAACAATGGTTAGATCAAACTGCTGGAATAAAAGTAACCATCTAATAATATGAGCATTCACATCGGGTTTATTCATCAAATATCTAATAGCAGCATGGTCAGTATGTACAAAAGTCTGGTAACCAGTAATATAATGTCGGAACTTGTTCAGTGCATGGACCACAGCTAAGAATTCCTTCTCGGTTACAGTGTAATTCAGCTCTGCTTTGGACAAGTTTTTGCTAACGAAGTAAATGGCATATGGAGTTTTTTGCTCAACTTGTCCTAAGGCTGCACCTATGGCTTTGTTCAAGGCATCAGTGTGGATGTGGAAAGGTAGGGCCCAGTTTGGACCTCTCAAGATTGGTGCTGACACCAACTTGTCCTTTAACTCATTCAAACTCCTCTGACAATCTTCAGTCCACTTAAACTCCACATCTTTTGCCAACAGACCAAACAATGGTGAGGCTAACTTGCTGAAGTCCTTAATGAATCTCCGGTAGTATCCTGCTAATCCCAAGAAACTCCGGACATCCCTTACTTTTTGAGGAGGTGGAACCCTCTTGATGAGAGCAATTTTGTTAGGATCCACCTGCAATCCTTGGGAAGAAATGGTATGGCCTAGCACGGTCCCTTCAGTCATTAGGAATTCACATTTTTCAGGGCTGAGGGACAAGTTCATCTCGGTGCATTTGGTTAGGACTTTCCCCAGGTTGGACAATGCTTCCTGGAAGTTGGCCCCATAAGGAGTAAAGTCATCCATGTATATTTCCACTGCATCATGGACCAACTCCGAGAAGATGCTCAAGACAGCTCTCTGAAAAGTAGCAGGAGCATTGCATAGCCCAAAGGGAAGGACTCGGTAGGCAAAGGTACCCCAAGGACAAGTGAAGGTGGTCTTATCTTGGTCTTCCGGGCTGATTTGGATTTGATTGTACCCGCTAAACCCATCCAGGAAAGAGAAGAACTTCTTTCCTGCCAGTCCATCCAACACTTGATCTATGAAAGGTAGAGGGAAATGGTCTTTTTTGGTAGCTTTGTTCAGCTCACGGTAATCTACACAGATCCTCCACTTCCCATTCTTCTTGGGAACCAACACTAGAGGGGACACCCATTCACTATCTGAGATGGGGTAGATGAATCCGACATCCAACAGTTTCTGCAATTCTTCCTTGACAATGTCCTTAAGGGCTGGATTCATTCTCCTCTGGGGTTGCCTAACCGGTTTACAGTCCTCTTTGATGTATATATGATGGGTACAGACCGAGGGATGGACTCCTTTCATCTCCTTATAGCTCCAAGCAAAAGCATCTAAGTGGCTGGCCAATAGGCTACACAACTCCTTCTCCTGGGAAGGAGATAGGGAGGAGCTGATATTTAATGCTCTCTCAGGGCCGAACTCCACACTTTTGACTCTGGGAGTGACAGGGCTGGTTGTACAAAGGTCCACTGAGGTGCTAGCTTGGGCATCCTCCACCAACTTCTCTAAAGATAGTGAACTGGAAGGTGGATTCTGGATCAGGGTCTCAATCAAATCATCCTCGGTTGGGGGATTTCTTCTAGTGGTATCTAGGGTACACAGAGGTGCTGAATACACCTCGTCTTCTTCTCCTTCCTCCAACCAGAGTGGTAAATCATGCTCTAAAGAAGGTTGGGCAGGAGGGTATAGGACTAGTTTCTTGGACATGGGACCATTTTTGATGGTCATGTTTCCTTCCCGACAACTTATGTAAGCATCTGCAGTAGCTAACCAAGGCCTTGCCAAGATGAGAGGATATCCAGTAAGCTTTTCCTTTGGTTGCAGAACCAGGAAGTCTGCAGGATACTCCCAAGAGTCAATAGAGACCAAGAAATCCTCCACAATCCCTTCGGGAGTCACAGTGGAGCGATCTGCTAATTGCAGTACTGTCGAGGTCTTCCTCAAGGAACCTTGAAGATTGAGCTTGAGCATGGTATCCCTGGTCATTACATTAATGGCAGCCCCCAGATCAATCAGGGTGTGGGGTATGATGGTGCCATTGATGTGGACATCTACTACAGGACTTCCAGGATCTAAGTACTTTGGGCAGATGACTTGTCCTAGCATAAGGTCAGACAGTTGTCCTATGACATTGATAGTTGAAGCATCTTTCTTTCGTCTACCTGGATGTTTGAAACACTTCTCCTTAACCAGCTTGTTATAGATTGGCACATCCTTGATGGCCTGGAGAAGGGGTATCTTCACACACAATTGCTTGAGCTCTCCCAGAAGCTCATCTTCTTCCGGGTTGGGTTGTGTGGTGGCTGTAAGTCTCTCAGGAAAGGGTGGAATAGGCTTTGGTTCACTTTCCTGATGGTCTTCCTCATCCTCTGGGGGAGGAGGTTGGCGATCTGGAAGAGTCTTTCCAGATCTAAGATTGATCTCCTGGATCTCCACAGCATAGGTAGGGCATGAGGTCTCCCCAGTATATACCTGCTGAGCCTGTCTATTGTTGGGGTTCGGGTTCGGTTGAGCAGGCATTTGAGGTTGCCTTGGAGGAGCAGGAGGTAATGGTTGTGGTTGAACTGGAGGTGGAGGCAGAATGGCGGGAGGAGTGTTGTACTGGGGCCTCCACCCCGACTGAGGTGCACTCCATTGAGGCTGTGACTGGGCATGTGAGTGATATGAGTGAGTAGTGGGTTGAGTAGGATACTGAGGTGGATAAGACCATGGAGGAGGCATGGACCAAGAAGGATGAACAAGGGGACCCCAGGAAGGCATAGGAGTTGATTGGTTGGGGTTGTAATAGGCTTGTGGTGCCCCTTGCATTCCCTGTTGATAGGGTCTAGATCCTTGTGGTCTCCTTTGGTTGATGAAGTAGAGAGGTTCAGTGGGGGCTTCAGTCCCTTGGTACATGGCTTTAAACCCAGGTAAGGTGGGACACTGATTGGTAGGATGGTCCTCCTCACAAAAAAAACACACTTCAACCGAATGCAATGGGCATTCGTTCTTAGGATGTCTTCTTGTGCACCTAGGGCAGAAGACAGCCAGGGCTCTCTCAGCTTCTTCTTTCTTCTGCTGGATCCTGAATGTGTCCAGCTGCATGGCAATGGTCTGTCTCACTTCACTCTTAAGATCTTCTAATTGGTTTGTAAACTCATGTTTGGAGAAAGGGACACCAGTGGAGAGGAGATTTCCTCTACCTCGTTTCCTAGCTGCCCTAGAATGATTTCTAAACACAGTTTTGATGTCCTCATAAGGCAGTTGGTAAATGTCCCCCCCAGCTAACATGTGAATGGTATCTAAGAGATCTTCAGGTACTCCTCGGAGCAGAACCAACTTAAGGGTTTCAGGGTCAAGTGTGCACCTGGCCCGTTTATAGCTAAGTTGGAACCTCTCCTCATAATCCTCTAAAGACTCATCGTTTCCCATGGTCATCCGAAAGATTTCCCCTTTCGTTTCCTTGGACCTACAATAATCCCGGTACTTGGTGTTGAAGGCTTGCTGCATCTGAGCCCATGTGGTGATACTATTCCCAGGCAAACCCATGAACCAGCGTAATGCTACATCCTTGAGAGTCGAAGGGAAAAGTTTTAGCTTTTTTTCATCTTCAGTATAGTCATAGGTTCTACATAGGACAACAAACTCAAATAGGAAGGTATCAGGATCCTCAGTGGTAATTCCATGGAAGTGAGGCAAAGCAGAGGGGCTAATGTTTTTCATTTTCATCTCTCTGTTGGTCTCTCGGATGGGGAAAGCTCCTTCTATTCTCTCATCTTCTCTATTGTCAGCCATAGCTTCGGATGGAGTGGTCTCTAACTCTTCTTCTTCTATACGATTTTGGTATGTCTCGGGATGTTCACCTATAGTTTCCTCTGGATCACTGTCACCACTGAAGAGAGAAGGGTGACTAAGTGATGTGGTGGGGGTGTTAGGTAGGAATTTGCCTGATCTATCTCGGTTCCTACGAGGCATGAAATGGAAAGGACTTTTCTTTTTTTGAGTGCTTTTGCTTTTTATTTGGTACCTGCAAAACTGAAACAAAGTGATCTACAACTAACTATATTGCTCAAATGAAATTGCAGAATTAGAAAGCTAATCTAGGAAAGCGAGAAATACTAGTCTATGAAAGCAGGAAATGCTAATCTATGAAAGCAGGAAATACTAAGCTATGAAAGCAGGAAATTCTAATCTATGAAAGCAAGAAATGCTAATCTAGGAAAGCGAGAAATACTAGTCTATGAAAGCAACGGCACCAAAAAGATGGTGAGCTCCAGTATTGTAGCAATAATGCTACAACTCCTGGGGCTTCCTGTCTCTCATTTTATCAACCCGGTAGTTCGTACAAACTTGGAAGCAACGGTGCTGTATGCACAAGTACTAGCTCTTGTCGCAGCTCTCACTTGGTCAGCTGACACAAGTCCGCTAGGGCTGAAGCCAACTTCTATAGGCTCACAGAAGAAGCTTTATCAATGATGGACGAAAGCTAGCTCAAAGGAGACTAATCTACTTGACAAAAATGAACTGAAAGCAAATCAAAGCATGTAAACCTAGGAAACCCTAATTTAACTAGTCTAACCTTTATAACGCAAAGAATGTGAAGGAAACTTCTACCAATGCTGTTGTTACCTCTAATAAGTGAAAATGCATGGATCTAAGCTGCTTGCATCATAAAAGACATGTTTTTGTATTTTTCCTTTAAGTGTGTGGAATGATTGTGATTGTGTGCTAATTAGGGTTTGGTTGTGCAGATGGAATGGAGAAGGAAGGAGAACGTGGGACAGGTTGGGAAGGCTAGGAGAGGTCCCTAGGGATCCTTAGCATCCATCCACAGAGGTTCCTCACATTCGAAAGCTCAGCAACTGAGTGAGTGGCCTCCTACAGGATGTCTGCAGGGGATCCTACAGGATACTTAGAGGTTTCTACAGGATGTCTATAAACTGCTACAGGATGACCTACCGTGAGTGTTGAAGAGATGGAGGAGTGATGGAATAGTAGGGGGAGATGTGCAAGGTGGGAATGAGGCTGGTGATGGCTCTAGAAGTGGAGGAATGAGATGAGAAATGAGTGTAGGGAGTAAGTTGGAAGATAGAGGGCTAGGTCAACAAGAGGCTAGGAAATGAAGTTACGTGAGGAGTGGAAGACTTTGGGAGATAACAGAGCGGGGTAAAGGTCAAGGAGATGTGTTGCATGCGTGATCAAGATGGAGAATGAAGTAATGGACGAGAGAGGGCAGTGCAAATGAAACAAATGCTTGTGACTGTTACCAAACCGAAAATGCATTAACCTAAACTACCTGTGCTTGTAAATTCAATGAACAACAATCCAAAACGCGAAGGAGAATGTGCATGAAGCTGTGGTAAAGGAGTGTGGTGCAGGTGTGAATGACAAGGAAGCATCTAACATAACGTGACTGTGTTTGCAGCAATCATGAAATAAAGAAATGCGTGTTTTTGGTGGTTAGTCATGGACTGCACCCCAATCCTAGATGAGACGGCAGTGAGCCTTAACAACCCTTTTTGTTGGAGCTCCAATGGACTATATCTATCCTCTGCTACACTAAACAACTGTAAACAAACTCACCATAAGCAAATCCTATCTAACTCATGAAAAAGACCAACTTAACAACCTGTAATTCGAATTGCATGTGCAAATGAAAAGCTCAAAGTGCTGAAATGAAATGGAAACAACACTACAGCAGAGGGGATCTATGGCTCTCAGGTTGGGCCCTAACCTGAGAGCTATAGTCTCCTTAAGAAACTCAGATCTAGATCACAAACTGCCTTCTTTATTCATAATCTGATGTCATGCCAAATTGGCTTACAAAAAGGAATGAAAATTGAACTGTGCTCCAAAATTACAATAGCAATACGAGGGTTTCAACAACCTATCCAAGGCTAAAGCCTCTACACTTATACAAAAACGATGATCCAACAAGTGTCCTTGATTTTAGGAGCTCGGCTGTCCAACTAGAGTTTAACTGCTGATCCTGTAGGATGGTCATAACTGCTCTTCCTGTAGAGCAGTTTATAACTGCTGTTCCTGTAGAACAGCTGGCTGCTTCTAAGCTCGGAGGGGAGATGGATTGGAGCTCGGAGTTCTTGGTGGGAATCACGAGGAATGTCCCCAAGACCGTGGACATCCTCTCCTAAAAACCAGCAGTGCCACCTCATTGTCTCTTTATCTCCTTTTTCGTTGTCTCTTGCTCCCTTTTAATGCCAAAGCCTGGAATCATAATGCATTAGTCACGTAGATAAAGTGCCTACCCTTCTTCCTACAAACAACATGAATAAACTAAGAAATGCATGCATAAGCAGTAAAAAATGAATGGTTTGAGCAAGTAGAATAGGCCAAAATGAGCCCAAATTGTACCAAAATTGGGGCTCATCACATTGACAGAACGTTCCACACAAGAGACGGACGGATTTTCGGGTCATTCAAGCCAGAGCACCTGAGGGAAATGTATCATCTGCCTGAGCCAGAGAAAATCTACAACAAAGACTTCGTGGAGATGTTTGCAGCTGAAAATGAAGTACCATCTGAGCCCATTCAGGATTGGAGGCAGAACCCGGCCAAACACAAGCACGAAAGCTCGGGTAAGTACTCCGTCGATTCCTTGGCTTTTCCCTATTGCTATGTGGGAATTATGATGTGTAGGCTATGGGGATTACATGATTCTGCCAATTTCGATATAGAAATGGTTCCCCTAATGGAAGCAGCTGTTAATAGTTTTATCATGGATTGGGCCACCATTCTTTCTGATAAATTGACTATAGCTGTTCGGGATTTTAGAGCTAAATCTGTAGTCACCGAAAGGAAAATCCCCCCATTTTATTATAGTGCTTACATTATGGATACATTGTGTTTTAACTCTAAGTTTCCCATCCTCCGTTGGAGATGGACCACCCAAGACCCTTCGCCCATTCATTTGTATCATCGGAAATTGTGGAAGTCCTCTTACAAGGACCATTTGTATCAAATTTGCAATGGTTTTATGGTTCCCATTCATTATTCCATTTTTGATCGACCTATTCCCAAAATCTCCTATCTCGCTTCCTTTGACTTACCAGCTGTAGCAGGATGGTTTGGAGAAGAGCACTTTACCTATATTAGGGTTTATGGAAGCCAAGCCAAACCGCATGTTCTCCCTCTATATGTTCCAGACAAACTGTTAGCCCGAGAGATATCCTACAAAATTATGGCTGAGAGTGTAACTCAAACACTTAAGAAAGAGAAGAAGAGGGGCTGGCCCTCTTTTCCCTTAACGATGGGTGTTTTTACTCTGCATAATCTTTAGCATGCATAAAAGGAGGATATAAAGATGCAAGCTTTATCCCTGCCCACTATGCCAGCCAGACTCTATGATCCACATAAAACTGCCTACAATGCCCTCGAATAGGCCAAACTGACTAAGATTGACCATCAAGAGGATGAGTTTGATGACCTGTTCAGAGCTGCTGATTCAACAAGCCAAACCAAGCAGCTTGCCAAGATGAGATACAATGATGAGAATTTAACTGAGTTCAATAAACTCAGAGAGCAGAGGTTGCAAACTCTACCTCTGGATTTATCGTCATTAAGCTCAGTGTCCTCCTCAAGTGAGCCCGGTCAGAAACAGACAAGCCAACCTCCTGTTATAAATAAAGAACAAAATAAACAACAGGAGGAAAGACAAGAAAAGCACAGGTAGAAGAGCAGTTGCTGGCGCAACAGCAAGCAAACAATGTATTAACCCAGCAACTGCAGACTCAAAAACAGAGGATTGATCAGAGCTCAATCCAGAAGCAGAAAGGATTAACGGAGGCATTGGCACAATTGAGAGCGGAAAAAGAGTTAATGACGAAGTCAAAGGATGAGCAAATCGCTCGACTATTAGCACAGCTCGAAGATATCAAGGGCACCAAGAAAGTGGAAGATTTCAGAGCAGAGGCAGCTCAAATAAATAATGCATTAATCTCTCAGGTTAGACTCTTGTGCCAGCAACTAACTGAGGCTGAGCCATTATGTGAAGTATCTACAGCAGTATGTCAGCAAATTGAAAAAGCCAGAAATGAGCTAGATCAGACCGAAGAAACCATAACCTCATATCTTGATTGCCAAGATACTGATGAGGGAAAAGAAGCAAACTTGCCTAGGATCTATGAGCTGTTCAAAGACATACTCTTCACGGAATGGAACACTCAGATGACGAAAGCGGAAAGAGCATCTTCAAGGTGTAAAATGATTGCCAACAATATGATTGATTTGGTCAACAATACACTCTATTGGGCCAACATAATCTCTCAGTGTACACCTGGAAGCATAACCACGGCAAACATGATTGAACAAACAAGTTATCATGGTCTGGAGGAAAAGAGAAAGTTAATCGCTGGAGTAAAAACTTTAACCTCCGACTCATATTGGCTCTTTCTAATCAAACCGCACACTCAAAGGTCGGCTCTTAAGTGTTTAACAGATGCTCTCAAGTGCCTAATCCCCGACTTTCAGGATGCCACATATGATGCCCAGCTCACGTCGCGTCTCAACACTCCACCGGAAGTAGAGCCAATGCTGGCGATATGTCAGTTGAGGTTTAAAGGCAAAGAGCCCACCGAATGAAGCATTGCTGCCGACTGCCAGATCGCCAAGAAAGATGGAGAAATAGTTATTGATGCCAATTTAATAGTTTTTCAGTTTTTCTTAGATATTTAGATTAGATTAGTATTTATAGACCCTTTCATTGTTTTGGAAAGGGTCGTAAAATTTTGTAATAGACTTAAAGGCTGAAGTTTGCACTACTGTGCTTCAGCCTATATTCTTTTGTGAAACTCGACCAATAGTCCTTTATTTGACGAGAAGGCTGTTTTATGCATTTGTGCACTATTGTCTCTTGTTTGGAATGCTTTCTGGTTTGAAGGAAGGACTGCGACATAGCGATTTACATAATGGATTGTTGAGCAGCTTACATGGTACTTTTATCTGCATCTGTCCTCTCTCCTTTTATATGAATTGTTGTGTTATTATCTTTTGCTATTGTTGAATACATGTATGCGCTGTAACAGCAAATCTTCATTTCATTCCACTATTGGATGTTTTGTGATATGCCTTTCTTTTAATCATGCATGTAGCAATGATATGAATGACAATGTGTAGTAATTCGCTATTATCGCTCTGCATAACTAATTATGCAGAGCAATCTTAAATGGTTTAAACGTCTATGCTTTAGTGTTAGAGTCATCTATATGCCTACCTTAAAGCGCAGATTATCAAACGCTACGCTTGGAAAGATTGATAAGTCCCGGGATTAGATTATAGTTAATATATATTTCGCTGATAGTTTTAGTTGTTCCCTTATCACTATCATACCTCTTAAGTTACTCGTCCATCCCACTTTCATTCATTATTGGGAAACTGGTCCCATTATCCCCAGTCGGAGCCACTATTCCAAACGGAAAAGGAGTTGTACTAAGGTCCGGACCGGGTGGTTTCCCCGTTGTTGTGGCAGCGATTTTCGAGGCCTCAACAGGGTGTTAGTTGTAATGAATTAGTAGTCTCCACTAATCTCTAAGAGATCTTATCCACTCCTTCGATGTCTCCTTCTCTCCTATCACACTATCCTATTCCCAAACTAGCTCCCAAGATGGCATAGACTTCCTTTCAATCTCACCTGCTTCCCCTAGTACCTTCCCCTTCAATCATGACTAACGATATGAAACTAAAATGTTGGGTGAGTGGAGGAGCTAATAAGGCACGGGCATATAAATTGTTGCATTCTAATGGTTGTCTTATCATTGAGTACGAGCCAGACGATGCACTAGGACAATTGTGGCCCAAAAACACATTTGGCTCAACAACCTCCAAAGGAAAGAAAATTATTTGAAATGTCTTTTTGAATGGATTTTATGCCTAGTGCTCAACAAAATTCTCACAGGATTTTCCTGTGTTACAATAATTAGTTATGTATGCTACTAAGTTTGGAATTATCCACGAATAGATATTTATTTGATCCTAACTTTCAAGTAATGACCTATTTATTTACCCATGGTTGGATTATGGTTCTAAACCTGATGGTTCCACCTGGTTGTGTAAATGTTGTACATCATTTTTGCTAATATGAAGTTCTTGACAAGCTTACATATATATATATATATATATATATATATATATATATATATATATATATATATATATATATATATATATATATATATAATTATTTTATTTAAGGTTCACACTAAAATATTTTATATATTATCAACATCGTAATATTTCTTGTACTCTATCTTTGTCGAAATATGTATAGAGTTGATATTGAAATATATTAGTTGGTATGAATATTCAAATATTTTATCCAATTTTGGTAATGAAATAATTCTAAATAATTGAATTAAACATCTTCCCAATATTGAAAAGAAAAAAGGCAACAATATCTTTCTTAATTGTTTTATATCTCTCAAATATAAATAAAATTTTGTTAGTTAATATGGACATTAAAATATTTTGTTTATTTACCTATTATTTAATATGAATATTAATTTAAATGTCATCTCAATTTCATGTTAACTAGTTAAAGAATTACACATTTTTGTTGTACTAAAGAACTAAAAGGGAATTCAATTTTTTTTTATCATTGTTATTAATTTGATTCTTTTTTAATGTAAATATTTTTATTATTTTTCAATCTAATGTTAAGTCACAACATATATCCATAATGTAAAGAACTTATTAAAGAAAAATAAAATTTATTTGGTAGGTTATGTAAAGAATATACTCAAGCTTATTGTGATAAATTTCGATCAACAATCAATTTTCTATTGAGGTAATAAATAACTATGTATATGGGAATATATTATCCATTCACACATTGAAAATAAATTGTAATTGGACGAATACATGTTTTCGTATTTTTTTAACATTTTTTAAATTAATTTTGCTTGAAATATAATGGATACTTTATAGAATATAAAGGTTTTAATTCATTTATATGTTCAAAGATTAATTTTTAAATACAAGAAATCTCAATCTTACTTAAAAATATATGATCTAATTTAAGAGAAAATAGCCAAAAATTTTATAATAAAAATTAAATATTTTCATATATTTATAAGTAATATAAATGTACACTATAAAATTGATTATTATTAAAACAATCATATTAAAGGATTATTAAAATATTTTATTTAAAGATTTTTTAAACTGTGAGAAAACTTTTGATATTTTAGTTGTTAAACTAAGATTAGGGATAGCCATCATAGATCGCTATCTCTTAATCTAGATTTAGTCATCATTATTCATGGAAAGACGCATCACCTGTAATTACATTGATGGTGTTTAGTAAGGTTTCATACTTTCCTTATAATTATCATAAAAATATTTGCTTATTGTTGCTAATATTTCTTTAAATATTAGATCTTAAATTTTAATTATTTTCTTATATTATTAGGTAACAAAAAGTATTTTATGTAACATAAAAGAACTAAGATTAATTTTATGTTATAAATATTTTTTTTATTATGATTTTTGTGTATAAAAGAAACTAAATATAAGTAAATTTAAATTCATAAAACTATAAATAATAATTCACTATTCAACGTTCAATATATATTTCATTTATCATTTTTAAGATAAAAAAAGCATATCAAAATTTTTATCTTGTTAAAAAAAATATCCTGTTATTAATATAAAATATTTATACAAATTTTTAAATTTTACCATAGCTAAGACGTAAAATTGAAATGCAACGCTTTCAATTCCCTATTTTTATGAATATACCATCATTATGTCCATTCAATATGAAATGTTATCATAAAATTATGTAAACCTTTTCATTCAACTTGTTGACAATTGTGTATGAAATGCAATCAAAATTACCATATTTTTTCTCTTTTTTTAAATTAAAAACATTTTTCTAATATATAAAGTTTTAATACATTTTTATGTTTTCTGAGTTTTTGTTTTAACTTTTCATGCATTTTTTTGAAATTCAAAACAAACAAACAACTCCAAAAATAATGGAAATTCAAATGTGTAAGAAATTAACGGGTTACCTAATTTTGGTCACTGAGAGAATGACATGAACACAAATAGTAAGTTCCTTTTGAAATAATTAAGCATCACATAGAAATTAGGTTATTAGGAAAAATGAGTGGCCTGAAAAAGCTTTTCCGTTGGAAGAAGTGGGAGTGGGGACCTTGGTAAAATAGAAATAATTATGATGGATGACTTCGTTGGAAACACCTAAAAAGTCAGAGTGAAAGCTGAGAGTTAAGAAATGGGAGTGAAAGCCATGCCCTAAAGTATATTCATTGATTTGGAGAATGCCAAAGAAAACAGATGAGGTACAGAGAATCGGGTATCTCTCTCCTTTATGTTAAAGGAAGGTATATCTTTTTCTATTTTTATGTTAATGGAAACGAGGTGGAAGCATCTATAAATTTCAAATCTTCACCCTCTTTCATCCTCATGCTCCATTTACTCTTTGTTTGTGAAATGTTTTCTGGAAAGCGCCTCCATTTGGGTGTTTGGTTTTTGTGTCTTTGTGGAGAGTATGATGTTCCAAATCAAACACTCTATGGGTAAAATTTAATGTCTAAAATTTGTATGTTGACAGAAGAGGACGAAAATCAGTAAAATTTAATGTCTAAAATTTGTTTGTTGACATAAGAGGATGACAATCGATCTGGATCTCTAGTCTGTTGATGAGCACAATGGATTTGGAATGTTCCAGAAGATCCTCTGCTACATCCAATCAATTCCAATCGATTGAGATCAATGCAATTTCTTGATTCAGTTATTCATTTAGATATACGCTCTGCCCTTTGTATATATCGAACTAAATTCATTTATGATTTGATGCACAGGACCCGCCAAGGGTAGATTTTCTCGCTCTTGTCGTTGTTGCGGTGCAAACCCTTGTTGTGCTATTCTCTTTGACTACTCCAAATTGGTTTCAAATACTCAGTTTATTTCCTATGTCTTTATTTAAATTTAATGTAATTTGTTGTTAATGTAGATTTATTGTTCTCATATTTAGTTTAACCTCCTTAGCCCTAGTTTAGTCTCTTCAAACCGGGCTCCCATCTCATTGTTGATTTTGATAATTAGCTTATCATGTTTGATTTAGGTTTCATTTACGTATTTTCTTTCAAATTTGTGTTGGTTGCATAAAAAATCACTTGTAATATTTTGAGGGTCTCCCTTAGGTTAGGCTTCCAGACCAAGTATAAACTCATTTTTCCATATTAGTCTAAAATTCATAGAGTTGTTGATACGAATTTCAACCAACCAACCTAGGATCGAAATCTGAAGCCCGAGATTAGGAGACAATGCTTATTTTTTTATGAAGCACAAGAACTATTCAATTTCTTGAATACTATCCTTCATTGGCATTTTCGACATATTTCAAGGAAACTGCACTAGCTAGATGGTGGCCCAGTGTGTAAAACATAGGAAATGTTTGGAACTCATCTCATCTTCAGAGGAGATAATCTTCCATCTTCATTTAATTCGTCCAAACCCACACGAGATAGAATCCTTCCTCAGGTGTGCAAGAAAAATCAGAAAAAATGGTTGGAATGTTTAACCGCTTTCATGTTGGCTAGCTTTTTGATCTCGGCATCTCATTATATGATTTGATCTGAGTAGGAAGACATCGTTGGAGTAGATGAACTTTCAATACATAAATATATTTTCCCACCCTACACAACACCTATACTACTACATAGCCAACATAAATCGTAGGGTTAAGATCTTAAAAATAATCAATATTTTAATAAAATATAGTTGCATAGAAGTTTCTTATCAACACCAAGATAGACCTTGTTTTCTGTAACTATGGATAGCATTTATGGATAATTTGAAATGGTGAGAACTTGTTTATAATTATTTTTCTACATTTATAGGACACACTTATTAATACTTTTCAGGGTCCATAATACTTTTATTCACACATTGGAAATTCTGACCACTTTATCATCAATATTCGTCCGTCCTCACACTCAACTACAATTAGTCCTCAGCCCAGCCAATTAAATTTTCTTCTGAGAAATAAACAAAGGTAAGAGTAAAAGCTGATTGACTACAGTTAATTGAAACAGAACTGAATTGCCTCTGTTTTGTTGTAATTGTGATCAACTGGTTAAAACATAAAGAAGGTATTGAAATACACCTGTACATTAGGAGCAAAGGGATTAACCGCATACTTTTGTTTTGTAATCTTGTGTTTCATCCACCGTAACCTCATTTGGTCTAATGATGAGGAACATATTTGTAGTTCCATTTGAGACCATATATGCAAGATTGTAATATTATTATTATGGTAGAAAATGCATGGTGGTGTTCCATGGTAACGCTTATTTCCAGCTGCGGTTTTCTTAAGTTTCATTTTGTTTTGTGTTTGAATGTTACTTGTATTTATATTTAGGGTTTCTAGATTATTGTTTATTTTTTTTCTTAAAGATTTTATATAATTAATTTATTGATTTTAAATAGTACTAGATATTTAGAATAAATATGGATTTTTGTGCGATCTCTCAATAGCCTTACATATTATTTATATAACATTTACAATTTTTTATTAATTAAATTGTTGTTCTTATAACTACTAATTTATATGGCAATTTTTTTTAAATATTATTGGTTACATTATCATGTATATATTGATCTCAATTATCATGGTAAATAATGAATCAATAAGTATTATAAATAAAGGGAATGAAATGATACAATTTTAATTTATTTTTTTTAGTTTTCTAAGGAAGAGGAGGAAAGAATTACTCAATAAGTATTCTAAATAGAGAGAATGAAATCATATGCAATTTTAATTTTGTTTCAAAGTTTTTAGTGGAGGAAGAGGAGGAAGTCATGGTGGACGAGGAGGAGGAGGTGGTGGACACCCCTCCTCCTCCCTTGCCTCCTCTCTCCCTCCTCCTCTCTCGCTGCTCTTGCAAAGGAGGGGAAGGTGTCCACTGGTAATTGGTGTGGATGGAAACACATCTAATGGAAGGAGATCAACTTGCATATTACTACATTGAAAAGGAATTGACAAATTACTACTAATATTTTTCTCACTAAAACAAAAAGGTTTTTAAGGGATTCTATTGAAATAATTACATAGAACATTCCCAGTTTGATTACTTAGAACCACAACAAAACCTTTCTCATGGAGATATCAATTCAAGACATGGAACTAGTAGCCATTTAAATGTTCAAAGCAAAACTCCTATACCAATAGGCTTCAGCTTAGACGTCTTTCAATCATATTAGTCCATCATTAAGTAACATGTTTGGGAATTGGTTTGGGATTTTGCATAACATCCTCAAGACTCACAAACACAATTCCGCCTACTTCACACGTATTCCTAAGGAAGACATGACAATGAATGTAAAATATCATCTTCTAGGAGAAATCTAGTTATGGTGAAGGTGGAAAAATCCTTTATAGCATCTTTTTGGTCCATGAATTGATTCGATCTATAAAGATGTCAATATTTGGGTATGGTCATTAAGCTTGACATGCCCAATTATTTTGGTAGACTCAACTAGAAATACATCTATCACATCCTTTTCACCTTTGGGTTTTCTGACAAATAGATAAATTAGATTATCCCTCTTATTTCCAAGGCCTTTTTTTGATTCTCATGAATGGACCACCCTCCTCAACATTTAGTCCAACTTCTGGAATTATACAAGGCGACCCGTTATCCTACTTATTTTTTCTAATGGGAAAAGGGAATGAGCTAAGCTATTAAGGCTATGGTACCCTCAAACAAAACTAGGGGTATGGAACTTCATGGGGATGATCGGATTGTATTTTATCAACAATTTGTAGATGAAATTCTTCTTATATTTGCACCAATAGTAGGAGAATCTCTTGCCTCCAAATAGGTACTAGAATACCTTATGGTAGCTTTGGGCACAAGTATAATTCATGGTAAGTTGCATATATTCTTCTTCAATGCTCCTATTGCTATTCAATTACATATTTCCAAAATTCTCAGATATCAATGGAGTTACCTTCAGTCTAAATACATGGGTTCTCTATGTGTTACAAAGGTCCTTTGTTGTGCCTTGTGGGAGTATCTTCACCTTTAATTCCCTAGTTTCTTTTACATGATCGTTGTTATGGTCACAAACGGATTGTAATCTAAATTAGTGATATTATAGTTAAAATCAAAGTTATGATGCTAATGAAGCATTGAGATAATGAGCAATATTTTTCCATTTAAAGCATTGAGAATGTATTAGTTGAAGTAAGCATGAAAAATTATATTAGATAAAGCTATTGATTAACATATAAAAATATTTATATTTTGACTATACATACATTGACTATAATAAATGACAATAATTTGCTCACAAAAAAATATTATAATCAATTAGAAATAACTAAATAGTAGGCAAGAAACAATTACTACAATCACCATTCCTTGTCAAAATATGTAAAATTTTAAATATAATTTATATGTATATCTTAATAATATAAAATTTCAAATTAAAAGAAATAAAAAAAAAAAAAATAATGATAATAAAAAAAAAAAATTGAGATAAATTATTTAATTGATGTGGATTTTACTCTTTTAGAATTAAAAAGTCAAAATTTTCATCATTGTTAGTTATATATACAATATTGAATATGTATATTATTCACACAGGGGCGAAGAAGAGAGGGGAAGATGGAGAGAGAAAGCCCAGAGCTACAAGGGGAGAGAGACTGGGGACAATGAAGAAGGGGTAAGGAGAGAAAAAATGAGCGAGGGGGGAAAAGAGAAGGGGAGGGAAGGAAAGAGATACATTGCTTGGGAAGGTTGTTTTGAAGGACAATTCAAGGTAGGCATGGATAGTAGGGGAGAGAGAGAAAGAGAGATTGGAGGCATAGAAAGAGAGAGGGAGGGATGGAAAGAGGGAGATAGAGTGGTAAAGAAGAGAGTGGGGGAAGGGGGAAGAGAGAGGAAAGGGTGAGAAATGGGGAGATTGAAAGACGAGGTAAAGAGAGAAAGGGGGAGTGAGGGGGAGAGAGAGACGGGGAGGGAGGGAAAGACATACCGAGCTCGAGAGGGTTGTTCTGATGGATGAATTGAGAAAGGTAGTTAGCGATGGTAGGAGAAATAGAATGGTAGAGAGAGAGAGAGAGAGAGAGAGAGGATGGAGGGAGAGAGTGAGATAGGGGGAGTGATAGAGGGGGAGATAGTGAGTGGGAGAGAAGGAGAGGGAGAGGGAGTGGGAGGGAGTGAGAGATGGGTAGTGAGATAGAGAGAGAGAGAGAGGGCGAGGGGGTAAGAGAGAGGGAGGAAGGGAGGGAGGTAGAGAGGGTGTGAGGTAAAGAGAGAGGAGAGAGAGAGGGAGGAGGGCGAGAGAGGAAAGGATGAGGCAAAGGGGGAGAGAGGGGGGAAAGGAGATATGGAGAGAGAAATAAGAGAGAGGAGCGAGGGAGAGTGAGAGACAGTGAAAGAAACATGGAAGGAGTGATAGAGAGGAGATAGAGAGGGAAGAGGTCAAGAGAGAGAGAGAGAGAGAGAGAGAGAGAGAGAGAGAGAGATAAAAGGAGTGACAGAGAGAGAGTGGGAGAGAAGGAGAGGGAGTGGGAGGAAGGGAAGGGTAGATAGATAGAGAGAGAGAGGAAGGGAGGGGCCAAGGGAGTGAGAGAGAGAGTGGGACGTTGTGAGGCAATGAGAGAGGAGAGGGAGAGGGAAGAGGGTGATGGGGAGAGAAAGAGAGAATGAGGAAAGGAGGAGGTGAAGGGAGGGAAAAAGGGAGATAGAGGAAAGGAGGAGGCAAAGGGAGGGCGAGAGAGGTAGAGAGGAAAGGAGGAGGCAAAGGGAGGGGGTGAGAGAGAGAAAGGTAGGGAGAGTGAGAGGGAAGGAGAGACAGAGGGCATGGGAGAGAGGAGAGAGACAAAGGAGAAAGAGGGACAGACAGAGAGAGGGAGAGAGGGAGAGAGAAAAAGAAAGCGAGGGAGAGAGGGATAGAGAGAGATACTGAGGGTCGGACAAAGGGATGGATAGATGGCATGAGAGAGAGAGAGGAAAGGAGGGAGCAAGGGAGTGAGAGATGGAAGGAGGGAGGGCGGGAGCGATAAAGGAAGCGTAGAGAGATACAGAGAGAGAGGGAGGGAGGGGGCAATGGAGCAAGAGAGAGAGTGGCATGGTGTGAGAAAAAGAGAGAGGAAAGAGAGGGAAGAGGGTGAGGGGGAGAGAGAGCGACGAAAGGAGGAGGTGAAGGGAGGGTGAGAGAGAGAGAGGAAAGGAGGAGGCAAAGGGAGGGCGAGAGAGGGAGAGAGGAAAGGAGGAGGAGAAGGGAGGGAGGGAGAGGAGGAGAGAGAGGGAGAGGGAGAGGGAGAGAGAGGGGGAGAGAGAGACAAAGATAGAGAGAGAGAGAGAGAGAGAGAGAGAGAGAGAGAGATGGAGGGAGAGAGAGAGGGAAGGAGAGACAGGGAGTGAGAGAGAGGAAAGAGAGAGGGAAGAGGGTGAGGGGGAGAGAGAGAGACATAGGAAAGGAGGAGGCAAAGAGAGAGAGAGAGAGAGAGTGGGACAGAGAGAGAGGGATAGGGAGGAGAGACAAAGAAGGATAGATAATGGGGATAGAGCGATATAGAGGGATAGAGAGAAGGATAGATATGGAGTATGATAGAGAAATGAAATGATAGAGAGAGAGGGAAATAAAGAGGGAGGGAGGTGGTGGATAGAGAGAGAGAGAGAAAGACAGAGAGGGGAGGGAGGTGAGGGTGGGGGATAGGTAGGGTAGAAGTGCAAGAAGGAGTTATGGAGAGAGGGAGAGAGATAATAGGAATGGTAGAGGGATAGAGGGAGAGAGAGTAGGAGTGGGAGAGGAGAGAGGGAGAGAGAGTGTAAGAGAGAGAGATAATGTTTAACAAACAAATAAACATTGATAGAGAGATAGAAAGAGAGTGTGAGAGATTGAAGGGAAAAGGTAGAGTGAGAGGCTGAAAGAGAGGATAGGGAAGCATAAGGGGGAGAGAGAGAGAATGGCTAGAGGGAGAGGGAGAAGGTACAGATAGAGGAAGAGGAGAATATGGAGAGAAGTAGTGAAAGAGAGAGAGAGAGGGAGGAGAGGGAGCCATAGGTCAGGTGAGAGGGAGAGGGAGAGTGAAAAGGGAGAGAGAGAGAAAGATGGTAGATAGGGAGAAAGAGGAGGGGAATAATATAACATGAGAGATCAAGTGTTAAAGATATTGAGAGAGAGAGATAGAGAAAAATTTCAAGAGGTAGAGAAGGAGACATGGAAAGAGAGAAGAGAGGTGGGGGGGAAGATAAAGAACATCGGTGATGGGTAAAGTGAGAGCAAGAGAGGGAGAGAGAAGGGATATTAAGAGATAGAGAGTTATAAAGAGAGGGAGAGAGGTAGAGGTAGATGGGAAAGACATCGAGTAGAGGGTGTCATAAGGAGCGAGGAAGAGACAAAGAAATGGAATTGGTTTTAGAGATAGTGATATGTATAGTGATAAAATGAAGTTGTGAGGGAGAGAGAGAGAAGGGGGTGGAAAAGAATGAGTGAGAGGGTGAGGAAGAGGGTGAAGGAGAGGGAGAAGGAGGGAGGGCTCGAGGGAGAAATATAGACAAAGAGACAAAGATAGAGGGAGATGGAGCAAGAGGGAGAGGGAGAGGAAGTGAGCTAGAGGAAGACAGATGGGGACATAGGGAGGAAGTGGAGGAGAGAGATAAGGTGGGGAGGGAAGAGAAATAGAGGGAGTAGGGAGAATTAAAGAGGAAGAGGAGAGAGATATGGGAGTGGGAGTGGGGGAGGGAGGGTAGTAGGCGATCACTCCCCCCATCCTCCACCTCCTCCTACTCTTCCACCTCCAACACCACCTCCTTCGCCTCCACCTCCCCCACCTCCGTCTCTGACACCTCCACCTCCTCCTCTTCCTTCTCTATCTCCCCCTCCACCTCCTCCTCTTCCTTCTCTACCTCCCCCTCCACCTCCTCGACCACCTTCACACCTCCGCCTCCTTCTCCTCCTCCCTCTCCCCATCCTCCTCTATCTCCACCACCTACTCTTCCACCACCACGACCTCCTCCTCCTCCTACACCTCCATCTCCACCTCTTCCTCTCCCTAATCCCATTCCCCCACCAACTCCTCCTCCTCCTCCTACACTCCATCCTCCTCCTCCAACTCCACCTAAACCACCAAATCCTATACCTCCACCTCCCCAATCTTCACCTTCACCTCCGCCTCTACCACATCCACGTCCACCTCCACCTACTCCACCTCATCCACCTACTCCACCTCCTCCACCTCCTCTAACTCCACTTCCCCCACCATCGCCTCCACCATCTCCACCTCCACCTCTACCTCCACCACCTCCTCCTCCTCCTCCACCTCCACCTCATGTGCACCTTTGCCACCTCCTTGCCCTCCAACTCCTCCTCCTCCTCCTCCACCTCCAGCTCCAACTCCACCTCCTCTACCATCGCCTGCACCAGCTACCCCTCCTCCTCCACCACCTCCTCAACCTCCACCTCCCCCATATTTGCCTCTTCCACCTCCACTTCCTCCTCCTCCATCCCCACTTCCTCCCCCTCCTACTCCTCCACCTCCTCTTCCTCCCCGATATTTTCCACCACCACCTCCTCCTCCTCCTCCATCTCCATCTCCACCTCCACCTCCTCCCCTCTTCCTCCTCTTCCACCTCCACCTCCACCACCATGAACACCTCCTCCACCTACACATCCACTACCACCTTCTCCTCCACCACCACCTCCTCGTCCACCTTCACCTCTACACCCCCCTCCTCCACCTCCTTCATCACCTCCACCTCATCGACCTCCACCTCTACCTCCACCACCTCCGCCACCTCCACCTCTCCTCCTCTTCCTCTTCCTCCTCCTCCTCCTCTTCCACCTGACCTCCACCTCCACCTATGCCACCTCCTCCTCCACCTCGTCCCCTTCCCCCTTCTCCTCCACCTCCACCTCCACCTCCACCTCCTCGGCCATCGCCTGCACCTCCTCCCCATCCTCCTCCACCACCATCTCCTCCTTCTCCACCTTTGCTTCTACTTCCACCACCTCCTTAGCCTCTACCTCCCCCACCTTCACCTCTGCCACCTTGACCTCCACTTCCTACCCTCCTCCTCCTCCACCTCCTCTTCCTCCCCCATCTCTGCCACCTCCTCCTCCTCCTCCTCCTCCTCCATCTCCACCTCCTCCTCCTCCCCCTCTTCCTCCTCTTCCACCTCCACTACCACCTCATCTTCCACCTCCTCCTCCACCTCCACCACTGCCCACTCCTCTACCTCCTCCTCCACCTCCACCTCCTCTCCCATCCCATGCACCTTCTCCCCCTCCTCCTCCACCACCACCTCCTCCTCTACCACCTCTTCCTCCACCTCCACCTCCACCTCTGCCCCCTCCTCCTCTACCTCCTCCCCCTCCACCTTTGTTTCCTCCCCCTCCTCCTCCTCCGCCTCCTCTTCCTCCACCATCTCTGCCACCTCCTCCGCCTCCCCCTCTTCCTCCACCCCCTCTTCCTCCTCTTCCACCTCCACTACCACCTACTCTTCCGCCTCCACCTCCATGCCCTCCCCCTCCACCTCCACCTCAACCTCCTCCGCTATCACCTGCACCCCCTCCCTCTCCTCCTTCACCACCACCTCCTCCTCCTCCACCGCCACCTCCTCTTCCACCTCCTCCTCCACCTCTACCTCTGCCCACTCCACCTCCACCTCCTTCCCCCCACCCTCCTCCTCCTGCACCCCCTCCACCACCTACTCCACCATCGCTTTCAGCCCCTCCACCTCCTCCTCCTCCTCCTCCTCCACCTCTGCCTACTCCTCCAAAACCTCCTTAGCCTCCACCTCCCCCACATTCTCCTCCACCACCTCCTCCTTCTCCACTGCCACTTCCTCCCCCTCCTCCTCCTTCACCACCTCTTCCTCCCCCATCTCCGCCACCTCCTCTTCCTCCTCCTCCTCCCCCTCTTCCTCCTATTCCACCTCCACCTCCACCTCCTCTTCCACCACCATGACCACCTCCTATACCTATGCCTCCATCGCCAGCGCTAGCACCACCTCCTCCTCCTCCTCCATTGCCACCTCGTCTTGCACCTCCACCTCTGCCCCCTCCTCCTCCACCACCTTCATCACCTCTGCCTCCACCTCCTCTGCCACCTCCATCTCTCCTCCTCTTCCTTCTCCTCCTCCTCCTCCTTCTCCTCCTTCTCCTCCTCTTCCACCTAGACCTCCACCTCCACCTCCTCCTCCACCACCACCTCTTCTGCTTCCACCCCCTTCTCCTCTTCCACCTACTCCGCAAGTCCACCTCCTCTTCATGTACCTCCACCTCCACCTCCCACTCTTCCTCCCCATCCCCTCCTAAATAAACATAAAAACAAATAACATTTCATTCTCTTTACTTATAATATCGATTCATTTTCACATTTCTTTACAATAATAATTTCGATATCAATATATACATAATAATCTAACAAATAATATATATATATATATATATATATATATATATATATATATATATATATATATATATATATATATATATATATATATATATGTATATATATATATATATATATATATATATATAGAGAGAGAGAGAGAGAGAGAGAGATAATTGTAATATAAATAATTAATTATGAAAAAAACAATTTAATTGATACAATTTTATACTGGATATTTATTCATAATGGGCATAACTATTTTTAAACTCAACTTATAAAATTATATAAATCCTTTAAAAAAATAAAATAAACAAAACGCACAATTACCATAGACAAATTCTGCAAACCCCAAATATAAGTAACCTACAAACACAACGAAACTTCAAAATACATCCATTAGTCATAAGGATAAGCATAAGTACAATGGAATACCACCATGCATATTCTATGGCTTGATACGACAAATATCTTCCTCGTCATTGGAGCAAATAAGGTTAGGGTGGCCGAAACACAAGATTACCAAAACAACACTATGCCTTCAATACCTTCGCTGCTAAGATGTATTTCTAATGTATTGGTGCATTAAGACAATGTAGCCAGAGTGCTATGTAACCATTCAGGTTTTTCTATTATTTGTGTTTATATTTTAAAAGAAAATTTAATTGGATGAGTGAATTAATTGTAATTGAGTGTGAGGACAGACAAATCTTGAGGACTAAATTATCCATAAACATAAACCCTATCCATAGTTGCAAGATCGGATCCATAGAAACTATCCATAAACATGCAAACAAAATTATCCATAAATGCTACGCTATCCATAGTTGCAGGGAAAAATTATAAACAAGGCTTGAAGAAGAGGAATGGCTAAAGAACGTTAAGATAATTTGAAAAATTATCCATAAACGCTATCCATAGTTGCAGAAATAAATTATAAATAAGGCTTCATTTAAAACAAGGCTTGAAGAATATTCGAATGGATAGAAATGGCTTCATTACCTTGAAAAGAAATGGCATGGACAAGAGCGTGGATCGAACACATGACCTTCATGGCGTGGACCCGAGCATGGATCGAACACATGACCTGCATGGACCGGAGTGTGGATTGAACACATGACCTTCAGATATTCACTCTGATGCTCAACATTCCCTTGACACTCTCCCAACAAAGCTATCTTCCTTACTTATGAAAAATATACATACAAAGGCAACAAGATTGGCGTTACCAATGGAAACATATTTCTTGCTAAATCCACATTGAAAAATGAAGGAAATCACTGTGAATAAAAATCTCATGGCCCGAATGCATCTCTTAACTAAAATTAACTAAAGCAAAAGAGAAAAAGCGTGAAAAAGCAAAAAGTCAACTAAAGAAAAAAAGCAAAAAGCTCAAAAAAAACAAAAAGTTAACTAAAATATTAATTTCATTCTTGAAAGCTCTATAAACAAAAGAAAAGTTTAATAGTTAAAATAAAAAAAAATAAAGCACACAAAAAAATTATCCCTTAAATTTATAAAAGCCAAAGTAAAAGATTAAAAGTAAAATTTACAAAGAACCATTCATTGCTTTTGAAGAAAATATTGGTAATTTGAAATACTAACGGTTAATGGTAAAATACAAAACTTTAATTTTATAGCATGGCAATAACATTATAAGAGAAAGAATTCATAGAATTACTCACCACCAAGGAAAGTGATTATAATTTTTTTGCTCTGAAAAATAAAATTGTCAAAATATAATTTGATGATAGGTTGTTTAATAACAAAATTCTTTATTAGAATTCATATGGTTTAATAATATTTTTCAATAATAAAATAATTTTTTTATTAATAAATAAAGTTATATACACTAACAATTCTTTTTATTAGTAATTAAAAAATAATTAGTTTATAATTTTTTCTAAGAAATTTTAAATGATAAATAATATAAATAAAATACTTAATCTCAAAATTTCAGTGAATCTATTTTTTTCAATATTTCTAAGAGCTTTGCAATACTATAGTAGTCTCAAAAACCCTAGCTACTTAATCACTAAGGGTTTTTTTAAGTACAACCAATTAGTTATTGGGTTAAAAAAATGAGGGCAATTACAAGGAAACACTAATCGAGTTTCCCAATAATATCTTGATTTGAAAAAATATATATATATATTAATATATGTATTTATATATTCACTAATTATAATGAATTTATTATTAGATATTTCTCTATATTGTGCTATATATTATCCTCCACAAATTGTTTCCCTTATTTAATGTAGCATTTGACCACTATGACAAGTATAATATCTGATACAATATGTTTCCCTTAACCAAAAACCATTATGAATGTCAAATCATTGATATGATGCATAAGCATTAATTTATTGTGATTGTTCATACTCTTAGAGAAATACAAACCCTCCCATATTGCAACCTCTAACCACTATTACCATTAAGAAAAACTGACATTGATCACTTGATTATTCTCAAGGGACTAACTATAAAATTAATTAGACCATAGTTCCTTACAATCTTTAACATAATGAATTCTAAAAACTATGACGCATAGTAGACATTGTAACTCTTGAAATGTTACAACACACATCAATTTTAATATCGAACACATTAACTATAACATTAAATCTATACCTTCTATGTACTTAAAGTGGTCTAACATAGTCAAGATAAAGATGAATGAAGTGTAATTACAAATTAATTCCCATAAAAAAGGAATATAAGAAATGTTGAGAATTTTGGAGATAAAATTTTGATTATTGATATTGACCTAGAAAGCACTTTTCATGACTCAAGATCATTAGAGTCAACATATGGTAATGATCTTGACTAGTAATGATTGTATAGATTTTGTAGACCTTTTAAGGTCTTAATGTTAATGTATGAATTTCATTTTAGTTATTATTTCTTCACGCTCTATTTTTATAAATAATTATAGTTTTTTTCTATTTTATCCTTCCATGCATTAACAAATATTCTCTATTTGGTTTCTATTTATTTATCTTTATGTTATTGGGTTAAATATATATTGTTAAAATAAGTTTTTTTATATCTTACTTTTTTTTCTTATTTCTAATTTTTTTCCTAGTGAGCATTAAATTAAATGTTGAGTTTTGAGTCAAATCTAAGATGAAAGCTTGTTGTTGTGCTACTTACATTGATATGTAAACTATTAGGGATATATATTCGAAACACATTACATAAAACGTGTATGCAATCTCATTTTTTTATTTAGCAATGACATTCAAAGGAAGCAAAACACAACAAAATGGGATGATAGTATAAATAGTACTTAAATAAAACATGTATGCCATCTCATTTATTTATTTAGCAATGACATTCAAAGGAAACAAATCACAATAGAATGGGATGATAATATAAATATTTCTTCTCCATTAACCTTGTTAGATTCAACAATAGTGTTATGTTTTTTGTTATTTTTTCACAATTTTGTAGCATAATGTGAACAATTAATTTTTCAGATATGCATGATATCTATTATGCCATTCAAAATAAAATGTTAAAATTGAAATAAGAATTTACATTCTAATTTTTAAATTAATAAATATACTAAACAAAACTCATTAAAATAAACCCCCATTCAAAAGGACAGGTTACCATTGTCATTTTGAATGAATAGGGAGAGTCTCTAACATTAAACTCACTGTGCTAGAAGAAATTGTTCAAATGACCATGATGACAAAAATCTACAACTTAGTAAAACACATTGGTGACATGTTGAATATGAATCGGTATGGATGTAAAAATTAAAATAATTCCATTTTGTTCCCCTCTTTAGTAATTTGGCTAGCCATGAAGCAATATTCACTAGTTAGCTCGCAAGAAATCTTTAGAAATATTCCAACAAATAGATGGTACCTCAACACAAACAAAAAATGTTTCCTCTCTCATTGCACATTTTGTTGTCCCTCAAAATATCTGAAGTTTGGTATGTCTACTCTTTAGATGTAGACCTGAAAGAGGTTGTGTATCAACCTACAACTCACCAAATGTTTACAGAATCGGTTCATAATCTAACATAATATTCCCAATTTTACCACCAGCTTGAGAAGAACAAGGGGATGTACTTTTATTTCATTTGTATGTTTAAGAAGAAGAAGAAAGGGAAGAATAATATTTGAGCTATTAATACCTCTGACATAATCTCATAATAATATGAAAGGAAATATTCACGGATCTCCTAAGAGTATGAAAGAAAATATTCACAGAGTTTAAAACAAAAGTGAAGTAAACATATACAATCAATGGGAATGAAATCTTGGCACGTATTCAACTTGAAGACCCACAACAAAAATAGAATCTACACTAAATTGCATGAAATATTTTTAGCATAGCATAGAAAAGCATAGAAAAAGAGAAGCATAGAAAATTGCAACAACTTCTAGCATAATCTATTGAGCCTTACGTCTTACAGTTGCTTGGACATGGAACAAATGTATTCATTGAAAAAATAACATAGAAAATCATGGTAGTTCACCAAATACAAGAATACAAGAAATTGACTCCACACAAACATGACATAGAAGATCGAAGTTCATCATAGGAATAGGACCAAGGATAGTAAACTAAACCCAATAGGAGAAAAAACAAGTTTTGAAGATCGACTTCACTTTTTGTTCACCCCTTGTTACCACAATAACAATTATAGAAGAAAATTATGGTCAAGATAAAATGCAATCCAAGCATACCTATACTCGGGAAGTTTCATCGAAGCATTCTAGGTTGGATGACATATTAATTGAAATGCCAATGAAAATCAATTTAGGAATATATGTTACTTCAACCTCACCATTAATTCATCAACAAGTTCATTGTGTACAGTCAAATACGCCTAGCACTTCGTCTATGATATAAAGAAAGAATAGTCAAACATACCTTGTAAGAAACCCAACCATATCACACTTCAGAAACACAGATATTTAAAACCATAGAAATATTTGTGAGAGCAACCAAGAAAATATAAAAAAATAATGAAGTTCGATAGTAACAAGATTCAATAGACAAAACAACAAGAAATGGAGATTTGGTTGGAATGTTAGAACTAGGAAATAAAACAGCTTAATATAAACATTAGGATAAGAAATAGTGATCCACCTTTCGCTGTCTAACAATTAGTACATAAGTCGGTTGACCACAATGAGAAACACAATTCTTAACTAAATGGATTGGAAGACAAAGCGATAGTTCAAGAAATTAATAATTATCCATTATAATTCAAAAGTCTCACCAATAGTTTTCCCAGACAAAGAAAGAATTAGAAAAGTCATTAGATCATGCAGCTACAATTAGCATAGTTCTTCAAAATTGGCAAACATATTTAACATCCACAGGCAATTGGATAAAAAAATAAAGAATTTATAATTTTAGAATTATACTCTCAAAAAGTAACTCTATCTTTCCCTCTCATTCTCTCTCTCTCTCTCTCTCCTCCACTCACACTCCCTCTCTCCCACTCTCTTTATCCATCCCCTTGTGTGCCGCTCTCTTTATCTTACTCACTCTCGTCCACATTATCTCTTTATCCCTTCACCTCACTCGCTACCACCCTCTCCATTTCCTTCTCCACCACTCCCCGTCTCTCACCCTCTCCCTCTCCCAATCACTCGCTACCTACATCTATCCATCAACTTAGTTCTCTCTCTCTCTCTCTCTCTCTCTCTCTCTCTCTCTCTCTCTCTCTCTCTCTATCTCTCTCTCTCTCTCTATTCTCTTGTTCCCCTCTCCCTCTCCCAGCCTCTCTCTCTTCCCCTCTCTCTTATCTTACATGCTAAACCTACCTCTACATCCCTCTCTTTCCCTCTCCCTTTATCTCACCCTTTTTATCCCTCCCTCACCCTCCCCCCCACATCTCTCACTATCTCTCTCTCTCTTTCCCTCCCTCTCTCTCTTTAAATCCCTCCCTCTCACTTTCTCTCTCCCTTCTTATACTATCCTATTACCCTATCCCTCTCCAACACTAAGTCTATCACTCTCTGTTCCCTTACATGTTTCCCCTCCCTCTACCTCCCTTTCTTTCTCCCTCTCCCTCCATCCTACTCCCTCCCTTTCCCATATGTTTCTCCTTGTTGGACTTACATTTCAAATGTTCTGATAAAATTATAAATATTTGGAACCTTTAGTTATTACATAACGACTAGGTCAATTTGAATGTCATTTAGGACACTCTATACTACTTTATTTTCTCACATTCTGTAATACTTTATTCAATTTTTTTTACCCTTTGTTTTGCTTACTATTATATATGAATTTTATGGCTTCTAGTTTTTGTCTTATGGAAACATTTCTTCTTACTTTCAAGAATTTATGAAAACGTTCCAATTCACATCATCAAAGTAGTGATATTGGATTATTCCACAATAGATATAATATATTAATGTATAACGACATTTATGATAAAAATGTCATTCTCCATGTCTTGGTCCTTTCCTTGGGTAAATAGTGCCATCCCCATAGTTTTCAAAGTGATTTATAATCATATCATTTATACATCCGTGATAGTACTTATTCTAGTACATATTTGGAGGCATGAGCTTCTACTACTATTGGTGAAAACATAAGAAGAGTTTCATCTACAAATTGTTGATAAAATGCAATTTGATCATCCCCGCTAAGTTCCATACCCCTTGTTTTGTTTGAGGGTACCATAGTCTTAATAGCTCAACTCATTCCTTTTTCCCATTAGAAAGAAGAAGAAGGATAATGGGTCCCCTTGTCTAATTCCACAAGGTGGAATAAATGTTGAGGAAGGTGGTCCACTTATGAGAATCAAGAAGAAGGCCTTGGAAACAAGAGAGATAATCTAATTTATCTATTTGTCAGAAAACCCAAAGGTGAAATGGATGTGATAGATGTATTTCTAGTTGAGTCTACCAAAATAATTGGGCATGTCAAGCTTAATGCCCATACCCAACTTTTCAAATTTTTATAGATTGAATCAATTCATGGGCCAAAATGATGCTATAAAGGATTTTTCCACCTTCACCATAACAATATTTATCCTAGAAGATGAGATCTTACATTTTCTGTCATGTCTTCCTTAGGAATATATGTGCAGTAGGTGGCATTGTGTTTGTGAGTTTTGGGGATGTTATGAAGAATCCCAAACCAATTCCCAAACATGTTACTTAATGATGGCCTAATATGATTGAAATACGTCTAAGGTAAAGCCATCTGGTATAGGAGTTTTGCTTTGAACTTTTAAATGGCTACTAGTTCCATGTCTTGAATTGATATCTGCATGTGAAAGGCTTCTTTGTGCTTCTAAGTAATCAAACTGGGAATGTTCTATGTAATTCTTTCAATATAATCCCATAAATACCTTTTTGTTTTAGTGAGAGAAATATTAGTAGTAATTGGTCAATTCCTTTCCAATGTTAGCATCTCACTATAACTTCAAGCCCTAATTGTGTTTTAGGGTTGAAATTTTGTTATGATGTTGAGGTCAAAACATGGATAAATGGAATAATTGTATGTTCTTCTCTCCTTCGTTTAGCCATCAATATTTTACTTATTTTGCATAACATCCCCAACACTCACAAACACAATGCCACCTACTTCAGATGTATTCCTAAGGAAGACGTGACAAAGAATGTAAAATCTCATCTTCTAGGAGAAATCTAGTTATGGTGAAGGAGGAAAAATCCTTTATAACATCATTTTGGCCCATGAATTGATTCGATCTATAAAGATTTCAAAATTTGGGTATGGTCATTAAGCTTGACATGCCCAATTATTTTGGTAGACTCAACTAGCAATACATCTATCATATCCTTTTCACCTTTGGGTTTTCTGACAAATAGATAAATTAGATTATCTCTCTTATTTCCAAGGCCTTCTTCTTGATTCTCACAAATGGACCACCCTCCTCAACATTTAGTCCACCTTGTGGAATTAGACAAGGGGACCCATTATCCTACTTCTTCTTTCTAATGGGAAAAAGGAATGAGTTGAGCTATTAAGGCTATGGTGCCCTCAAACAAAACTAGGGGTATGGAACTTCACGGGATGATCAAATTGCATTTTATCAACAATTTGTAGAGGAAACTACTCTTATGTTTGCACTAATAGTAGGAGAAGCTTATGCCTCCAAATAGGTACTAGAATACCTTATGGTAGCTTTGGGCACAAGTATAATTCATGGTAAGTTTCATATATTCTTCTTCAATGCTCCTATTGCTATTCAATTACATATTTAGAAATTCTCGGATATCAATGGAGTTACCTTCAGTCTAAATACATGGGTTCTCTATGTGTTACAAGGGCCCTTTGGTGTGCCTTGTGGGAGTATCTTCACCTTTACTTCGCTAGTTTCTTTTACATGATCGATGTTATGGTCACAAAAGGATTGTAAGCTAAATTAGTGATATTATAGATAGAATCAAAGTTATGTAGCTAATGAAGCTTTGAGATAACGAGCAATATTTTTCCATTTAAAGCATTGAGAATGTATTAGTTGAAGTAAGCATGAAAAATTATATTAGATAAATCTATTGATTAACATACAAAAATCTTTATATTTTGATTAACCATACATTTGCTCACAAAAAAATATTATAATTAATAAAAAAAATAACTAAATAATAGGCAAGAAACAATTACTGAAATGACTATTCCTTGTCAAAATATGTAAAGTTTTAAATATAATTTATATGTATATCATAATAATATAAATTTTAAAATTAAAAGAAATAAAAATAAAATAAATAATGATAATAAAAAAAAACTAATTTGAGATAAATTATTTAATTGATGTGGATTTTACTCTTTTAGAATTAAAAGGTAAAAATTTTCAGCATTGTTAGTTATATATATAATATTGAATATGTATATTATTCACACAAGTGATTAATATATTTAATATAGAGCCTAAAAATGTAATGTGTTCCTTACTCTGTTACATTAATTTTTAATAACTAACTTGCAAAATTGTTAATCTCAAATGGATAGTTAAATTATCATTATCAAAAGGATGATTAACAAATTTTAGTGTTTTAATATTATATTGATGGTTAATGAATTTTACTATATTTGTAATTAGAATATTTCTAATTTGCATTTAGATTAATAAATTTTCCGCTGCCAAAGTTATAATATAGTTAACGGACTTTAACAAATCTGAAGTCAATTCTACATCACCCAACAACGCCACTCCAAATTTGAAAATGCGTACCTGCCAGGTCAGGAGTGTGGAGTCCACAGAGAAAGCATTTTAAACCGGAAAACATGGCGGAGAGTATGGGATGGTAGGTGCATAAAACGGCATTGATGTGTTCTGGGAAATAGTAAATTGAAAAAAGCATAGCCGTTGTGGAGACGAGGAAATAAATAAGGATTGGGATTTCCATGGGTGGAGAGAGCGAATCAAACCGCTTGTTGGTGCACTGATGCCTAACTTCTTAGCATCCAGAGAATGCAGACGCATGCATACCACCGGTCCTGACCATCCTCTGAACGCTCAAGGCCTGTCCAAGGAATCCAAAAGGAGAACTATAATCCCATGGAAATTTCTGTGAATTGCATGTTGCAGAGCACAATCCGATTGAGTGGGAGTACGGGACGGGAGTTCTGAAAAAGAGACCGTCCGATTCCTTTTCTGTGAATGCCATCCGACTTCATTAATGGTATATATATTGATTATCTCTGTTAATTGTAAGTCACATAATAATTATTTCTATTCATGAAAATAGATATGTTCTTATCTCTTTGAAATACATATGTTCTTATCTTCTTCGATTTTGTATATCGCTAAACCCTTTTGCACAGCAGAATGCCGCTACAGAGCAAGGGATACAGAGCGGTGCGTTGTTGAGTTGGGCTTAGCAGGACATGGCATATTGGGTGGTGGGTTGATCTAGCATTGCACTTGGTTCATTTCTGCTTCTTCTTTCTTCTGTGGATGCTTCAGCAATGGCATCGTTGTTTCGCTCTTCTTGTTTATATTCTTTTCCTAGGTTTTGGGTTTTTTTGGTCTTTGATGAAAACCTTAGAGTGCATGGAGATGTTGAGCATGATACCTTGGCGGCTTGATATCTTGTACTAAAACTATAGTCTACTTTTCTTAAAGGCAACTATTCGCTGAAACAGGCATTCAAAAATCAAAACTATTTGACAAAAAAATTAAATCAAGATAACACCATCATCATTTTTAATTGTTCATTGTTGTTATATAAACAAATTCACATAAACAGCACGAAACAAATTCCTAAGTAAAATGACAAAAATTGTCCATTGTTGTTATATAAACAAATTCACATAAACAGCACGAAACAAATTTCTAAGTAAAATGACAAAAATTCTATGGTGTCTGGTTCGGTGCCAGTAACTACAATAACTTTCCTTATGTTTACAATTTTTTCATCTTATTCAAAATTGTTTCAATCTTCAAAAGTGAAAAGTTATTTATACATTATGTAGATGTATTACAATCTTTAAAAGTCAATAGTTATTTATAAGTGTTTTTTATTTAAAAATCAAGAAATTGATCTTAGCAAAGCGTTTTTTTAGTTATTTATACATGTCCTTTTATTTAAAAATAAAGAAACTGCTCTTAGTAAATTAATTCTTTTATTAGAGGAAGAAACAAGTTTGCTTCACCATATTTATTTTTATTTGTAATTCCTTTATTCACAAAGCATGGATCTCAGATTTTATGGTGACTCACTACAAGTAAATGTTTATTCAAGATCTCTATAGATTATTATTATTATTATTATTATTATTATTATTATTATTATTATTATTAATTTATTGGTTTAGTGTAATGTAATTAAATTAAATTTTAAATAATATCTATTATTAATATATTTAATTCATATTTTGTTTATTTAGGAGAAACATTATTTTGAAGATATTTCATTGTATTGTTTTGAATATAGAATATATGATTTGTGGGGTTTTTAAAGTTTAATTAATTATTTGATAGATGCATTATCTTTTGGGATCTAAAAGAAAATTGAAATTTTAAAGCAAAACATATTTAATAGATACAAAATGATTAAGAAAAATATTATATTTTGATTGAAAATATAAATTCTAACATGAATTTTGACATAAATTTTAAATTTATAAATTTATTTTTCATAGAAATGTGTTTGTAATTTTGAATATTTTCATGTATTTTTTCGTGTGGATTTTATAAAATAACTTAATAATTTTTAATTATATCTATTTTTAATTATATTTTTGTTTAAAATAATTTATAATTTATAGAGGGATGGGGAGTGGGGTGGAGAGAGAGGGGGTAAGAGGATAAGAGAAAGGGGTAGAGATGAAGATGAAAGAAGATAAATGTGAAGAAGGAAAGGTGGGGGATAGTGAGGAAGGGAAAGTGGGAAAACAAAAGAAGAGGGAGAGAAGAGGAGAGAGTGAGTAAGTGTGTACATGTGTGACAGAGAGAGAGATAGAAGGAGATGAGGAATAGGTTGGGAGGGGTAGAAAGAGATAGAAAGATGGGGAGAAAGAGGTAAAAAAGAGAGAGTGGTGGGGAGAGAAAGAGGGGCGAAGAAGAGAGAGGAAGATGGAGAGGGAGAGCCCAGAGCTACAAGGGGAGAGAGATTGGGGACAATGAACAAGGGGTAAGGAGAGAAAAAGGAAGAGAGGGGAAAAAGAGAAGGGGAGGGAGGGAAAGAGATACATTGCTTGGGAGGGTTGTTTTGATGGACAATTCAAGGTAGGCATGGATAGTAGGGGGGGAGAGAAAGAGAGAGATTGGAGGCATAGGAAGAGAGAGGGAGGGAGGGAAAGAGGGAGAGAGAGTGGTAAAGAAGAGAGTGGGGGAAGGGGGGAGAGAGAGAAATTGGAGGAGAGAGGCAGGGGTGAGAAAGGGGGAGAGTGAAAGACAAGGTAAAGATATAAAGGGGGGCTGAGGGGAGAGAGAGAAGGGGAGGGAGGGAAAGACATACGAAGTTCTGGAGGGTTGTTTTGAAGAAAAAATTGAGAAAGGTAGTTAGAGATAGTACGAGAGGGAGAATGGTAGAGAGAGAGAGAGAGAGAGAGAGAGAGAGGGAGAGAGAAGGAGAGGGAGAGGAAGTGGTAGGGCGTGAGAGATGGGTAGAGAGATAGAGAAAGAGAGAGACAGGGATGGAGGGGGTGGGAGGGAGGGTGTGAGGCAAAGAGAGAGGAGAGAGAGAGGGAAGAGGGCGAGCGGGAGAGAGAGAGGAAAGGATGAGTCAAAGGGAGAGAGAGAGAGAGGGAAGGAGAGATGGAGCGAGTGATAGAGAGGGGAGAGAGAGAGAGAAGAGGGTGAGGGGGAGTGAGAGAGAGAGAGAGAGAGTAGAGGAGAAGTGAGAAAGAGAGGGAGAGAGAGAGGGTGTGATAGAAGGAGAGAGATAAAGAGAGTGGGAAAGAAGGAGAGGGAGAGGGAGTGGGAGGGAGGGAAGGGTAGATAGTTAGAGAGAGAGAGAGAGAGAGAGGGAGGGGGCAGGGGAGCGAGAGAGAGAGTGGGAGGGTGTAAGGCAAAGAGAGAGGAGACAGAGAGGGAAGAGGGTGAGGGGGAGAGAGAGAGAGAGAGAGAGAGAGAGAGAGAGAGAGAGAGAGAGGAAAGGATGAGGTGAAGGGAGGGCAAGAGAGAGAGAGTGGAAAGGAGGAGGCAAAGGGAGGGTGAGAGAGCGAGAGAGGAAAGGAGGAGGTGAAGCGAGCAAGAGAGAGAGAGAGAGAGAGAGAGAGAGAGAGAGAAAGAGAGAGAGAGAGAAGGAGATACAGGGGGAGTGAGAGAGAGGAGATAGAGAGAGGGAAGAGGGCGAGGGGGAGAAAGAGAGAGAGAGAGAGGAAAGGAGGAGGCGAAGGGAATGAGAGAGAGAGAGAGAGGGAGGGGGAGAAAGAGGGACAGAGAGAGAGAGATAGGGAGAGAGAGATAGAGAGAGAGGGACAGAGAGAGAGAGGGAGAGAGATAGTGAAGGAGGGATAGAGGGATTGATAGAGGGAGTGTGAGAGAGAGAGAGAGGAAAGGGGGAGGGTGGGAGGGCGGAAGAGATAGAGGAAGGGTAGAGAGATGGAGAGAGAGATAGGGAGGGAGGGCGCAGGGGACCAAGAGAGAAAGTGGGAGGGTGTGAGCCAAAGAGAGAGGAGAGAGGGGGAAGAGGGTGAGTGGGAGAGAAAGAGAGAGGAAAGGAGGAGGCAAACGTAGGGAGAGAGAGAGAGAGATGAAAGGAGGAGATAAAGGGATGGCGAGAGAGGGAGAGATGAAAGGAGTAGGCGAAGGGAGGGAGGGAGAGGGAGAGGGAGAGGGAGAGGGAGAGGGGGAGAGAGAGAGAGAGAGGGGGAAGGAGAGACAGAGGGAGTGAGAGAGAGGAGAGAGAGGGAAGAGGGTGAGGGGGAGAGAGAGAGAGAGAGAGACAAAGGAAGAGAGATAGAGAGAGGGAGAGATAGAGAGAGAGGGATTGAGAGAAACAGGGAGAGAGATAGTGAGGGAGGGATAGAGGGATGGATAGAGGGAGTGAGAGAGGTAAAGAGAGAGGAAAGGAGGAGAGAGGGAGGGAGGGAGGGAGAGATAGAGGAAGTGAGGAAGAGGAGGGAGTGAGAGAGAGGAGGAGGGTGAGAAGGAGGGATGTGAAGAGATAGAGGGAGGTAGAGAGAGAAATGGAGGGAGGGAGAGAGGGAGCGATAGAGGGATATAGAGGGTGAGGTAGTGAGGGAGGAGAGGGAGAGGGGTAGAGAGAGACGAAAGGAGGAGGAATAGAGAAAGAGGGAGAGAGAGAGAGGAGAGAGAGAGGAGGAGGGAGAAAGGGAGGGATGGAGAGTGAGGGGGAGAGAGAGAGAGAAACACAGAGGAAAGGATGAGAGGGAGAGAGAGAGAGAGAGAGGTACAAAGAGAGAGTGGAAGTGGGTAGATTGCCAAGACGAGGGAGAGACAGAGAAGGAGAGAGAGAGGGATGAACAAATAGAGACAAGTAGATATGGGGCGCAGAGAGACAAAGAATAAACTAATAAATAAATAAATTATAATTACACTTATTTCAACTAATAATATATGATAATAAAAAAATATTTTACAATAAATATGTTCAAAAATTCAATTGCAAAATCAAAAAAGAAAATGTGAGTGAGGAGGAGGGAAAGGGTGAAAGTTTTGGTAGACATATAATGGCTGGCAATAGAGTAGAGAGTAAGAATTATATCTAGGGGTAGGGAGTGGTAGGAGAGGGGTAAATGCAAGGGATAGGGGTGATAGATAGAGTAGAGAGATATAGAGTTAGTGACAGAGTAAGATTTAAGAGATAGAGAGTTTGTGGACAAAGGGAGTTAGAGAAAGAGAGACATGGAGTTAGAGTTAAAGAAGGAGATAGGAGTGAGAGAGCAAGGGAGAGAGAATGTGTGACATATGAGTGGGGGATAAAGAGAGAGAGGGAAAGAGGGAAGGGAGAAGAAAGGAAAGGGAAGGAAAGTGGAAGATAGATAGAGGAAGGGGGAGGCAACTAGGGGAAGGGGTAGTGAGGGAGAGGGAGAGAGAGAGTGGTAGGGGATGAGGTGGAGAGAGAGAGAGTCATATAAAGAGAGAGAGAGAGAGGACGAGGAGGCAAGGGAGAGGAGGGGAGCGACTATGTGTGCATGTGTGTGTGTGAGAGAGAGAGATGAAGAGAGAGAGGGAGAAGTAGAGATGGGGGTGGAGAGAAAAAGAGAGGGAGGGTGAGAGATAGATGGAGGGAGAGAGAGAATTTGAGAGGGAGTAATGACGAAGATAGATCCAAAACTCAAGCCCAACATCAGGAGACAATGTTTTGTTTTCGTGAAATACAAGAGCTATTCAATTGCTTGAGAGGCTATCCAATACTATCCTTCATCGCCATTTTTGATAGATTTCAAAGAGAGGTACAAAGAGAGAGTGGAAGTGGGTAGATTTCCAAGAGAGAGAGAGAGAGAGAGAGAGAGAGAGAGAGAGAGAGAGAGAGAGAGGGATGAAGAGATAGAGACAAGTAGAGATGGGGGGTGGAGAGACAAAGAGAGGGAGGGTGACAGATAGATGGAGGGAGGGAGATAAGGCGAGAGGGAGTAAATAGGGGGGAGAGAGAGAGAGAGAGAGAGAGAGAGAGAGAGAGAGAGAGGAAGAAAAGGTAGAGAGAGAGACTAGGAGGGATGTGGGGATGAGAGAGGGAGGGGGCAAGGGAGGGATATAAAGAGAGGTTGGGGATAGAGGGACAAGGTAGGAAGGTCAATCAGAGAAGGGGAGGATTGGGGAGAGATGGGAATGTGCAGAGGGAGAGAGAGAGATACAAAAAGAGGTGGGGTCAAAGGGAGACAGAGGGAGGGGGTGGATAAAGGGGGACAGAGAGAAATGGTGGATGGGAAAGAGCATGGTGTGAAATAAGGATAGAGGGGAAGATAAAGATAATGTGGTGTAGAGAGAGAGATTGATAGATGGAAATTGGGAGAGTGAGAGAGATTTGGGAGGAAGCGGTATAGAGAGAGAGGGGGGAGGTAGAGGGGGATAGAGAGGGAGGAGGGGAAAGAGAGGGAGAGAAGAGAGAGAGAGGGAAATGGGTGGAAAGGTAGAGTAGGGAGGGAGAGAGAGGGAGAGAGAGTGGGGGAGAGTGAGCGAGGGATGGAGGGAGAGAAAGGGGTGCGAAGAGGGAAGGAGTGGCTAAAAGAAAATATAATTCCATTGTGGAAGCTTCCCAAGTTATGCTACATAAGAAAAACTTGTTGGAGTTCCTTTGGGAGAAGCAACAAATACAACAATATATGTTCAAAAGAGTGCTCCTCATCAATCCTTGGATAACAAAATTCCCAAAGAAGAATTCACAAATGTGAAGCCCGACATTGGACATCTCGGGATATTTGGTTCCTCTATATATTTCCATATGCCAAAGGACAAGAGGAACAAATTGGAAACCACCAAAAATAATGGTGCATTTGTTGGATACTAACAAAGAAATATTGATTTTAGTTAGGATGTAACATTCGATGAAGATGCTACCCTTGTAAAAGAAAGGGACTTTCCTCTGCCTTCGCTTGCCGAGAAGAAATATGATGATATGGACCTACTAGAAGGTTCTTTTGTGCCAGAATATTAGAAGGAAATTGTTCATAATCCCATGGAGCCTATGGACCCCTTAGACTCCCCTCCAAGTGATCCATCTGCTATGAAAATACCATTGTGGCTTTGTGATACTTTACATGATGTTGAGAGACATGTTCATGCCAAAGCAACCTTTAGAGAAAGAAATACACCATGCTGATATCACAAATATGTTGTAGCCATGAGCACTATCATTCAAGTTGAACCGACCACTTTTGAAGAAGTTGTGAAAGAACAAGTTTGGAAGAATTCCATGGCTAGAGAGTATGAATCGATTATGAAGAATGATGTATGGGATATTGTTTTGAGGCTTAAAGGAAAATATGTTGTGACTTAAAAATGCCTATACAAAATCAAGCATGCAACTAATGGAAGCATTGAGAAGTATAAAGTGAGGTTCATGGCTATAGGTTTATCCCAAAAAGAGGGAGAAGACTATGATGAAATATTTGCTTCCATTGACCACTACACTACCATTAGATCAATTGTTGCCCTTGCTACTAGTCAAGGTTGGAAAGTTCACTAGATGAATGTCAAGATGACATTTCTTTATAGCATACTACAAGAAGAAGTATATGTTGAGCAACTGTAGGGATTTGAAGTGAAGGATACAAAGACTCATGTTTGCATGTTGAATAAAGAATTATATGGCTTGAAGAAAGCCCAGAAGTTATTGGAAATATTTGGAATGACAGAATGGAAATCCTTGGCCACCCCGATGGAGATAAAATTCACAAATTTTATGTAGAGATGTTGTTGAACCTAATTTTGTGAATCCTTCTGAGTATCAATAGTTCATTAGGGCATTATTTTCCTTGTGAACACTAGTCCAGTCATATGATTTGCAGTAAAAACTTTGCTTCAATTCATGATTCATCCCCTTCATGCACATTCGGTCGCTCCTAAACACATATTGAGATATTTGCATGGGATCATTAACCTTGGTCTCAGATACAGTTCTGGAGATGTGAGAATACATGGATACACCAATGTTAACTTGGATGGAAACATTATTAATAGGAAGAGCACATGAGGGCACTATTTTAGCTTGGGGTTTGCTATGATATCTCTAATGAGTAGAAAACATAATTATGTAGCTTTGAGCATGACCGAGGTAGAGTACATTGTTGCTAGCATGGCTAGATGTGAGGAAGTTTTGTTGAGAAAGCTCTTTAAAGAGCTATTTGAGCACATCCTCGATACTATAGTTATATATTGTGATAACAAGAGTGGGATTCGATTTATATATAAACTTGTGTTTCATGACAAGTACAAGCATATTGAGATCGTGCACCACTACATTTGGGACATGGTTAGGTTAGATATTGTTCATTTTTATGAATTACATCTTCTTAATGTTCATTAATTTAATATTTATACTATGTATTGTGGATTTATTATTATCATAGATTAACATGTATATATTCTATCATAAATAAAGGAAGGATATTCATTTGGTTTATGAAGTTTAAGGTTCTCTTCAAAAATCAAATTGATAGGAAGATCGAGGTGTTGAAGGCTAATAAACATAACGAGTTTTTGTTTTTCTAGATTCTAAAATGTTGTATAAGGACAATGATACATAAAAGCGTAAAACAACTCTATATGCCCATTATAACACATGAATAAGACATTTATGGGGAGGTTTTAGAGTATGCTCAGAGGATCCAAGTTAGAGTAGAAATTCTAGATAAAAGAAAATTATATTGTATGTTACCTAAATAAGTTTGTTACACTAACTCTTTAGGAAAATGCCCACATTAGGGTCTCATTGTCTTAATTAAAAGAAAGCCATTGATTTAGAATATTCACATTTTAGTTGCATGTTTTACCTACCTAAGGATGAATTTTTGAGGTAATTCTTGATAAAAATTAGTAATTCTTGCAAATGTATTTGGTTTCAAATAGCTATTTTTTCTCAAGTTTAAGGATTTTAAGATCTAAATTGGTTCACTATGCATATTAGTGATAAGATAGTCGTCATTATTTTATATATAGGGGGCATTTTGCTAGGACATCACATAGACTAAACATATGAAGAATCTAGCTATTCAAGGTCAAATTTATAACAAGAGTCCTCCATTCAAAAATAATTGATTGTAATAGCTTTCACTGTCCATGGCTACCTACAATGATTAGGTGATTGGGTGATGAAGAAGATGGGGAAGCACTCCCAGTATCAAATTTTCACATTTATAACAAGATTTATCCATTAAAACATAATTGGTTGTCACATCTTTCACATTCCATGGCTAGCTACCATGATTAGGTGATGAAGAAGATGCTAGACCATGGGCAGCTCTCACTAGTTGTGGTGGAAAGGTGGAAATGAAATTAGTATGTGATATTGACTAAAAAAATGTAAAATTTCAAGAAAACTAGTTGTATCCCATATTGTTTGAACTTGCAAATTTCATTAGATATTGGAATATAAGATTTTCATTTCAAAATTTAGATGTTCAGAATTACAATGTGCTATCGATATTTTTTATGTATTTCCTCCTTGTGGGTTGATGATTATGCATGGCTAAATATAACTACATGGGTGGTATAACTATATTTTACTCTAGTTATCATAAATTTTATATTTAGAGGTTGGATAGGTTCATTTTTATGTTTTTTGTATTTTGTGGGCTTATATATTAACATGTATATATTCATTTGTGGGTTGATGATTATGCGTGGCTAAATATAATTACATAACTACATGCCTCGCATGATATAACTATATTTTACACTAGTTATCGTAAATGTTATATTTATAGGTTGGGTATGGTTCAATTTTATGTATTTTTTTTATATTTTACTCTAGTTATCATAAACAAAGAAATAAATTTTATATTAATAAGTTGGATATGGTTCATTTTTATGTATTTAGTCTTTGTGGGTTTATAGATTAACATGTATATATTCATTTGTGGGTTGGTGATTATGGGTGGCTAAATATAACTACATGCTTGGCACAATACAACTATATTTTATTCTAGTTATCATAAATTTTATATTTATAGGTTGGATATGGTTCATTTTTATGTATTTCATCTTCGTGGGTTTATAGATTAAATTTTATATTTATAGGCTCGATATAGTTATTTTTATGTATTTCTTCTTTGTGGGTTTATAGATTAACATGTATGTATTCATTTGGTTTATGAAGTTTTGAAAAATCAAATTGATAGGAAGACTAATAAACATAATGAGTTTTTGTTTTGAAGAATTTGAAATCTTGTACAAGGACATTGATTCATAAAAACATAAAATCATAAGACGCCTCTATATGCCCCTTCGAAAATTGTAGTTGTAGAACACATGAATAGGACTTTGATGGGGATGTTTTAGAGTATGCTTGAGGATCCAAGTTAGAGTGGAAATTATAGATAGAAGCCATCTTTGTTGTATGCTATTTAAGACCCCTATTAGGGTCTTAACAAAATGAAAACCATCATCTTAATTAAAAGAAAGAGGTTGATTTAGAACATTCACATGTGAACATGGATAAAGAGAATTTTTTGAAGTTGAAGAAAATAGTAGTGAAATGTATGGCCATTAATTATATGGGTTGGTGATTGGTGTGTAGATGAGAACCTTATACAAGTATAAGAAGATTATTTTTAAAAAAACTATAAAGTCTTGTCCCATCATTGCATACATAGCTAGAATAATAGGGATTAGAAAAACACACTATATCTGTTAGTTATTTCCAACTTGACAGATCTATTAAAACTATGTGTAGTATATATTTTATTATTATATAAAAATATAGAATATAATTATATTATTATTATTAATTTATAAAAGAGATATATATAATAAAATATAATTATATTCTATTATTAATTTATTAATATATATATCTATCTCTCTCTCTCTCTCTCTCTCTCTCTCTCTCTCTATATATATATATATATATATATATAATCATTAAGTTATTATAATAGGAGGTTCTCCCTATTCTCTATAACATGATTATAAATTTAATATGCAACTATGGTTAGTGACTAAGAAAACTGAAATTAGAATTGGTTTTAACGTTATGAAAGCTAGCTTTCTTTTCTCATATTGGATGGATTTGATGTTGCAGAACTGATTCTTCGGCCTCACTTGATCATTGAAGTGTTCCCAAATTTGGAATGAGTGCATCCTAAACCCCAGACCATATACCCTTGGAGGTGAGGTTGAATCTATGGCATAGAAAGAGAAAATAGAAGGGAACCTATATTGATGAACAAAAATTGTAGATATTTTCATGCAGAAGATCAGAGTCCTCAAAAAATTCATTGCAAATCTCAATAATTATACATAGATACATGTGCCATTTTTTTTTTACAGATATTCTCTGTATTCTTTAATTATAAAGAAGTCAGTCGGCCCCAGCAAGATACTTTACTTCTTTAAAATAATCCTTTAAACGACCAAGAAGCTAAAGTACTTAAAATCTTAGAGCTTGAAGCTTAAATATATGTGTTGACTCAAAACCTAAGGACTCGTAAAGATGTAAAAAAGCGATAATTGCATCAGAGCATATGTGTAAATTTAACCATGGACAATTTTTCGTTGACGAGTGCGGTGTGATGATTTGATTTCCTGACTTTGATCGTGCAGATAGCATCCACAAAGAGTAGAGTAATTATAAAGAAGGGAAGTCAGTCGGCACCGGAAGGGTCCTTTCTTTCATTTGATTTCATGACTTTGTTGGTGCAGATAGCCGGAAAGGTCCCTCCAGGCTCGCAACTACATTCGCCGTGCCGAGATATGCACAAGTGTGGCTCACAGTACTGGCAGGCAAAATCGGCCCAACACATGTGCCAAATATGTAGCAAGTTTGAAACTAGAAATTGTACACAGGAGATAAGTCTCCGGTCCAAACCGAGCATATTTGACGATGCTTATTCTGGTACGATGTTGAGCAATAGTTTGGAGGATATGCAGGCTGGGTTCATGAGGGTCTTGCAGTATTTTCTGAGTCTATTAATGAGAATCTCCAACAAGAAGACTGTGCGATCGAAAGCAAGGGTTCCAAGCGCAGGGCTGCTGGGAGAAGGAGAGAAAAGCAGCGATTGCTGAGTGCACCTATCTAGGCTGACTGCAGGTAGAGATCGTCACAGTAAAGTCTGCACGGCGAAGGGACTTCATGACCGAACGGTTAGGCTGTCTGATCCTACATAAATTCAATTATATATTGACATACAACAAGAGAGACTATGCGTCCAGCAACCCAGTATTTGTGTGAATTATGATGGCCATTATATGCAACGTGTGATTTATTATTCGAATTATCTACGGCGAAATAAGACGCGTACTGAAGAAGGATAAATAGCATATCCGGAATAGATAAGGCATGTTTCACGCGGATAATTCACATATCATGCATAAATAACCCAAATTGCCCAGAAATTACTAGCATATCAGGCAAAGATGGCTCAGATAGCCAGAAATACTTGTCGGAAATAGCTCACGTTAGGCAAAGTTCGCGTATCCGTGGGAACATTTGGCATATCTGACTGCATATCTTGCGAATAAATGGTATATCGCTATCGCGTTGATAGGGAATAACTCACATATCACTACCACGTTGATAACGAATAACTGACCTGTGAATAGCTCGTTGATACTGAATAATGCAAGTATCTCCAGGATCTTTAACACAGGGACGCTGTTTTTGACACAGAGAAACAGAGTTTTTCTACACCCGAAGAAAAACTTTGCATTCATCAATATGACTGCCTCTTACAAAAAAAAGGTCTTCCTCTTAACAAAGGGATTTCACCAGCACTGCTTTTACAAAGACATCTTCCTCACACAGAGGGATTCCTCAACTTCTGTTACAAAAAACATCTTACTCACACGGAGGGATTCTCCAATTACTGTTACTAAAAACATCTTCCTCACACAGAGGGATTAACCAGAGATTATGCTGAAGAGCATCTTCCTCTAGACAGAGGGATTCACCAAGAGCTTCACTTCCCCTCACAGAGGGATTACAACCAGACACTGCTTTAGATGCAGTTCCAAAACAACAAAAAATATTACTCTGTCTCCTCGACATTTTACACTGCTTTGTGTAAAAATCTCATTTACATTTACTGTTGTAAAAAGAAATTCTCTTGCTTCATTCACGACTGCTCTTTTCACTGCTGTGTAAAAACGCATTTCTTCATTCTCACTGCGGTAAGTTTCACATTTACATTGCAATAAAAAAAATTACATATGCTACTGCATCCCACACATTTCTCTTTCAACAAAATATTACATTCATGCTCTGCTACAAATTCCTTCTCGTTTTATCTCAACAAGTAACAACAAAACTTACCTCTCCACTGCTATCTATGGCAATTTCATATTCTCAAAAGTATATACAGGCGCTGCTCTGTTTTCTTTCAACAAAAAAAATTCCCACTCTATCTTGTTCCTCTATATTCACACTGCTGTATATTGCAATGTTGTTTCATCTCACGCGTTGCTGCACGTATTTCCCATCTCAAAAAAATCTTGTTGTCTGTTGTGTCTTCACACTACTTACATTCGCACTGTCGTGCTTCTCCTTCTTGCCATCACGTTGCTGCCTTTTTCTTATGCACTGCTGTGCATACCCATAACCATAGACTCTGTCTCCCCTGGGTTTTTATTCGCTGCTGCGAACCGTTTCACTTTTCATCCCTTGCCTTTTGTTGTGCCTTTGCACTAATGTGTGGATCTCCTTGCTTTGCATTACAATGCATATAATTCATAAAAAAAAATTGTTTTTGCACTGATGTGCAATCCTCTCATACCAATCCCATTTGCACCAATTATGCATTTCACCATTTTCTCACACAAGTCAATAGAAAAAAAACATAATGCATATATATCATATGCAATCAAAATAATAAATCTTTTTTTTTACTTGTTCCATGAAAATAAAAACCACATGCATAAAACAAACAAAACACCAAACTTAATTTTTTCACCTATATCTACGAACGCCATTTAATTCTCAGCATGGCAGTCAATTAATTTAGTCAGCCTTCCATACAATTTTAACAGTGATACGGAGGTCAAACAAGGAACTTTTTCTTCACGCAAGTCATGGTACAGACTTGTACGCAGCCCTGGTTCAATCAGACGGTGGGCAACGCTGCTTTCAATCGGACAGTTGTTGACAATATCGGGCGACCTTTTCTGACTGACCTTTATGTCCCGATGGAGAGTTGTTTTGGAAAACGTATAGAGTACATGCGTCCAAAAATGATTGCATCGGGTGAGATTTTTGGAATACCACCTTTCGTGAAAAGTGGTCCGATAAGGTTCAGTGGTTTTCCTGAGCTGTTTTCCTGCCGCGTGATGGCTGATTCGACAACTGACTGTGTTTTCGTCGCTGTCCAACTATCCGCGTCCACCAACACTACACTCAGTTGGAATTAATATTCCAACACTCCCCTTTAATTTCAACTGCAGGGTGTTCAGAGATACCCAAACACTTCATAAAAATTCAAAGCTTTTCTGCCTATTCATATCAGCTTTCCTTTCATCACTTTCACTGCTTTGCTCAGGCACTCCAATTATGTAATATCCTTTTTCTCTCTGCCTCCGGCAACATTTCCAATCTTTGCATCTCCAAGCTATCCTGCAACCCTTTTCTTTTCTTCTTTTATGGCATATTTAATTTCATATCTCTCCTCTATAAGAAGATTTTCTTCAAAGAATTACTGTTAATCTAGTTCAGTAATAATGATCAAGAATTACAGGCTCCCCTTAATTGTATGCATCGTCTCCTTTTGGCAGAGTCTTCTCAAAAGAAACTTAGATTGGTTGGGGAGCTCAAGGGACTTTCGGACTGTATTTCCTTCCTTCTCCATACTTGTGTAACTTTCTACTTTTGCATGGGTCTAGCTTGTGTAAGAGCCCATGTTAAGTTACAATCACGTGCCATATGCCCAATGTTATGACACTTGAAACATTCTACATTGTTCATGAATAATATTTCATGATTTCTTCTTGTAAAATTGTTTCTTGGGGGTTGTCGGAGACCATAATTTCTATCTCTATGAAATGCTCTACAGTCTTTTGCCATATGACCAAAGTTTGAACAAGAATAACAATAACCAAAAAATGAGCTTTGGTACCTGGGAGATGGAGGTCTTCTTGATGTACTTCTGAAGCTTTTCTACCTTGAGATCCTTTGATGATAACCATTGCCTCTTGCCTCTTTGACATCATCAACATTTCTTCTTGGAGCTGGTTTTCTACTTGGAGTAGGATTTCTTCTATTGTAGCCTTGATTTTTCTCCTTGCCTTTGCTGGAACTAGGAGCATCACAATTTCTTTTTTCCTTCTTCACATCTCCTTTGCTTAAAGTATTTTCATTCTTGTTTGAGGGTTCACCTGCATACCCAAGTCCTGATTTATCAAATGGAGATCTGTGATAGCTAAGCATGTCATCCAAGGCTTGAGAGCTCTTCATGATTTTGTTCATCCCTTCAACCTTTTTTCGTGAGGAGGACAATCTCTTCTTCCAATCTTTCACATTCATTATTCTTCTTTGCAAGTTATTCCTCAGTTTCTTCCTTGCTACGAGTAGCTTCAGCTGCTACTATCTTAAGGGAGATGATATCTGACTTCATTTTGGAGATTTCTTCATTCTTTGCTAGACTGCTCTCCATTTTCTTCTCAGCTCTTTGTGCTTGCTTCCTGGCTTCTTGTAATTGATACTTAAGGGAGGAGACCTCTACCTTGTACTGTCCAATCTCTTCTACAAGTTTGTTCACTCTCTTGTGCCTTTGTTCAAGTTGACTTGACAAGGTATCTTCCTGCTTCTTTTCTTTATTCAATTGATTTGTCATGGATATGAATTCTTCATGATGCTTCCTTTTGCTTTGATTAAGTGCCTTCTTAAGCTCGGCGAGCTCTTCATCCCTTTCTTGTACTTGTAGCTTGATGAGGTTAACCTTCTCATTTTCAGCTTCTATGATGGGTTCAGAATTTCCTTCTTGACTGATAGTCATGGTCAGTGCTCCCTTTGAGTGAAGGTCATGAATTTTGTCCCATATTTCCTTTGCTGATGAATATTTTCCTAGATTCTTCTTTACAGAATCAGGCAGTCCATCCAAGATTGTCTTTGTTGCTTGTGCATTGTACTCCTTGGGTTCTCTATCCATCTTGCTATCATCAATCACTGATTCCAAAATTTCAATCCATTCAGACTTTAAGAAAGTCCTCATTTTTATTTCCCATATATAAAATTTCCCATTGAACCTTGGAGCCTCAAATAGAATGCTTTCAAATTGATTGTTTTCTATTTTTAGTAGTAGATGGAGACACATCCTTAGGAGGATTGGAGACTTTCTTCTTTGACCTTTCCATTCTTAACTATGCTTCAAATACCTGACTATGTATTTAAAATCACTGACTGTCTCTTCAATAGTAACAGAAAGAAAAACTTTGAGGAATACCTGGATTCTTTTGCCTAAGACTTCACTCTGCTGGAGAAACTACTGCAACAAAGAAACCTTCCTTCAGATTCTTTGACGCCTTCAAAGAGCCTAGACTAGCTCTGATACCACAGTTGGGGATTTTTCTGGTAAAATCCCGAAAACAAAATAAACTGAACACAGAGACAATGCTCTGTTTTTCTCCAGGATCTTTAACACAGGGACGTTGTTTTTGACACAGAGAAACAGAGTTTTTCTACACCCCAAAAAAAACTTTGCGTTCATCAATATGACTGCTTGTTACAAAAATATGTCTTCCTCCTAACAGAGGGATTTCACCAGCACTTCTTTTACAAAAACATCTTCCTCACACAGGTGGATTCTCCAACTGCTGTTACAAAAAACATCTTCCTCACACAGAGGGATTCTCCAACTACTGTTAGAAAAAATATCTTCCTCACACAGAGGGATTCACCAGAGATTATGCTGAAGAGAATCTTCCTTTTGATAGAGGGATTCACCAGTATATGCTGAAAATCATCTTCCTCTTGACAGAGGTATTCACCAAAAGACTGTGTTGAAAAGCACCTTCCTCTTTAACAGAGGGATTCACCAAGAGCTTCACTTCCTCTTGCAGAAGGATTACAACTAGACACTCCTTTAGATGCAGTTCCAAAACAACAAAAAATATTACTCTGTCTCCTCCTGAGATTTTACACTGCTGTGTGTAAAAATCTCATTTACATTTACTGCTGTAAAAAAAAAATCCTCTTGCTTCATTCACGATTGCCCTTTTCACTGTTGTGTAAAAACACATTTCTTCATTCTCACTGCGGTGAGTTTCACATTTACATTGCAATAAAAAAAAATTACATATGCTACTGCATCCCACACATTTCTCTTTCAACAAAATATTACATTCATGCTCTGCTACAAATTCCTTCTCGTTTTATCTCAACGAGTAACAAAAAAAATTACCTCTCCGCTGCTGCGTATGGCAATTTCATATTCTCAAAAATATATAGGCGCTGCTCTGTTTTCTTTCAACAAAAAAAATTCCCACGTTGGCCTGTTCCTCTATATTCACACTACTGTATATTGCAATGTTGTTTCATCTCACGCGCTGCTGCACGTATTTCCCATCTCAACAAAATCTTGTTGTCTGCTGTGTCTTCACACTGCTTACATTCACACTGCCGTGCTTCTCCTTATTGCCATCATGCTGCTGCCTTTTTCTTATGCACTGTTGTGCATACCCATAACCATATACTCTGTCTCCCCTGGGTTTTTATTCATTGCTGCGAACCATTTCACTTTTCATCCCTTGCCTTTTTTTCTGCCTTTGAACTAATGTGTGGGTCTCTTTGCTTTGCATTACAATGCATATAATTCATAAAAAAAATTGTTTTCGCACTGCTCTGCGATCCTCTCATACCAATCCCATTTGCACCAGCTGTGCGTTTCACCATTTTCTCACACAAGTCAATGGAAAAAAAACATAATGCATATATATCATATGCAATCAAAATAATAAATCTTTATTTTTTACTTGTTCCGTGAAAATAAAAACCACATGCGTAAAACAAACAAAACACCAAACTTAATTTTTTCACCTATATCTACGAATGCCATTTAATTCTCAGCATGGCGGTCAATTAATTTAGTCAGCCTTGCATACGGTTTTAACAGTGATATGGAGGTCAAACAAGGAACTTTCACTTCACGCAAGTCATGGTGCAGACCTGTACGCAGCCCTGGTTCAATCGGACGCTAGACAACACTGCTTTCAATCGGACGGTTGTTGACAATATCCGGTGACCTTTTCTGAATAACCTTTATGTCCCGATGGAGAGTTGTTTTGGAAAACATACAGAGTACATGCGTCCAAAAATGATTGCATCGGGTGAGATTTACGGAATACCACCTTTCGTGAAAAGTGGTCCGATAAGGTTAAGTGGTTTTCCTGAGTTGTTTTCCTGTTGCGTGATGGCTGATTCGACAACTGACTATGCTGCCATCGCTGTCCAACTGTCTGCGTCCGCCAACACTGCACGCAGTTGGAATTAATATTCTAACAGATATCTGCCTCCATTTCCTTGATTTTTATAACTACAAATCTGCCTGACAGAAAAGGGGCGAGCGAGTCATAACGTATGTGTCTCAGCGGAATGCAGATTTGATAAATATTCTGGATAGCCAAAAATTTCCATGTCATGAATGGGTGGATGGATGAGCCCCGTGTTTACTCTGGGTAGAAAAGTGTCTTAGGCGTTAGGGTCAGACCTTCATCACTCAATTGAAGCACTCGAACTAACAATGACAATAAACAGGAAAAATTCAAGTAAAGAGTCTAGAGATGTAGTAAACAAATTACCTGTATAGAGGAAGTACCGCTGATTTCTCAAGAGCGTCTCCAAAAAAAATTGGAAGCAGGCTCTTCAGTTTTTTCAGTTGATAAAAAAAAGAGTTGGAAGTAGACTCTTCGGTTTTTTTTCACTCGTAGCAAACAACATAAAATTAGCTTGTGTCACTTTTTGTTTGATCATCTATTACAATCCCCTTATTGCAAAACAAAATCCCCAGTTGGTAGATTTTTGAAATTGAATAAACCCTATTCTAAAATACACACGCTATTAATATAATAAATAGTAATAAATCATATCATTTTGGTCTTAATAAAAGGATGTGATTTTTCTAAATTATTACTTCATATAAAACATTGACTTTAGTTTTGAAAATGAAGCTGAAAGGACCACCACCAGCTTGAAATTATCAAAACCTTTTATCTACAATCATTAAGTTGTCTCTACCGCACCCAATGGCACCAGAAACTCCAGTCTTCCTCCTATATACTTACTTTTTATAAGGAAATAAACACCCGTGGTTAGTTGTAATCCCCTCATCTTATTATTTTGAAATACTATAACTATGGAAACTCAGAAGAATGGAAAAAACTAAGGGTAAATGGTATTTGTATAGAAAAAATAACTAACATAAATTATATAAAGTAAGAAAACTATTTTGAGATAAAATATTTAATTTAAACATAAATAAATGAACCAAGAAAAATATTTTGATATAAAATATTTAATTTAAGCATAAATAATCCAGGACATATAGTTTTATGGCACTTCAAGTTGTATGAGTATTGGACTTTGCACTAGTTATAAAAACACTTATAATTTTTTAAAAACATTTATAATTTTTTAATACAAGGTAGTGTAAGACCATTAAATTTTTTTGGATAGCAATTTTTTTTTTGTTTCTTTTCTAAAATATATTTATTTTCTTAAATGTAACTAGATACAAGATTTTTTAACTTCTTTGGAACAAGGTCATACTTTCACCAGGGAAGTTTCAAATAAAGTGGAGCTCCACAAACTTGAACATTGCTCATCTATCCAGAAATTGGGAAAGACAAGCAATGAACTCCAACATTGTAAATGAATTTAAATAAATAATAAAATTATTGGAACCTACTTTCTACCATTTTTATTGTGAATTTTGAGTAAATTTATGAGGATTTTATTGTGAATTTTAAGTAAGTTTATGAGGATTTGTGGAGGGAAATTTTGAAGTTGTGTAAAAATATTACCAGTGCTTTTAGAAAAAACGAAAAGTTTTGGGAACAATTTCTGCAAATTACTCTTAGTATTATCGCAAAGCCTACTTGTCTCTCAAATTTTGAATTGAACACGGGTGTGTATAAAATATATTTCAATTCATCTACATATCAAAATGTCAAATCATCCTTTTGTCGCTTCTTCGCTCCGAAGAATCCAACTACTAGTGAAGGGTACCTATTCCTTCTAATTTCCTCAATTCATTCTTTCCCCTCAAGAAAACAAATTACCTCATTCTTTCATTGATCAAACTTGGGGACTGGATGCAAGATATATTAAGACTCGAACATTAGAGGTGGGAAAGGAAGACCCAAAGCACCGAGGGTAGTGAGAACTCGCTCAGATGGACAAATGACCTTTTCATTGAACATACATGCAAGTGTGAGCCTCACGGCAACCCTCACCGGCATGAAGGCCACTTGTTTGCTTGTCATTTTTTATTTTATATAATTTTTATCATATGTAGAGTTAGGTTTTTTATTTTTTTATTTATAGTAATGCCAGAAATATATATAGTTTTTTTGGTAGATTTGTAATTTCTTTTAGTCTATTTAAATATTTCTTGTATATAGAATTAGGGTATATTTTTTATTTAAATAATTATAATGTTGTATAAAATGTATTAAATAATGTTATATGTGTTTTTATATATCTAATAATGTTAAAATTAGGATTTTTTTCCTTTTATATTTGAAATGCTTTTTAATTTGTTTAAATAGTTCTTGTACATAGAATTAGATTAATTAAAAAGAAACGGAGGGGATTAATTAATTAATTAATTAATCAAATCAACTCATAAGAGTTAAGATTAATATTTTTATTTCAATAATTTTTTTGTTATATATAAAAAGAAAAGAAAAGAATGGGGGATTAATTAATTAATCAAATCAACTCATAGGAGTTAAGACTAATGTTGATGAGCTAGGTTTAGGGTTTACATGTATTACAACTATGAAACATTTGCATATTTTCCACATCCAACTCCAATATTTTTCCACGACTTCTTTTTTAGCTTTAGTTTGACCAACCTATGGCCACCTCATTTGGGGAAGGTGGTGTGGCACCCTCCTACCACAGTGTAGTTTCTAGAGATACCAGAGTGTATTATCTAGAGATGTTAATTCTAGGAAGAAGGTGGGAGTAGTAAAACCTCATCAATCCCCCCACTGGGAAATTCATCACAAGGAGGTCGAAAATGTGCCACAACCTTGGGCACTCAATGGCAGAATAATAGATCAAGCCACTATGTTCCAAAAGTCCTTCAAATCCTGAGATACTAGTTCATGTAAGATAAAATTCTGGAGCACATATAATCCATGCAAAACCACACTTTAATATGAAAATTTATTGGTTCTTAGCCACCAAAACAACATCTCGTAACATGGATTAAGGCTAAATGGAAGCCAAAGGTACATATTCATTTGCATATTAGAGCCAAGGGTTTTATTATGAATACCTTTATGAATTTAGAGGATAGTTCAAGGGTATTTGAGAATTGCCCTTATTTTCTTAAAAGTGCTTGTCTCTCGATGCCTTGTTTCAACTGAGATAAAGAAGAGATTTTAGCTTCTCCTATATGGATAATATTGTATGCTATATCAATTAAATCTTGGAAAGAAGGTATCTTGGTGGGCATTAGAAAGACCATTGGAAACTATGTAAAATCCATAGAAATAAACAAATGCAAGAGGTGCATTTCCTATGCTCGGATATGCATGTACATGAATGTCTTGAAGCCACTATTGGAATCCATACTTATCTTCCTCCATGATGAGGATATCATAAAACCCATTTATTATGAGCATATCATGGTTTTTTTTAGAGGGTTCCATTAATATGGCTACCTCTAGAGGGAATTCCCCCTCACCAATACCCCCAAGCCAAAGAAGATAGTCATAAGCAATAATAAAAAAGGTTTTAATAATTGCCAGGAAGGAGGACGACCCATAAGCTCTAAAACCCTAGCCCTAAGGGGCCCCTTCAGTCAAAAAACAAATCTGAAGCCCTAGTAGAGCAATAAATTAATTAGTCAAATCAATTAATACTTGTCAAGAATAATACACTCAAGTTTTCGTGAAGTAGTAACTTTGATGAGCTAGGTTTAAGGTTTACATGGATTACTGCCATGAAACCTTTTCATATTTTCAATAACTGACTCTAATATGTTTTCACGAAATAGTAACTTTGATGAGCTAGTTTTAGGGTTTACATGCATTACAATCGTGGAACCTTTGCATATTCTCCATAATCGACTCTAATATTTCACTAGGACTTCATTTTTAGATTGTTTCTCATCAACTTATGGTCTCCTCGACCAACGTAGATGGTGTGGCTGACCTCTTACCACAATGTAGTCTGAGGAGATGTTAAGTCGAGGAAGAAGGTGGTGGCAACAACACCTCATCATTCATTCCCCCCATGGAAATTCATCGCAAGGAGGTCGAAAAGATGCCCCAATTGTGAGTGCTACATGAAAGAACAACAAATCAAGCATTTGTGTTATGAAATTCATTCAAAACCCTAAATCTGAGGTCAATTCAAATAAAATATTAGAGCACTTAGAATTCATGCAAGGCCGCACTTTAATATGCAAATTTATTGGTACTTGGCTAGCGAAACGAGATATGGAAGCATGGATCAAGTATAAATGGGAGCTAAAAGTGCATGTTGATTTACATATTGGAGTCAAATGTTTTCTTACAATGACCTTCACTATTTAGTGTGTTATCACTAGAAAATTGATCATCGAGCCTAATTTACTAGATGGATTAAAGTACACCATGTAAAGAAAATTTTACCATAGTAAAATTTCTTTCACTGTGAGAAATTACTTAATAAACCACCTTTGTTAAGTAATTTATAATTAAACCCATGAAGAATAATTAAATAAATCACTATTTATTTAATCTTCTTGTAGGAATAATTAATTAAACCGTTGTTCAATTAGTATTCATTGTCATATTTGACCCAGTTATGAAAAATCAATAGATAAATTATTAATTATTATTCCTTGTCAAATTCTACTAAATCCCTTAGGACTAATTAAATAAACCATTATTTGTTTATTATTCCTTAACCAATTTCTTTGACGATAAATAAATCATTTATTTATCTATTATGTCTAAATAAAAGTTTAAGTACTTTTCCCTCCTAACCAAATATAATAAAATATTCCAAGTGGTTATTCCAAGAATGAGGTTAATAGTATTTTATTATTGTTCATTATTTGAGGATAACTCAATATTTTGTTATAAATAGAAAGGTTTTCCATTCATTATTCACTTTTTATCATTTTCATTGCCGCACTTACTGTTCTAACTCTGAATATTTTCATTGTCCACCATCATTTTTCTTCCATTTGAGTTCCCATTGAGCTCAAACATTTCGTTTGCTAGGTTTACACATTATAGAGGAGAGAGACTCTATGAAAAGTTGAAGATGTTTGAGGATAACCAAGAGCCCATCCCACATAGGGGGACTTGTAACATTTATTTGTTCCCTTCTTGGTTGTTATAATAAAATCTATTCTTTGTAAATTTGGTTTACATTGGATGGTTGGTGTTATTACTGTTTCTTTTTGTTTTTTAACTATGATTGTGGCATAGATCAGGACTTTGGCACATTTTTTTCTATTAGTCGCTGTAGATCTACAATGTTTAGTAGCCATTTATATTGTTGAGACTATTTCTCATCTAGAGTCTTAAGTGGGTTCTTTTCGTACATCTTTGAGAAGAAAACACTACAACAAAATTGTCGACTCCACTGGTTTTATACTTCAAATCTCGAAAACTGGATAACCTTCAGTTTTCAACTTAGGGTTTCTTCTTTTCTCAGCCTCTTAATGTTGTTGTCTGGATTTTTAACCCTAGATCTATTAAATTTTTGACTTCTACAAGTTTTCTGGTCTTTTCCGCAGGTCACAGGAACCAACCGTGACAAAGAGGGTGACCTTTTTAGTGCTTTTTCCATCGATTTAGCTACCAACCAGCATAGTGTTTGCATACCCAGTTTTGGGTGGGGTTTAGTTAATTGTTTTTTTGTTAATTTCAGTTTATTTTAGCAAGATTTTTTCTCTTTTACAAACACAATCTGGGCTTAATAAATTAATACCCCTCCCCTTCTCCTCCCTCTCTACCTCACCCTATATCTCCCTCTATCACTCCCTCTCTCCCTCCATTTCTCTCTTTGCCTCCCTCTCTCTCTCCCATCCCTCCCTCTCACCCTCCTCCTCTCTCCCTCCCTCCTCTCCCTCCCTTCCTCTATCTCTCCGTCCCTCCTCCTTTCCTATCTCTCTCTATCTCTCACTCCCCCTATCCATCCCTCTGTCCCTCCCTCATTATCTCTCTCACTCTCTCTCTTTGTCCCTCTCTCTATCTCTCTATGTCTCTCTCCCTCCCTCACTTTCTCTCTCTCCCTCTCCCTGTGTGTCTGTCCCTCTCTCTCTCTATCTCTCTCGCTCTTCGCCTCCTCTTTTCCTCTCTATCTCTCCCCCCCACCCTCTTCCCTAAGAATCATAAACCCTAAACCCCAAACCCTAATCCATAGACCATAAACCCTAAGAATTTTATGAGTATCTATAATAAGGGAAGACCACTTGGGTATGTGACTGTAGGAGGGAGAAAATTGTGGTACATGAGATACCTCGACCATTGTTTTTCCACCCTTCATAAACCTTTTACCTTTATTTATTTTTCTTCATAACTCCTCGAGGCTCAACGAGATGTATTCATTATGTGTAATATGTATCAGTGGATACCCCCTTAAGGTGGGGTGGCTCATCCCTACATCATAAAACCTAAAGCCTAAACCCTTAACCCTAAACCCTAAACCCTAAACCATAAACCCTAAACCCCAAATCCTAAACACTAAAGCCTAAGAATTTTATAACATTTTAAAAATTGTTTTGTAACTTTTATTGAAGTGTTTATTAAAACAATTACTAAGGTGTTATCAACCCAAAACCATGAACCCTAAACCCCAAACACTAAACCCTAAACCAAAAATCTTAAAACTTAAACCATAATCATTTTATAAAGTGTTATAAACCATAAACCATAAACCATAATCCCTAAATCGTAACTCGTGAATGCTTAACCCTAAACACTAGACCCTAAATCCCAAATCCTAGATCCTAAACCCTAAATTTTAAGCCCTAAACCCTAAACCCTAAGCATTTTATTACAATTTTGAAAACGTTTTGTAGCTTTTATTTAAGTGTTTACTAAAAACATTTATTGAAGTGCTATAAACACTAAAACGTAGACTATAAACTATAAACTCCTAACCCTAAACTCTAAACTATAAACACTAAACTCTAAGTATTTTATAACATTTCAAAAATTGTTTTGTAACTTTTATTTAAATGTTTATTAAAAGAATTTACTAAAGTGTTATGATCCTAAACCCTAGACTTCAAACCCTAAAACCCGAACCCTAAACCCTCAACATTCTATAACATTTTAAAAATGGTTTTGTAACTTTTATTTAAGTGTTTATTAAAAGAATTTACTAAAGTGTTATAAACCCTAAACCCTAAACTCTAAACACCAAATCTGATACCATAAACCCAAAACCCTAAAACCTAAGCATTTTATAACATCTTAAAAGAATTTCTAACTTTTATTTAAGTGTTTATTAAGAGGATTTACTAAAGTCTTATAAACCATAGACTAGAAACCCTAAACCCTAAGAAATTTATAACATTTTAAAATGTGTCTTTTAACTTTTATTTAAGTGTTTATTATAAGAATTTACTAGTCTTATAAAACCTAAACCATAAGAATTTTATAGCATTCTAAAAAGATTTTTGTAACTTTTACTTAAGCTTTTATCAAAATACTTTATTAAGTTCTTTTGACTCAGTTACTAGAGAATCCACAATAAGAACCATTTTCTGCCAACATTTCAAATCCCAACTAGGATCCATCATCAGGACAACTTGAATGCTTGATAGAAGAAGAGCTTAATCGAGAGATAGAAAGGGAGAGGTAATTCTACCATTGAATGCTAAACCTGAGAAGTATTGGTGACCTTAATTTCTCAGGTTTAGCATTCAATGGTAGAATTACCTCTCCCTTTCTATCTCTCAATTAATCTCTTCTTCTATCAAGCACTCAAGTTGTCCTAATGATGGATCCCGGTTTAGATTTGAAACTTTGGTAGGAAATTATTCTTATTGTGGATTCTCCGGTAATTGAGTCAAAAGAAATAAACCACGGAGGTCTTAAATCCAGAATTTACTAAGTTGTTATAAACCCTAAACCATAAAAACTAAACCATAAACTATAAACCCTAAACTGAAAAACCTAAACCCTAAACGCTAAACCCTAAGCCTTTTATAACATTTCAAAAAGTGCTTTGTAACTTTTATTTAAGTTTTTATTAAAACAATTTACTAAAGTGTTATAAACCCTAAATCCTAAACCCTAAACCTAAAACCCAAAATCCTATAAATTATACCCTAAAACCTAAACTCTAAACACTTCATAACATCTTAAAAAGTGTTTTGTAACTTTTTTTACGTGTTTATGAAAATAATTTACTAAAGTGTTATAAATTTTAAACCCTAATCCCTAAAACCTTAACCCTAAAAGCTAATTAATTTATAACATTTTAAAGAGTGTTTTGTAACTTTTATTTTAGTGTATATTAAAAGCATTTACTAAAGTGTTATAAACCCTAAAACCTAAACGCTAAAGCCTAAGAATTTTGTAACATTTTAAAAACTATTTCTAACATTTATTTAAGTACTAATTTAAAGAATTTACTAAAATGTTATAAACCCTCAATCCCAAACTCTAAGCCATAAACCCTAATGCCTAAATCATAAACCCTAAGAATTTTATGAGTATCTATAATAAGGGAAGAGCACACCTAGGTATATGAGTGTAGGAGGGATAAAATTGTGGAACATGAGATACTCTGACCTTTGGTTTTCTACCTTTCTTCACAAACCTTTCTTATTTTATTTATTTATCTTCATAACTCCTTGAGGCTCCACGGGATGAATGCATTATGTGTAATATGTAGTAGTGGATACCCCCTTAAGGTAGGGTGGTTCATCCCTAGACCCTACACCCTAAACCATAAACTCTTAACCCTAAACCCCAAACCCTAAACCATAAACCCTAAACCCAAAATCCTAAACACTAATTCCTAAGTATTTTATAACATTTTAAAAAGTATTTTGTAACTTTTATTTAAGTGTTTATTAAAATAATTACTAAGGTGTTATAAACTTGAAACCATGAAGACTAAACCCTAGACCAAAAATATTAAAACTTAAACCCTAGGAAATTTATAAAGTGTTATAAACCCTAAACTGTAAACCCTAATCCCTAAGTCATAAACCGCAAATGCTTAACCTTAAACCCTAAACCCAAAACCCGAAACCCTAAATCCTAAACCATAAATTCTAAACACTAAATCCTAAACCCTAAGCATTTTATATCAATTTTAAAAACGTTTTGTAACATTTATTTGAGTGTTTACTAGAAACATTTACTAAATTGCTATAAACCCTAAACACTAAATTCTAAACCATAAACCCCTAACACTAAATCCTAAACTGTAAACCCTAAACCCTAAGTATTTTATAGCATTTTAAAAAGTGTTTTATAAATTATATTTAATTTTTTATTAAAAGAATTTACTAAAGTGTTGTAATCCCTAAACCATAAAATCTAAACCCAAAACCCTAGACTTAAAACCCTAAACCCTAAAACCCAAACACTAAACTCTCAAAAACATTTTATAGCACTTAAAAAACGGTTTTGTAACTTTAATTTAAGTGTTTATAAAAAGAATTTACTGATGTTTTATAAACCATAAACTGTAAACCCTAAGCCATAAACCCTAAACCCTATAGCCTAAACCATATACCCTAATCATTTCATAACATTTTAAAAAGCTTTTTGTAACTTGTATATAAGTGTTTATTAAAAGCATTTACTAAATTGTTATAAACCTTAAAACCTAAACCCTAAACCCTACACCCCAAACCCTAAACCCTACACCCTAAACCCCAAACACGAAACCCTAAACCCCAAACCCTAAACCCTAAACCATAAATGCTAAGCATTTTATAACATTTTAAAAAGCGTTTAGTAAATTTTATTTAAGTGTTTACTAAAATCTTTTACGCAAGTGTTATAAACCCTAAATTCAAAACCCTAAACCCTAAACCCCAAACAATAAACCTCAAACCCTTAACTCTAAACAATAAACACTAAGCATTTTATAACATTTTAAAAAGCATTTTGTAAATTTGATTCAAGTGTTTATTAAGAGTGTTTACTCAAGTGTTATAAACCCTAAACCATAAACTCTAAACTCGAAACCCTAAACCCTAAACACTGAAGCCTAAACCTTAAATCCTAAGCGTTTTATAACATTTTAAAAACCGTTTTGTAACTTTTATTGAAGTGTTTATTAAAAGAATTTATTAAATTTTTATAAACGCTAAACACTAAGCATTTTACAACATTTTAAAAAGTGCTTTGTCACTTTTTTTAAGCGTTTATAAAAAGAATTTAACAAAGTCTTTTGAACCCTAAGTCCTAAACCTTAAGCATGTTATAACATTTTAAACACTAAACCTAAACCCTAAGCATTCAATGACATTTTAACAAGCTTTTTGTAACCTTTTCTGAAGTGTTTATTAAAAGCATTTACTAAAATGTTATAAACCCTAAGTCCTAAACTGTAAGCATTTTATAGCATTTTATACCCAAAACCCTAAACCCTAAAGCCTAAGAATTTTATAACATTTTAACAAGCATTTTGAAACTTTTTTTATGTTCTTATTAATAGAATCTATCAAAGTTTTATAAATCCCAAACTGTAGACCACAAACCCTATCCATAAACACTAAAAATTGTATAACATTTTAACAAGAGTTTTGTAAATTTTATTTAAGTATTTATTAAAATAATTTACTAAAGTGTTATAAACCATAAATCATAAATGCTAAACCCCAAACCCTAATCCATAAACCATAAACCCTAAGAAGTTTATGAGTATCTATAATAAGTGAAGACCACTTGGGTATGTGAGTGTAGGAGGGAGAAAAATGTGGTACATGAGATACCCCATCCTTTGTTTTTCCACTCTTCATAAACCTTTTTCCTTTTATTTATTTTTCTTCATAACTCCTTGAGGCTCCATGGGATGTATTCATTATGTTTAATATCTAGCAGTGGATACCCCCTTAAGGTGGGGTGGTTCATCCCTACATCCTAAACCCTAAACCATAAACCCTTAACCCTAAACCCCAAACCGTAAACTATAAACCCTAAACCCCAAATCCTAAACACTAATCCCTAAGAATTTTATAACATTTTAAAAAGTGTTTTGTAACTTTTATTTAAGTGTTTATTAAAACAATTACTAAGGTGTTATAAACCCGAAACCATGAACCCTAAACCCCAAACACTAAACCCTAAACCAAAAATCTTAAAACTTAAACCCTGAGCACTTTATAAAGTGTTATAAGCCTTAAATCGTAAACCCTAATCCCTAAATCCTAACCCACAAATGCTTAACCCTAAACCCTAGACCCTAAACCCCAAGCCCTAGACCCTAAACCCAAAATTCTAAGCCCTAAACCATAAACCCTAAGAATTTTATAACAATTTAAAAAAAAAAATGTAGCTTTTATTTAAATGTTTACTAAAAACGTTTACTGAAGTGTTATAAACATTAAACCCTACACTCTAATCCATAAACCACTAACCCTAAACTTTAAACTGTAAACCCTAAACACTAGGAATTTTATAACATTTTAAAAAGTTTTTTGTAACTTTATTTAAATGTTTATTAAAAGAATTTACTAAAGTGTTATGATCCCTAAATCCTAAACCCCAGGCTTCAAACCCTAAAACCCGAACCCTAAACCCTCAATATTTTATAACATTTTAAAAACAGTTTTGTAACTTTTATTTAAGTGTTTATTAAAATAATTTACTAAAGTTTTATAAACCATAAACCATAAATCCTAAACCCTAAACCCTATAGCCTAAACCCTATACCCTAATCGTTTTATAACATTTTAAAAAGTATTTTGTAACTTTTATTTAAGTGTTTATTAAAAGCATTTACTAAAGCGTTATAAAACTTAAAACCTAAAACTTAAACCCTAAACCCTAAACCCTAAGCATTTTTATAAACCTTAAACACTCTACCCTACACCCTAAACCCCAAACCCTGAACCCCACACCCTAAACCTCAAACACTAAACCAGAAACCCTAAACCCTAAACCCTAAACCCTAAATGCTAAGCATTTTATGAAATTTAAAAAATCTTTTCGTAAATTTCATTTAAGTGTTTATTAAAATCTTTTACGAAAGCATTATAAACCCTAAATTCAAAACCCTAAACCCCAAAAAATAAACCTCAAACCCTTAACTCTAAACCATAAACACTAAGCATTTTATAACATTTTAAATAGGATTCCTTAAATTTTATTTAAGCATTTATTTAAAGCATTTACTCAAGTATTATAAACTCTAAACCCTAAACTCTAAACCTGAAACCCGAAACTTGAAACCCTAAAGTGTAAACCCTAAATACAAAAAATTGATAACATTTCAAAAACAATTTTGTAACTTTTATTTAAGTGTTTATTAAAATCATTTACTAAAGTGTAATAAACCCTAAAATGTAAACCCTAAACCATAAACCTAAAACCCAAAATTGAAACCCAAAAATAAAAACCCAAAATCCTAAACCCTAAACTCTAAGCATTCTATAATAGTTTAAAAAGTGTTTTGGGACTTTTTCTTAGGTCTTTATTAAAAGCAATCACTAAGGTATTATAAACCCGAAACCCTAAATCACAAAGGCAAAAATGTAAAGACTAAACCCTCAGTGTTTTATATCATTTTAAAAGGAATTTTGTAAGTATTTTTAAGCCTTGATTAAAACCATTTACTAAATTCTTATAAACCATAAACCCTAAACAATAACCAGACTAAACCCTAAACTCCAAACGATAAACGCTAAACCTTAAAGCCTAATCATTTGATAACATTTTAAAAATCATTTTGTAAGTTTTATTATAGTGGTTATTAAAATAATTTACTAAAGCATTATAAAACCTAAACATTAAACCCTAAACTCTAAACCCCAAACCTGAAATACTAAACCCTAAACCTTAAACCCTAAACTCTAACCATTTAATAACATTTTAAAAAGTGTTTCGTATCTTTTATTTAAGTGTTTATTAAAATCATTCACTGAACCCTTATATACCATAAACCTTAAACCCTAAACTCCAAACCCTAAACCCTAAGCCCCAAACACTACAACTGAAACCCTAAAACCTAAACCTTATGTATTTTATAACATTTTAAAAAGATTTTTCAAAATTTTATTTAGGTGTTTATTAAAAGCATTTACTAAAGAGTTATAAATCCTAAAACCTAAACCCTAAGCATTTTACAACATTTTGAAAAGTGTTTTGTAACTTTTATTTAAGTGTTTATTAAAAGCATTTACTAAAGTCTTATAAACATTAAACCATCAGTCATCAACCCTAAACCCTAAACCCACAAACCCTAAAACCTTAACCCTAATCATTTCATAAGATTTTAAAAATCATTTTTAACTTTTATTTAAGTGTTTATTAAAAGAATTTACTAAAGTGTTATAAATCCTAAACCCTAAACTGTAAATGCTAATTTTTTCTAATATTTTAAAAAGCCTTTTGTAACTTTAGTGTTATAAATCCTAAACCATAAACCCTAAACCTAAAACCCTAAATCTCAAATCGTAAACCCCAAATGGTAAACCCTAAACTATAAGAATTTTATAACATTTCAGAAAGAGATTTTTAGCTTTTATTTAAGTGTTTATCGAAATAATTTATTAAAGTGTTACAAAACCTAAACCCTAAACCCCAAACCGTAAACCATATATCCTAATACTTAAAGTCTAAAGGATAAACCCTAAACTCAATTACTAAGGTCTTATAAACCCTAAACCCTAAACCCTAAAGCTTGAAAGCATTTACTAAGGTCTTATAAACTCTAAACCCTAAACTCCAAAACCTAAAACCTAAACCCTAAGCCCTAAACCCCAAACCCTAAAGCCTAAGGATTTTATAACATTTTAAAAATAGTTTTGTATCTTTCATTTAAGTGTTTACTAAAACCATTTACTAAAGTGCTATAAAACATAAACCCCTAATCCCTAAACCCTTAACCTTAAACCCCAACCCTAAAAAAGCCTAAAACCTAAAAATCCAAAAAAATCGTAAACCATAAAAAATCGTAAACCGTAAAAAACCATAAACCCTAAAATCTAAAACCTAAACCTTAAGCATTTTATAAAATTTTAAATCCTAAACCTAAACCCTAAGCATTCAATGACATTTTAACAAGGCTTTTATAACCTCTTTTGAATTGTTTATTAAATGCAATTACTAAACTTTTATAAACCCTAAATCCTAAATCGTAAGAATTTTATAAGATTTTAAACCCAAAACCCTAAACCCTAAAGACTAAACTCTAAACCCTAAGTCCTTTATAACATTTTAACAAGCACTTTCTTACCCTAAACCCTAAACAGTGAGCATTTTATATAATTTCAAATCCTAATCCCTAAAGCTTAAGTATTTTATAACATTTTAACAAGCATTTTGTAACTTTTTTCATGTTCTAATTAAAAGAATTTATCAAAGTGTTATAAATCCCAAACCATAAACCATAAACCATATCGCTAAACACTAAGAATTTTATAACATTTTAACAAGAATTTTGTAACTTTTATTTAAGTGTTTAGTAAAATAATTTACTAAAGTTTTATAAACCCTAAAGTATAAATCCTAAGCACTAAACCCTAAACCCAAACCCCAAACCCTAAACCCTAAAACCTAAGCGTTTTATGATCTATTACTTTTACTTAAGTTTTTATTAAAAGAATTTACTAAGGTGTTACAAAACCTAAACCCTAAATCCTAATCACTTAATAACATTTTAAAATTTTTTTTTTTAACCTTTTTTAAGTGTTTATTAAAATCTCTTAACAAAGTTTTATAAACCCTAAACCCTAAACACTATAAGTTAAACCCTAAACCATAAGCATTCTATGACATTTTTGAAAGTGTTTTGTAACTTTTATTCAAGTGTTTATTAAAAGAATTTACTAAATTATTATAAACCTTAAACAATATACCCTAAAACATAAACCCCCAAAACCTAAACCCTAAACCCTAGATCATAAACCCTAAGAATTTTATAATAGTTTAAGAAGAATTTTACAACTTTTACTTAAGTGTTTATTAAAAGAATTTACTAAAGTGTTATAATCCCTAAACCAAAAACACACAACCCTAAACACAAAAACATAAACCCTAAATCCCAAAACCTAAACCCTAAACCCCAAACCCCAAACCTTAAACCCTAAACTGTAAACCGTAAACCCTAACCATTTTCTAACATTTTAAAAATTATTTTGTATCTTTTATTTAAATGTTTATTAAAATAATTTACCAAAATGTTGTAGACCCTAAACACTAACCTCTAAACGTAATCACAAAACCCCTGACCTTAAACCCTAAACCCTAAACTCTAAATCCCAAACCGTAAACCCTAAACCCTAATCATTTTATAACATTTTAAAAGGTATTTTGAAACTTTTATTTAAGTGTTTATTAAAAGCCTTTACTAAATTCTTGTCAACCCTAAACCCTAAATCATAAACCCTAAAACCTAAACCCCAAACCGTGAACATTAAACCCTGAACCCTAAGAATTTTATAACATTTTAAAAAGCACATTGTAAATTTTATTAGGTGTTTATTAAAATAATTTACTGAAGTGTTATAAACCGTCAACCCTAAACTGTAAACCACAAACCCTAAACCCTAAACTCTAAACCTAAAACCCTAAACCCTAGACCCTAAACTCTAAACCCTAAACCCTAAATTCTAAACCCTAAAAATTTTATAACATTTTAAATAACATATTGTAACTTGTATTGAATTGTGTATGAAAATGGTTTACTAAAGTGTTATAAACCATAAACCCTAAAATCTAAACACCAAACCTGAGACCATAAACCCTAAATCCTAAACCCTAAGCATTTTGTAACAACTTAAAATTTTTTATAGCTTTTATTTAAGTTTTTATTAAGACGATTTACTAAAGTCTTATAAACCCCATAATGTTAACCCTAAACCCTAAGTCATTTATAAGATTTTAAGAAGTTTTTTTAACTTTGATTTAAGAGTTCAATATAAGAATTTACTAAAGTCTTATAAACCCTAAACAAAGAATCTGATAGCATTCTAAAAAGAATTTTTTAACTTTTACTTAAGTTTTTATCAAAACAATTTACTAAGGCGTTATAAACCCTAAACCACAAAAATTAAACCCTAAACTATAAACCCTAAACTATTAAAAGAATTTACTAAAGTGTTATAAATTTTAAACCCTAATCCCTAAAACCTAAACCCTAAAATGTAAAACCTAATTAATTTATAACATTTTAAAGAGTGTTTTGTAACTTTTATTTAAGTGTATATTAAAAACATTTACTAAATTGTTATAAACCCTAAACCCTAAATGCTAAAGCCTAAGAATTTTGTAACATTTTAAAAACTATTTGTAACATTTCTTTAAGTATTTATTAAAATAATTTACTAAAATGTTATAAACCCTAAATCCCAAACTCTAAACCCCAAACCCTAATCCCTAAACCATAAACCCTAATAATTTTATAAGTATCTATAGTAAGGGAAGAGCACACCTGGGTATGCGAGTGTAGGAGGGATAAAATTGTGAGACATGAGATATCTCGACCATTGTTTTTCCACCCTTCTTCATAAACCGTTTTCCTTTTATTTATTTTTCTTCATAACTCCTTGAGGCTCCACGAGATGAATGCATTATGTGTAATATGTAGAAGTGGATAGCCCCTTAAGGTGGGGTGGTTCATCCCCACACACTACACCCTAATCCCTAAAATCTTAACCCTAAACCCCAAACCCTAAACCCTAAACCCTAAACCCCAAATCCTAAACACTAAATCCTAAGCATTTTATAACATTTCAAAAAGTATTTTGTAACTTTTATTTAAGTGTTTATTAAAAAAATTACTAAGGTGTTATAAACATGAAACCATGAACCCTAAACCGTAAACCCTAATCCCTAAATCCTTAACTACAAACACTTAACCCTAAACCCTAAACCGTAAACCCAAAACCCAAAATCCTAAACCATAAATTCTGAACCCTAAACCCTAAACCCTAAGAATTTTATATGAATTTTAAAAGCATTTTGTAAAAATTATTTGAGTGTTTACTGGAAAAATTTACTAAAGTGTTATAAACCCTAAACCCTAAACTCTAAACCATAAGCCCCTAACCTTAAATTCTAAACTCTAAACCCTAAACCCTAAGTATTTTATAACAATTTAAAGTGTGTTTTTTAACTTATATTTAAATGTTTATTAAAAGAATTTACTAATGTGTTATAATCCCTAAACCCTAAAATTTAAACCCTAAACCCTAAGACCTAAACACTATAGCCTAAACCCTATACCCTAATCATTTTATAACATTTTAAAAAATGTTTTGTAACATTTTATATTGGTGTTTATTGAAAGTATTTACTAAATTGTTATAAACCTTAAAACCTAAACCCTAAACCCTAAGAATTTTATAAACCTTAAACACTCTATCATAAACCCTACACCATAAACCCCGAACCCCAAACACGAAACCCTAAACCCTAAACCATAAATGCTAAGCATTTTATAACATTTTAAAAAGTGTTTTGTAAATTTTATTTAAGTGTTTACTATAATCTTTTATGAAAGGGTTATAAACCCTAAATTCAAAACCCTAAACCCTAAACCCCAAACAATAAACCTCAAATCCTTAGCTCTAATTAATAAACACTAAGCATTTTATAAAATTTTAAAAAGCATTTTGTAACTTTTATTTAAGTGTTTATTAAGAGCATTTAATCAAGTGTTGTAAACCCTAAACCCTAAACTCTAAACTTGAAACCCTAAACCCTAAACGCTAAAGCCTAAACCCTAAATCCTAATAATTTTATAACATTTTGAAAATCGTTTTGTAACTTCTATTTAAGTATTTATTAAAAGCATTTACTAAGGTGTTATAAACCCTAAAACCTAAACCTTAAACCCTAAACCTAAAGTGTTATAAACCCAAAGGCCAAACCGTAAAAACTAAACCCTAAGCATTTTATATCATTTTAAAGGAATTTTGTAACTTTTATTTAAGCCTTGATTAAAACCATTTACTAAAGTCTTATAAACCCTAAAACCTAAGTCCTAAACCATAAACCCCAAACCCTAAAGCCTAAACCCTAAAACTTAATCATTTTATAACATTTTAAAAATTGTTTTGTAGCTTTTATTTAAGTGTTTATTAAAACATTTTACTAAACTTTTACAAAACCTAAACCCTAAGCCCCAAACACCACACTTGAAACCCTATAACCTAAACCCTATGTATTTTAAAACATTTTAAAAAGCATTTTCAAAATTTCGTTTAGGTGTTTATTAAAAGCATTTACTGATGTGTTATAAACCCTAAGACCTAAACCCTAAGCATTTTACAACATTTTAAAAAGTGTTTTGTAACTTTTATTTAAGTGTTTATTAAAAGCATTTACTAAAGTGTTATAAACCTTAAACCATAAACCTGAAAACGTAAATGCTAAACCCCCAAACCCTAAAACCTAAACCCTAATCATTTTATAATGTTTTAAAAAGAATTTTAAACTTTTTTTTTAAGTGTTTATTAAAATAATTTACTAAAGTGTTATAAATCCTAAACCATAAACTCTAAAACATAAATCCTAAAACCTAAACCCTAAATTCCAAACCGTAAACCCAAAATCGTAAAGCCTAAACACTAATAATTTTATAACATTTTAGAAAGAGTTCTATAAATTTTATTTAAGTGTCTATTATAATAATTTACTGAAGTGTTATAAACCCTAAACCCCAAACCCCAAACCCTATATCCTAATGCTTAATGCCTAAAGTATAAACCCTAAAATCATTTAATAAGGTCTTATAAACACTAAACCCTAAAGCCTAAATCTTGAAAACATTTACAAAGGTCTTATAAACTCTAAAGGTTAAACTCCAAAACCTAAACCCTAAACCCTAAGCCCTAAACCCCAACCCTAAAACCTAAGGATTTTATAACATTTTAAAAAGTGTTTTATAACTTTTGTTTAAGTGATTGCTAAAACCATATACTAAAGTGTTATAAACCATAAACCCTAATCCCCAAACCCTTAACCTTAAACCCCAAACTCTAAACCCTAAAAAACCCTAAACCCTATAAACCCTTAAAAAACCCTAAACCCTAAAAAACCCATAAGCCGTAAACCTTAAAAGCCCTAAACCCTAATACCCACACCCCCAACCTAAACCCTAAACCCTAAACATGAAAAGAATTTACTAAAGTGTCCCTCAAACCTAAACCCTAAGCATTTTATAACTTTTTACAAGTGTTTTGTAATGTTTTTCTAAGTGTTTATTAAAAGGATTTACTAAATTTTTATAAACCCTAATCCCTCAACTCTAAACCCTTAGCATTTTGTAGAATTATTAACCCTAAACCTTGAGAATTTTAAAACATTTTAAAAAGTGTTTTATAACCTTTTTCAAGTGTTTATTAAAACAATTTATTGAAGTGTTATAAGACCTAAACCCTAAACCCTAAACTCTAAATATTAAGCATTTTATAACATCTTAAAAAGTGTTTTGTAACTTTTTTTATGTGTTTATAAAAATAATTTAACAAAGTCTTGCGAACCCTAAACTGTAAACCTTAAGCATTTTATAACATTTTAAACCCTAAACCTAAACCCTAAGCATTAAATGGAATTTTAACAAGCTTTTTGTAACTTTTTCTGAATTGTTTATTAAAAGAATTTACTAAAATGTTATAAACCCTAAATCCCAAACTGTAAGAATTTTATAACATTTTAAACCCAAAACCCTAAAGCCTAATCTCTAAAGCATGAGTATTTTATAACATTTTAACAAGTGTTTTCTTACTTTTTTTAAGTGTTTATTGAAAGCATTTACTAAACTGTTATAAACACTAAACCCTAAACCATGAACATTTTATAGAATTTTAAATCCTAAACCCTAAAGCCTAAGAATTTTATAACATTTTAACAAGTGTTTTGTAACATTTTCTATGTTCTTATTAAAGGAATCTATCAAAGTGTTATAAATCCCAAACCGTAAACCACAAACCCTATCCCTAAACCCTAAGAATTGTATAAAATTTTAACAAGAGTTTTGTAACTTTTATTTAAGTGTGTATTAAAATAATTTACTAAAGTTTTATAAACCCTAAACCCCAATCGCCAAACCCTAAACCCTAAAACCTAAGCATTTTATGATTCATTAAAAATATTTTTGTAACTTTTATTTAAGTGTTTATTAAAAGAATTTACTAAGGTGTTATGAAACATAAACCCTAAACCCTAAACCCTAATCATTTATTAACATTTTAAAATGTTTTTTGTAACCCTTTTCAATTTTTGAATAAAAGAACATAATAAATTATTATAAACCCTAAACCCTAAACAATAAACCCTAATCCCTATCAACTAAATCCTAAACCCTAAGCATTTTATAACATTTTTAAAAGCGTTTTGTAAATTTTATTTAAGAATTTATTAAATTGTTCTAAACCTTAAACCATACACCCTAAAACCTAAACCCTAAATCCTAAACCCCAAGCACTAAACATTGAACCATAAAGCCTAAGAATTTTATAACAGTTTAAGAAGAATTTTGTAACATTTAATTAAGTGTTTATTAAAAGAATTTACTAAAGTGTTATAAGCCCCAAACAATAAACAAAAAATCATAAACCCTAAACACAAAAACATAAACCCTAAACCCCAAAACTTAAACCCTAAAACCTAAACCCCAAACCCCAAACCCCAAACCCTAAACCCTAAACCGTAAACCCTAGACACTAACCATTTTATAACATTTTAAAAATTGTTTTGTAAATTTTATTTAACTATTTATTAAAATATTTCACTAAAATATTATAGACCCTAAGCACTAAACCCTAAACCTAAACCCAAACACTAGGCCTTACACCCTAATCCCTGAACCCTAAATATTAAATCCCAAAACCTAAATGCTAAACCCTAACCATTTTATAACATTTCAAAGAGTATTTTGAAACCCTTATTTAAGTGTTTATTAAAAGAATTTACTAAATTATGATAAACCCTAAACCCTAACCTCTAATATCAAAACCCTAAACCCTAAATCATAAACCCTAAAACGTAAACCCTAAACCTTAAACCATAAACCCCAAACTATGAACACTAAATCCTAAACCCTAAGCATTTTATAAAATTTAAAAAACCCTAAACTGTAAACCAAAAACCATGAAACCTAAACTCTAAACCTGAACCCCTAAACTGTAAACCCTAAACTCTAAGCCCTAAACCCTAAACCCTAAACGTTAAACCCTAATAATTTCATAACATTTTCAAAAACATATTGTAACTTCTATTTAAGTGTTTATTAAAATCATTTACTAAAGTGTTATAAACCCTAAAACCTAAACTCTAAACACCAAACACCAAACCATAAACCCTAAACTCTAAGCCTTAAGCATTTTATAACAACTTAAAAAAATCTCTAGCTTTTATTTAAGTGTTTATTAAGAGGATTTACTAAATTCTTATGAACCCTAGACTCTTAACCCTAAAGCTTAAGCAATTTATAACATTTTAAAAAGTATTTTTTTAACTTTTATTAAAGTTTTTATTATAAGAATTTACTAAAGTCTTATAAACCACAAACCCTAAGCATTTTATAGCATTCTAAAACTAGTTTTGTAACTTTTACTAAAGCTTTTATTAAATTAATTTACTAAGGTTCTATAAACCCTAAACCACAAAAACTAAACCTAAAGTATAAACCCTAAACCGAAAAATCAAAACCTTAAATTCTAAACCCTAAGCCTTTTATAGAATTTCAAAAAGCATTTTCTAAATTTTATTTAAGTGTTTATTAAAACAATTTACTAAAGTGTTTTAAACCCTAAACCCTAAACCTTATACCTCGTACCATAAAACCTAAACCCTAAGTATTTTATAACATTCTAAAATGAGTTTTGTAACTTTTACTTAATTTTTTATCAAAATAATTTACTAAGGTGTTATAAACCCTAAACCATAAAAATTTAAACACTAAACTATAAACCCTAAACCAAAAAACCTAAACCATGAACGCTAAACCCTAAGCCTTTTATAACATTTGAAAAAGTGTTTTGTAACTTTTACTTAAGTGTTTATTAAAACAATTTACTAAATTGTTATAAACCCTAAACTCTAAACCCCAAGCCCTAAACCCTATACCTTATACCCTAAAACCTAAACCCTAAGCATTTCATAACATTTAAAAAGTGTTATAAAATTTAAACCCTAATCCCTAAAACCTAAAACGTAATTAGTTTATAACATTATAAAGAGTTTTTTGTAACTTTTATTTAAGTGTATATTAAAAACATTTACTAAAGTGTTATAAACCTTAATCCTTAAATGCTAAAGCCTAAGAATTTTGAAGCATTTTAAAAACTATTTGTACCTTTTATTTAAGTGCTTATTAAAATAATTTACTAAAATGTTATAAACCATAAATCGTAAAACCTATACCCCAAACCCTAATCCATAAACCTTAAACTCTAAGAATTTTATGAGTATATATAATAATGGAAGACCGCTTGAGTATGTGAGTGTAGGAGGAGAGAATTGTTGTACATGAGATAATCCATCCTTTCTTTTTCCACCCTTCATAAACCTTTTTCCTTTTATTTATTTTTCTTCATAACTCCTTCAGGCTCCACGGGATGTATTTATTATGTGTAATATGTAGCAGTGGATACCTCCTTAAGGTGGGGTGGTTCATCCCCACATCCTAAACCCTAAACCATGAACGCTTAAGTCTAAACCCCAAACCGTAAACCATAAACCGTAAACCCCAAATCCTAAACACTAAACCCTAAGAATTTTATAACATTTTAAAAAATGTTTGTAACTTTTGTTTAAGTGTTTATTAAAAAAATTACTAAGGTGTTATAAACCTATAACCATGAACCCTAAACCCCAAACACTAAACCCTAATCTGAAAATCTTAAAAATTAAACCCTAAGCATTTTATAAAGTGTTATAAACCTTAAATCATAAACCGTAATCCCTGAATCCTAACCTGCAAATGCATAACCCTAAACCCTAGACGCTAAACCCCAAACCCTAGATCCTAAACCCTAAATTCTAAGCCCTAAACCCTAAACCCTAAGCATTTTATAACAATTTTAAAAAAAATTCGTAAATTTTATTCAATTTTTTCCTAAAAACATTTACTAAAGTGCTATAAACATTATAACCTAGACTCTAAACCATAAACCCCTAACCCTAAACTCTAAACTGTAAACCTTAAACCCTAACTATTTTATAACATTTTAAAATGTGTTTTCTAACTTTTATATAAATGTTTATTAAAAGAATTTACTAAAGTGTTATGATCCCTAAACCCTAAACTCTAGACTTAAAACCCTAAAACCTGAACCCTAAACCCTCAACATTTTATAGCATTTTAAAAACAGTTTTGTAACTTTTATTTAAGTGTCTATTAAAAGAATTTACTAAAGTGTTATAAACCATAAACCATAAAATCCTAAACCCTAAACCCTATAGCCTAAACCCTATACCCTAATCATTTTATAACATTTTAAAAAGTATTTTGTAAACACTCTACCCTAAACCCTAAACCCCAAACCCTGAACCCTACACCCTAAACCCCAAACGCTAAACCATAAACCCCAAACCCTAAACCCTGAAAAATAAACTTCAAACCCTTAACTCTAACCATAAACACTAAGCATTTTATAACATTTTAAATAGGAGTGTGTAACTTTTATTTAAGTGTTTATTAGAAGCATTTACTCAAGTTTTATAAACCCTAAACCCTAAACTCTAAACCTAAAACCCAAAACCTTAAATGCTAAAGCCTAAAGCCTAAATACTAAGCATTTTATAACATTTTAAAAACCATTTTGTAGCTTTTATTTAAGTTTTTATTAAAATAATTTACTAAAGTGTTATAAACACTAAAACGTAAACTTTAAACCCTAAACCTAAAGTCAAAAATTAAAACCCAAAAATTAAAACGCAAAACCCCAAACCCTAAACTCTAATCATTCTATAACAGTTTAAAAAGTGTTTTGGAACTTTTGTTTAAGTCTTTATTAAAAGCAGTTACTAAGGTCTTATAAACCTGAAACCGTAAATCCCAAAGGCCAAACCATAAAGACTAAACCCTCAGCGTTTTATATCATTTTAAAAAGAATTTTGTAACTTTTTTTTATGCCTTGATTAAAACCATTTACTAAAGTCTTATAAACCATAAACCCTAAACACTAAACCACCCTAAACCCTAAACTGAAAACCCTAAACGCTAAACCCTAAACCCTAATCATTTTATGACATTTTTAAAATCATTTTGTAACTTTTATTACATTGTTTATTAAAATATTTTATTAAAGTGTTATAAACCCTAAACATTAAACCCTAAACTCTAAACCCTAAACCTGAAAGCCTAAACCCTAAACCTTAAACCCTAAACTCTAAGCATTTTATAATATCTTTTATTTAAGTGTTTATTAAAATCATTTACTGAACCCTTATATACCCTAAACCTCAAACCCTAAACCCTAAGCACTCTATAACACTTTAAAAAGAGTTTTTTTAACTTTTATTTAAGTGTTTGTTAAAAGAATTTACTAAATCCTTATAAACCCTAAATCCTAAAACATGAACCCTAAACCATAAACCCCAAACCCCAAACCCTAAAAACTAATCATTTTATAACATTTTGAAAAGCATTTTGTAACTTTGATTTAAGTGTTTATTAAAAGCATTTTCTAAAGTGTTATAAACCCTAAACCCTAAACCCTAAAACCTAAACCCAAATCCCTAAACCCTAAGTATTTTGTAACATTTTGAAAAGTGTTTTATAACTATTATTTGACTTTTTATTAAAATAATTTACTAAATTGTTATAAACTGTAAAAACTAAGCCCTGAACCATAAACCCCAAACCCTAAATGTTATGCCCTAAACATTACTGATTTTATAAAATTTTAAAAATCATTTTGTAGCTTTTATTTAAGTGTTTATTAAGATAATTTACTAAAGTGTTATAAAACCTAAACCCTAAGCCCCAAAAACTACACCTGAAACCATAAAACCTAAACCCTAATCATTTTATAACATTTTAAAAATCATCTTGTAACTTTTATTTAAGTGTTTCTTAAAATAATTTACTAAAGTGTTATAAACCATAAACCGTAAACCGTAAATGCTATTTTTTTATAATATTTTAAAACGCCTTTTGTAACTTTAGTGTTATAAATCCTAAACCACAAACCCCAAATCCTAAACCCTAAAACCTAAACCCTAAACCTGAAACACTAAATCTCAAACCATAAACCCCAAACCGTAAACCCTAAACACTAAGAATTTTATAACATTTTAGAAAGAGTTTTGTAGCTTTTATTTAAGTGTTTATCAAAATAATTTATTAAATTGTTATACAACCTAAATCCTAAACCACAAACAACAAACCATATATCCTAATACTTAAAGCCTAAAGGATAAACCCTAAGATCATTTATTAAGGTCTTATAAACCCTAAACCCTAAAGCTTGAAATCATTTACTAAGGTATTATAAAATCTAAACACTAAACTCCAAAACCTAAACCCTAAATCCCAAGCCCTAAACCACAAACCCTAAAACCTAAGGATTTTATAACATTTTAAAAAGTGTTTTGTATCTTTTATTTAACTGTTTACTAAAACCATTTACTAAAGTGCTATAAACCATAAATCCCTAATCCCTAAACCCTTAACCTTAAACCCCAAACCCTAAACCCTGAAACCTAAAAAACCTAAAAAATCCATAAACCATAAAAAACCCTAAACCCTAAAACCTAAACCTTAAGCATTTTATAACATTTAAACCCTAAACCTAAAACCTAAGCATTCAATGACATTTTAACAAGCTTTTAGTAACCTCTTTTAAAGTGTTTATTAAAAGGATTTACTAAAATGTTATAAACCCTAAATCTTAAACTGTAAGAATTTTATAACATTTTAAACCCAGAACCCTAAACCCTAAAGACTAAACTCTAAACCCTAAGTCTTTTATAACATTTTAACAAGCGCTTTCTTACCATAAACCCTAAACCCTAAACCATGAGCATTTTATATAATTTTAAATCCTAATCCATAAAGCATTTTATAACATTTTAACAAGCGTTTTGTATCTTTTTTCATGTTCTTATTAAAAGAATTTATCAAAGTGTTATAAATTACAAACCCTAAACCATAAACCATATCCCTAAACACTAAGAATTTTATAACATTTTAACAAGCATTTTGTAAGTTTTATTTTAGTGTTTATTAAAATAATTTACTAAAGTGTTATAAACCCTAAACCCTAAAACCTAAGAATTTTATGATCTATTACTTCTACTTAAGTGTTTATTAAAATAATTTACTAATGTGTTACAAAACCTAAACCCTAAACCCCAAGACCTAAATCCTAAAAAATAAACCCCAAACCCCAAACCCTAAACCGTAAACCCTGAACCCTAACCATTTTATAAAATTTTAAAAATTAGTTTGTATCTTTTATTCAAGTGTTTATTAAAAGAATTTACCAAAATGTTGTAGACCCCAAACACTAACCTCTAAACGTAATCGCAAAACCCCAAACCTTAAACCCTAAACCCTAAACCCTAATCTCTAAATCCTAAACAGTAAACCCTAAACCCTAATCATTTTATAACATTTTAAAAAGTATTTTTAAACTTTTATTTAAGTGTTTATTAAAAGAATTTACTAAATTCTTATAAACCATAAACCGTAACATCTAAACCCCAAACCCTAAACCCTAAATCATAAACCCTAAATCATAATCCCTAAACCCCAAATTGTGAACATTAAACCCTAAACCCTAAGCATTTTATAACATTTTAAAAAGCATTTTGTAAATTTTATTTAAGTGTTTATTAAAGAATTTACTAAAGTGTTATAAACCCTCAACCCTAAAATGTAAACCACAAACCCTAAACCATAAACTCTAAAACTAAAACCCTAAACCATAAACCCTAAATCCTAAATGCTAGAATAATTTATTAAAAGCCCTAAACCATAAACCCCAAACCCTAAACCCTATATCCTAAACCTTAATCATTTTATAACATTTTCAAAAAAAAATTGTAACTTTTATTTAAGTGTTTATTAAAATAATTTACTAAAGTGTTATAAAACGTAAACCCTAAGGCCCAAACACTACACATGAAACCCTAAAACTTCAACCGTATGTAATTTATAACATTTTAAAAATCATTTTGTAACTTAAAAGAATTTAAGTGTTTATTAAAAGAATTTACTAAAGTGTTATAAATCCTAAACCATAGACACGAAAACCTAAACACTAAACCTGAAACCCTCAATCCCAAACTGTAAACTTCAAATTGTAAACCCTAAACATTAAGAATTTTATAACATTTTAGAATGTGTTCTGTAACTTTTACTTAAGTGTTTATTAAAAGAATTTACTAATGTGTTATAAAACCTAAACCCAAAGCCCGAAACCATCTATCCTAATTCTTAAAGCCTAAAGCATAAACCCTAAAATCATTTACTAAGGTCTTATAAACTCTAAACCGTAAACTCCAAAACCTAAAACCTAAACCCTAAGCCCTAAACCCTAAACCCTAAGCCCTAAACCCCGAACCCTAAAACCTAAGGATTTTATAACTTTTATTTAAGTGTTTACTAAAACCATTTACTAAAGTGCTATAAACCCTAAATCCCTAATCGATAAACCCTTAACCTTAAAACCAAAACCCTAAACCCTAAAAAACTATAAACGCTAAACCCTAAATCCTAAACCTTAATCATTTTATAACATTTTAAAAATCATTTTGTAGCTTTTATTTAAGTGTTTATTAAAATAATTTACTAAAGTGTCATAAAACCTAAACCTTAATCCCCAAACACTACACCTGAAACCCTAAAACTTAAATCCTATATATTTTATAACATTAAAAAATTGTTTTAAAAATTTTATTTAGGTGTTTATTAAAATAATTTACTAAATCTTTATAAACCTTAAACCATAAACCCAAAACCCTAAACCCCAAACCTAGAAACCCTAAAACCTAAACCCTAATCATATTATAACATTTTAAACTTTTACTTAATGTTTATTGAAAGAAATTACTAAATTTTTATGAATCCTAAACCCTAATATTTTCAAAATTGTTTTGTAATTTAGTGTTATAAATGCTAAACCATAAACCCTAAAGCATAAACCCTAAAACCTAAACCCTAAACTGGAAACCCTAAATCCCAAACCGCAAACCCCAAAAGGTAAACCCTAAACACTAAGAATTTTATAGCATTTTAGAAACCCTAAACCCAAAAATCCTAAACCCAAAACCCTATATCCTAATGCTTGAAGCCTAAAGGATAAACCCTAAAATCATTTACTAAGGTTGTATAAACCCTAAGCCTAAAGCCTAAAGCTTGAAAGCATTTAGTAATGTCTTTTAAATCCTAAACCCTAAACTCTGAAACCTAAACCCTAAAACCTAAGCCCTAAACCCCAAACCCTAAAACCTAAGGATTTTATAACATTTTAAAAAGTGTTTTGTAACTTTTATTTAAGTGTTTACTAAAACCATTTACTAAAGTGCTATAACCCCTAAACTCCTAATCACTAAACCCTTAACCTTAAACCACAAACCCTAAACCCTAAAAAACCCTAAACCCTAAAAAACCTAAAAAAACCATAAACCATAGAAAACCCTAAACCCTAAAAAACTATATACCCTCAACCCTAAAAAGCCCTAAACGCTAAAAAAACCCTAAATCCTAAAAACACCAAAAAGCCCTAAACCCTAAAAATTGTTTTTTAACTTTTTTATAAGTGTTGATTAAAAGAACTTCTTAAAGCATTATAAACCATAAATCCTAAACCCTAATACCCACACCCCCAAACCTAAACCCTAAACCCTAAGCCATAAGCACTTTATGACATTTTAAACCCCAAACCCTAAACCCTAAGTATTTTATAACATTCTAACAAGTGTTTGTAACTTTTATTTTAAGTGTTTACTTAAATAATTTACTAAATTGTTATAAACCCTAAACCCTAAGAATTTTATTACAATTTAGTAAGTGTTTTGTACCATTTTAAAACCCTAAACCCTAAACATTTTATAACATTTCAATAAGCGTTTTGTAACTTTTTTTAAAGTGTCCCTCAAACCTAAACCCTAAGCATTTTATAACTTTCTAGCAGGTATTTTGTAACTTTTTTCTAAGTGTTTATTAAAAGTATTCACTAAAGTTTTATAAATCCTAAACCTTAAACTCTAAATGCTAAGAATTTTATAAAATTTTAAACCCTAAACCCTCAGCATTTTATAACATTTTAAAAAGTGTTTTGTAAGATTTTTTTAAGTGCTTATTAAAATAATTTATTGAAGTTTTATAATACCTAAACCCTAAACCCTAAACACTAAGCATTTTATAACATTTTAAAAAGAGTTTTTTTACTTTTTTAAGTGTTTATAATTTTTTTTACTAAAGTATTGTGAACCCTAAACCCTAAACCTTAAGCATTTTATAAAATTTTAAACCCTAAACCTAAACCCTAAGCTTTCAATGACATTTTAACAAGATTTTTGTAACATTTTTTGAAGTGTTTACTAAAAGAATTTACTAAAATGTTATAAACCCTAAATCATAAACCGTAACCATTTTATAAAATTTTAAACCCAAAACCCTAAACCGTAAAGACTACAGATTGTGCCGCTATAGATCGTTTCTTACTCATCCAACTGACTGCACCTCCAAATAGGTTAAACACATACCAGTAAACCCATAAACTGGGGTTATGGGTTCCCCTCAAACCCCCTGTGACCTCCCCCCCTCTAAACCCCAGTTAACTAAGTGGGCTAGTCATGGAAAGAATATAACACAACCCAACACTCATCAAAATGGAATATGGGCGGACGAGGAGGAAGAAAGGTTACATGATGTGGCGGATGTACCTAGTGCATCAACCTAATAAGGAAGGTTGACATACGCGTCATCTAGAATGGTAGACGATGAGCTAGTAGATGGAGGATCTATGATGTTGAGACATGGGATTTTATCGAAAGAGGTTTGATAGAAGTGCACACAGAAACCTCAGAAAGGTTTACCTGCGAGGAACTCAAGGATGATGACAGGAAAAGGATATGGTATGTGGTGTCTGTCATCTCGACATTGGGGGGAGGGATCACGATGGTGGGACCAGAGTCAACCTGTTCTGGTTTACTAGTGGTATCAAAATCCATATATAGAGGAGTATGTGTTCCACTATGAGTGACCTCATATTCGGGAAGCACTTCAAGACAATCGCGAAATTCATCGAGATGAGGGAAACAATGGGAATAATGACCATGATGATTGCACAAGGCAGAAGGGTGATTTATGCGTAATGTTATGAGTTTCTTGGGTTGTCCTAGTAAGTTAACATGCACTCCAGGGATATTTGACTCGGGGAAAATTTCATGAATGAAAGGTTTGAGATGAGGAAGCTCAGGACAATTATGGGTAGTGTGCCTAACAACTTTAAAAAAAGCACACAGTGGTGATGACTTTGGGGCATTAGTGTCTGGAGGAGCTTCAGGAGCCTTATCCTTAGGTTCTTTCCTCTTATCTTTTCTCCCCTATCCAGATGCTTTCATAGGTTCTTTCCTCTTATCTTTGGCCCCCTATCCAGATGCTTTCATAATAGGAGTGGGTTCATGTTGGGGTTGTGATGGAATTGAAGTAGCAACAGGGGTTGTTGGGACTGATTGAACTGGGGTCAAAGCATGATAAGGTCTTAGATGACCCGGTGAAATGCTTGCACGGGAACCGATGTAACATACTAGGATCCCAAAAGTCACATTAGGGAGAGGTAGTGAAGCCATGACATAGATAGAAAATACTCCTGGAGGGGGAAATAAAAAAGGTATCTGGCTTGTAGGGTATCGTCCTTGCGGAATAGCTCCTGGACAGTTGAGACCTGGACGAACAGTTCCTCGTGGAAACATAGGAGAGGTTCCACAAATGGAGGATGTCTTGGGGGGTTGGATCTAGAGGGCTCAGCTGGGATGGCAACAACAGGGTGCTGAGAAGCTCATTGTTGATTGGATGTACCAGACTGCTTGAGAGAAGCTCGTGATGCTTGTAACATGAAAACACCCATAGAGTTAGGCTTTGAGATGAGAGGGGGATGAGCAGGGAAAGCACCCAACAATGAGGAAACTTTGTAGACTCTGGGTGAAACACTAGTGAGAGGAGTTGAAGACTGGTTATTTGACATTAACGAGATAATGGACACAGGGGAGGTCACGAAAGTTGTCTCGTAGTAAGTCAACTGATCGATGGTAATGATATTCCCTTCATGGGGGAAGCACATCTTGTGGAAAATAGTAGGTGTGACAACTGTCATGGTGTATGTGTAACTACGACCTAAGAGAATATTGTAATATAAAGGGGCATCGATAACCTTAATGTTGACATGAACAGTCTTACTCGCAAGGGTCACTGGATAGTTATGGTACATGCTAAGAGGCTGGGAGGAGTGTCTATCCTAAACATGCAAAGTGATGGTGGAGGGAGACAACTTAGGTGACTTAAGTTTTTTCCAAGCGATAGCTAACATCATATAGGTGGATGCACCTTCATGAATAATACATCAGGAGATGATGGAATTATCGACTCAGACTAGTATCTGAAAAGAAATGAATGAAGGAAATGGGGGATATTTTGATGTATCAACTGGGAAGAAAATCAAACTACTCTTAGAATTACCTAATGCACCCAAAGTACTTAGTAGATATTTATTTTGGGGTGGGCATGAATAGAGTACTTCCAGTGTCGACATGGCAACAGGTGATTCCGTCGAGTCGTCTACTGTATTGTATGTATGGGCAGCTCAGTTAGAAGCTATGTTACGGCGTAATGGTCCCTTTGGGATGTTGTGAATGGCCTCAAATTTAGGTTGAGTGATCTGTAACAAACCATTTGGTGCCATAAGTGGCTAACAGATGCATTGGTTTTGGACTTAGTGGTGGACGAAGTCGATGGCTTGTCATATTAACATGATTGAGTTTACATGTTGATATCGGAGAGATTAACTTTATCAGAATTCATCATAAGGATCTGGTAGTCAACAGGACCAAAAGGTTGGAGGGGATGGGATGCTTGACTTGGCTAAGGTTGAGCAGCAAAAAAACCTTATTGATGGAAAGGATTTGTAAGAAATGCCAGCTGAGATGGCGTAGGATTCTAAGGTGATTGTTCAGCTCTAGAAGCTTCTTGATCTTTGAACATTTGGTGCATTTGGGGTAAGAGAGGACACTCTTGTGTATAATGGCCATGTATACCATAACATGCACAAGGTTTGTTTGTATGAATACACTTGTTCTGCTTGGGTTGGTTTCCCTATTGCTCGTTGTTGGTGTTAGGCTTGTTCCCTTGGGGTTCACTAGGGTGATTACATTGATTACCCTGGTTACCCTTGTTACCTTTCTAATTATTCTTTTCCTCGGAATTTTGGGGATTGGTAGCACTCTACTACACAAAAACTTGGCCCTGAGGGAGGCTGCAATGTTAATGCTTAAGGGGATCGAGAGTTCAGTTGTGCATAAGGAGCAATGGTTTGGTAGACAGACTAGGGCCCTAAAAACACGTGGCTAGCAAGAGGGGCATAAGTGTTGGAGGAACTAGTGTCCCCCCTGCAAATAGCCATAACTTTTCTATGTATATGGCGAAGGGTTTGAAAGGGTTCCAACAATACCATCGGTGGAAAGAGATTCCCCCAGTGCATTGGCACTTTCAAGATGAGGGGGGTCTAGAATGATGGTATAGACATAACCGGGTTGTGCATAAATCAGGTCATATCTTCAAATGTTTGGAGAGCTTCTTCCTCAGTTTGAGGAAAATGGGACAGGACATCTTTTCGAATGGGTGTTAAAAGGCTCCTAAGAAACCAATCTAGATAGACACTATCTTCCAAGGGTGGGGCACAACATGTGCTCCTCCTTCGACGACACTCTTGAACATGGTAAAAAAGGCGAGTGGCAGATGACTGACAGAATGAGGTCAATAGCTCTGTACGAGTGTTGTAGCAGAGACGTAACTGGAAATATGAAAGGAACGCTTTAGCAAGTGTCATGAAAATTTAATGAGATACAGTGGGCTAGTCTAGATACCATTTTCTAGTGTCTCTAGTGAGTGTGTGTTGGAAGAGCCGAAGAAAAATGGAGTCTTCAGTAATGGAGTTGCACGAGCAACACATGTGGAAGGAGTGGACATGGTTGGTAGGATACTCTCGAGCATTACCCTCAAAATTTCAGATGTGAGAGGGAAGATTAGTCGGCATAGCCGGCCAACCTACATCATTATGTATTGGTTCGTTTATCAACTAGATAAAATCCAGTAGACTTAACCCAGCCATAAAAGGGAGCATGGGGGCTGCTAGGATGGGACTATTCTTCTTTATGTTACTACCTGGATAGAACCAGAGTCAACACCAGGTAGGGTTCCTACAGGAGCTATGGATCCAGACATGGTGAAGATATACAGTGAAGGAGGCTTGAAATTAGATGAGGAATCAGATGAACCAGGAGAAGAGTCGGTATGGGGACTCAGAGGGCTATGAACTCGAACCCGACGGGGGGTGGGTAATATGCCCAAGAGAAAACTATGGGTGAAGGAGTAATAGTCTGTATGAAAAATGCCTTAGTGGTGCAATGGTGGAATGGCACACGTGACACGGAAATGGTGAAGGGAGATAAAAAATATTCCTTTGTCTCGATGACGATAGATAAATTTATTATGTCAAGTCTTGGTTTGGGGGTGTAAACTAGCCACCCTTCGCTTAAGGTGTTCTTGTGTGTGCAAGTGTATTAATTGATTAAGCCCAGATCATGTTTGTAAAAGAGAAAAAATCTTGCTAAAATTAAACTAAAATTAACAACACAAAATGAACAACAAAACAATTAACTAAAACCCACCCAAAACTAGGTATGCAAACACTATGCTGGTTGGTTGCTAAATCGATGGAAAAAACACTAAAAAGGTCAAGAGATCTAATTATTAGTGTGACTGGGATGAAATAACATTCGTCCACTAGAAAGTGGTGTAGCAACAACAAAAAACAAAGAGGAAGATCATTGCAAAAAGATAGGGAGGTGGGTGAAAAAACTAAGGTAACCGTTGAGACCCTAAGGCCAATCACCTAACAAGTTTTAATATGAAAATATGGATGGTAACAACCTATCTTTATAGATCTGAAACAAAAGGGTACACATATGGAAAATATGGCTTAAAGTGTTTCAAAAACGTAGACTAATCACTTAGTTAAACTCCTCCTATAAAGGTGGAAGTGTACTAGAAGCCCTAGGGGGAAACGTTCCACCTCGACGAGTAAATAACAGTAGATCAAGGCATAAGAGGGATGAGACTGAGGTCAAACAACCCATCAGACAACTCTCGGAAAAACCTGGAAATATATCTGATAAAAACCTGGAAACCCTAAAATCGCAGGTACTGATCCTTTTTCAGCTGGGATCGCACTTTTCGGCCTGAAAGGTGCCCTCTTGACTCTATATCATAATTTTTGAGATGGAAAATGTGATTTATGCTCCTTGACTCTCGGTCGCCAAATCTCAGAAAAAGTTGTCGTCTCTGTCGTGGTTGGTTCTTGCGACCTACAGAAAAGACCAGAAAACTTGTAGAAGTCAAAAATTTAATAGATCTAGGGTTAGAAAGCTAGACAACAACATTAAGAGGCTGAAAAAAGAACAAACCCTAAGCTGAAAACTGAAGGTCATCCAGGTTTCTGGATTTGAAGTATAAAACCAGTGGAGTCGACAATTTTGTTGTAGTGTTTTCTTCTCAAAGATGTATGAAAAGAACCCACTTAAGACTCTAAATTAAAAATAGTCTCAACAATATAAATGTCTACTAAACATTATAGATGAACAATAACTAATAGAAACAAAATGCGCCAAAGTCCTGATCTATGCCACAATCATAGTTAAACAACAAAAAGAAACAATAATAACATCAATCATCCAATGTAAACCAAATATACAAAGAGTAGATTTTATTATAACAACCGTGAAGGGAACAAATAAATGTTACAAGTCTCCCTCTATGGGATGGGCTCTTGGTTATCCTCAAACGTCTTCAACTTTTCATAGCGTCTCTCTCCTCTATAATGTGAAAACCTAGCAAATGAAATCTGTGAGCTCAATGGGAACTCAAATGGAAGAAAAATGATGGTGGACAATGAAAATATTTTGAGTTACAACAGTGAGTGCAGCAATGAAAATGATAAAAAGTGAATAATGAATGGAAAACCCTTCTATTTATAACAAAATATTGAGTTATCCTCAAATAATGAACAATAATAAAATACTATTAACCTCATTCTTGCAATAACCACTTGGAATATTTTATTATATTTGGTTAGGAGGGAAAAGTATTTAAACTTTTATTTAGAAAAAATAGATGAATAAATGTTTCATAGTTGTAAGACATGTAAACCCTAAACCTAGCTCATCAACATTGGTCTTAACTCCTATGATTTGATTTGATTAATTAATTAATCCCCCATTCTTTCTTTTCTTTTTCTTCCCCTTTTAATATTATAAGTAATCACCCTTCTTTTTTTTCTTTTTATATATAACAAAAAATAAACTATTGAAATAAAAAATATACAATAATCTAATTCTATATACAAGAATGATTTAAACAAATTAAAAAGCATTTCAAATATAAAAGGAAAAAAAATCCAAATTTTAACATTATTAGATATATAAAAACACATATAACATTATTTAATACATTTTATACAACATTATAGTTATTTAAATAAAAAATATAACCTAATTCTATATACAAGAAATATTTAAATAGATTAAAAGAAATTACAAATCTACAAAAATAAAAAAATTCTGGCATTACTATAAATAAAAAATAAAAATCCTAACTCTACATATGATAAAAATTATATGAAATAAGAAATTGGCGAGCAAACAAGTGGCCTTCATGTTTGTGAGGTGTGGCATAAGGCTCACACTTTCCTGTATGTTCCATGAGAAGGTCATTTGTCCATCTGAGCGAGTTCTCACTACCCTTGGTGCTTTGGGACTTCTTTGCCCACCTCTAATGTTAGAGTCTTAATACATCCTGCATCTAGTCCCCAAGTTTGATTAGTGAAAGAATAAGGTAATTCGTTTTCTTGAGGGGAAAGAATGAATTGAGGCAATTAGAAGGAATAGGTACCCTTCACTGGTAATTGGATGCTTCGGAGTGCAGAAGCAACAGAAGGATGATTTGACATTTTGATATGTATATGAATTGAAAGTGGAGTTGCAGGTGATCACACTTTTACATTTTGATATGTAGATGAATTGAATGTGGAGTTGCAGCTGATCATTGTTTTATTTTTCAGCACTTTTACGGATATTTTTCAATACCTTAAGGGTGATTTTTCAGTGCCTTTAGGAAATATATTTTATACACACCCGTGTTCAATTGAAAATTTGAGAGACAGGTAGGCTTTGGGATAATACTAAGAGTAATTTGCAGAAATTGTTCCCAAAAATTTTCGATTTTTTTTAAAGCACTAGTAATATGTTTACACAACTTCAAAATTTCCATCCACAAATCCTCATAAACTTTCTTAAAATTCACAATAAAATCCTCGTAAATTTACTAAAAATTCACAATAAAAATGGTAGAAAGTAGGTTCCAAATTTTTTATTATTTATTTAAATTCATGTATAATGTTGGAGTTCATTGCTTGTGTTTCCCAATTTCTGGTGGTCCTTTCAGCTTCATTTTCAAAACTAAAGTCAATGTTTTATATGAAGTAATAATTTAGAAAAATCCTTTTATTAAGACCAAAATGATATGATTTATTACTATTTATTATATTAACAGGGTGTGTATTTTAGAATAGGGTTTATTCAATTTCAAAAATCTACCAAGTGGGGATTTTGTTTTGCAATAACGGGATTGTAATAGATGATCAAACAAACAGTGACACAAGCTGATCTTATGTTGTTTGCTATGAGTGAAAAAAAACTGAAGAGTCTACTTCCAAACTCTTTTTTTTATCAACTGAAAAAACTGAAGAGCCTGCTTCCAAAATTTTTTCGAGACGCTCTTGAGAAATCAGCGGTACTTCCTCCATACAGGTAATTTGTTTACTGCATCTCTAGACTCTTTACTTGAATTTTTCCTGTTTATTGTCATTGTTAATTCAAGTGCTTCAATTGAGTGATGAAGGTCTGACCCTAACGCCTAAGTCACTTTTCTACCCAGAATAAACACGGGGCTCATCCATCCACCCATTCATCACATGGCAATTTTTGGCTATCCAGAATGTTTATCAAATCTGCATTCCGCTGAGATACGTACGTTATGACTCGCTCGCCCATTTTCTGTCAGGAAAATTTGTAGTTATAAACATCAAGGAAATGGAGGCAGATATCGACAGCCACTCCAATTTGGGTTCTGCAAAAATTTTCAGTGTGCTTTGTTTGGCTAATAGTCACCGTCGTCAATATCTGGTCGGAATCCATATATGGTTTCAGGTATGAATGTTTCGTATAGGGTTTGTTACATCATATGCATATTCGTTCCTTGGTGATCGATACGTGCATTATTCAGTATCAACGAGGTATTCACAGATTAGTTATTCATTATCAACGCGGTAGTGATACATAAGTTATTACCTATAAATGCGGTAACGATATGCCATTTACTTGAAAGATATGCGGTCAGATATGCCAAATGTTCCCGCGGATACACGAACTTTACCTAACGCGAGCTATTTCCAGCAGGTATTTCTGGCTATCCGAGCCATCTTTGCCCGATACGCTAGTAATTTTTGGGCAATTTGGGTTAGTTATGCCCGATATCTGAATTATCCCCCTGAAACGCACCTTATCTATGCTGGATATGTTATTTATCCTTCTTGTGTACGCATCTTATCTCGCCGGAGATAATCAGAATAACAAATAAAGCGTTGCATATAATGGCCATCCTAATTCACGCGAAATTAGTAAACCCTAAGAATTTTAATACAATTTAGTAAGTTTTTTTGTACCATTTTAAAACCCTAATCCCTAAACATTTTATAACATTTCAATAAGCGTTTTGTAGCATTTTTTAAAGTGTCCCTCAAACCTAAACCCTAATCATTTTATAACTTTCTAGCAGGTATTTTGTAACTTTTTTCTAAGTGTTTATTAAAAGTATTTACTAAAGTTTTATAAACCCTTAACCTTAAACTCTAAACCCTAAGAAATTTATAAAATTTTAAACCCTAAACCCTGAGCATTTTATAACATTTTAAAAAGTGTTTTGTAAGCTTTTTTTAAGTGTTTATTAAAAGAATTTATTGAGGTGTTATAAGACCTAAACGCTAAACCCTAAACCCTAAACACTAAGCATTTTATAACATTTTAAAAAGAGTTTTTTTAGTTTTTTTAAGTTTTTATAATTTTTTTATACTAAAGTCTTCTGAACTCTAAACCCTAAACCTTAATCATTTTATAAAATTTTAAACCCTAAACCTAAACCCTAAGCTTTCAATGACATTTTAACAAGATTTTTGTATCATTTTTTGAAGTGTTTATTAAAATAATTTACTAAAATGTTATAAACCCTAAATCCTAAACTGCAACCATTTTATAACATTTTAAACCCAAAACCCTAAACTGTAAAGACTACAGATTGTGCCACTACATATCGTTTCTTACTCATCCAACTGACTGCACCTCCAAATAGGTTAAACACATAGCAGTAAACCCATAAACTAAGGTTATGGGTACCCCTCAAACCCCCTGTGAGCTCCCCCCCTCTAAACCCAGTTAACTAAGTGGGCTAGTCATGGAAAGAATATAAAACAACCCAACACTCATCAAAATGGAATATGGGCGGACGAGGAGGAAGAAAGGTTACATGATGTGGTGGATGTACCTAGTTTATCAACCTGAGAAGGAAGGTTCACTTACGCATCATCTGGAATGGTAGACGATGAGCTAGTAGATGGAGGATCTATGATGTTGAGACATGGGATTTTATCGAAAGAGGTTTGATAGAAGTGCACACAAAAACCTCAGAAAGGTTTGCCTACGAGGAACCCAAGGATGATGACAGGTAAAGGATATGGCCTGTGGTGTCTGTCATCTCGACATTGGGGAAAGGGATCATGATGGTGGGACCAGAGTCCCCCTGTTCTGGTTTACTAGTGGTACCAGAATCCATAGATAGAGGAGTATGTGTTCCACTATGAGTGACCTCATATTCAGGAAGCGCTTCAAGACAATCGCGAAATTCATCGAGATGAGGGAAACAATGGGAATAATGACCATGATGATTGCACAAGGCAGAAGGGTGATTTATGCGTAATGTTATGAGTTTCTTGGGTTGTCCTAGTAAGTTAACATGCACTCCAGGGATATTTGACTCGGGGAACATTTCATGAATGAAAGGTTTGAGATGAGGAAGCTTAGGACAATTATTGGTAGTGTGCCTAACAACTTTACAAAAAGCACACAGAGGTGATGACTTTGGGGCATTAGTGTCTGGAGGAGCTTCGGGAGCCTTATCCTTAGGTTCTTTCCTCTTATCTTTGCTCCCCTATCCAGATGCTTTCATAGGTTCTCTCCTCTTATCTTTGCCCCCTTATCCAGATGCTTTCATAATAGGAGTGTGTTAATGTTGGGGTTGTGATGGAATTGAAGTAGCAACACGGGTTGTTGGCACTGATTGAACTAGGGTCAAAGCATGATAAGGTCTTAGATGACCAGGCGAAATGCTTGCAGGGAAACCGATGTAACATAATAGGATCCCAAAAGTCACATTAGGGAGAAGTAGTGAAGCCATGAAATAGACAGAAAATACTCCTGGAGGGGGAAATAAAAAAGGTATTTGGCTTGCAAGGTACTGTCCTGGTGGAATAGCTCCTGGATAGTTGAGACCTCGATGAAAAATTCTTGGTGGAAACATAGGAGAGGTTCCACAAATGGAGGATGTCTTGGGGGGGTGGATCCAGAGGGCTCAGCTGGGATGGAAACAACAGGGTGCTGAGAAGCTCATTGTTGATTGGATGTACAAGACTGCTTGAGAGAAGCTCATGATGCTTGTAACATAAAAACACCCATAGAATTAGGCTTTGAGATGAGAGGGGGATGAGCAGGGAAAGCACCCAACAATGAGGAAACTTTGTAGACTCTGGGTGAAACACTAGTGAGAGGAGTTGAAGACTGGTTATTTGACATTAACGAGATAATGGACAAAGGGGAGGTCACGAAAGCTGGCTCGTAGTAAGTCAACTGATCGATGGTAATGATATTCCCTTCATAGGGGAAGCACATCTTGTGGAAAATAGTAGGTGTGATAACTGTCATGGTGTATGTGTAACTACGACATAAGAGAATATTGTAATATAAAGGGGCATCGATAACCATAATGTTGACATGAACAGTCTTACTCGCAAGGGTCACTCGATAGTTATGGTACATGCTAAGAGGCTGGGAGGAGTCTCTGTCCTAAACATGCAAAGTGATGTCGGAGGGAGACAACTTAGGTGACTTAAGTTTCTTCCAAATGATAGCGAACATCACATAAGTGGATGCACCTTCATCAATAATACATCAGGAGATGATGGCATCATCGACTCGGATTGGTATCTGAAAAGAAACGAATGAAGGAAATGGGGGACATTTTGATGTATCAACTGGGAAGACAATCAAACAACTGTTAGAAGTATCTAATGCACCCAAAGGACTTAGTAGATATCTCTTTTGGGGTGGGCATGAATAGAGTACTTCTAGCGTCGACATGGTGACAGGGGATTCCGCCGAGTCCTCTACTATATTTTATGTATGGGCGTCTCAGTTAGAAGTTATGTTACGGTGTAATGGTCCCTTTGGGATGTTGGGAATGGCCTCAAATTTAGGTTGAGCGAAACAAACCATTTGGTGCCATAAGTGGCTCAAAAATTTCTTTGTTTTTGGACTTAGTGGTGGACGATGTCGATGGCTTGTGATATTAACACGATTGAGTTTACATGTTGATATCGGAGGGATTAACTTTATCAGAATTCATCATAAGGATCTGGTAGTCAACAGGACCAAAAGGTTGGAAGGGATGGGATGCCTGACTTGGCTAAGGTTGAGCAGAAAAAATCCTTACTGATGGAAAGGATTTGTAAGAATTGGCAGCTAAGATGGCGTAGGATTCTAAGGCGATTGTTGACCTCTAGAAGCTTCTTGAGCTTTGAACATTTGGTGCATCTGGGGTGAGAGAGGACACTCATGCTTATAATGGCCATGTACACCATAACATGCACAAGGCTTGTTTGTATGCATACTCTGGTTCTGCTTGGGTTCGTTGCCCTGTTGCTCATTGTTGGTGTTAGGCTTGTTCCCCTGGGGTTCACTAGGGTGATTACCTTGATTACCCTAGTTACCCTTGTTACCTTTCCAATTATTCTTTTCCTTCGAATTTTGGGGATTGGTAGCATTCTATTGCACAAACACTTGGCCTTGAGGGAGGCTGCGATGTTAATGCTTAAGGGGATGGAGAGCTCAGTTGTGCATAAGGAGCAATGGCTTGTTAGACAAACTAGGGCCCTAAAAACACGTGGCTAGCAAGAGGGGAATAAGTGTTGGAGGAACTAGTGTCCCCCTTCAAATAGCCATAACTTTTCTACGTATATGTTGAAGGGTGTGAAAGTGTTCCAGCAATACCATCGGTGGCAAGAGATGCCCCCAGTGCATTGGCACTTTCAAGACAAGGGAGGTCTAGAATGACAGTATAGACATAACCAGATTGTGCATAAATCAGGTCATATCTTAGAGTGTTCGGAGAGCTTCTTCCTCAGTTTCAGGAAAATGGGATAGGACATCTTTTCGAATGGGTGTTAAAAGGCTCCTAAGAAACCAATCTAGATACGCACTATCTTCCAAGGGCGGGGCATAACATGTGCTCCTCCTTCTATGAAACTCTTGAACATTGTCAAAAAGGCGAGTGGCAGAGGACTGACATAATGAGGTCAATAGCTCTGTACCAGTGTTGTAGCAGAGAGGTAACTAGAAATATGAAAGGAACGATTCTAAGCAAGTGTCATGAAAATTTAATGAGATATGTTGGGCTAATCTACATACCATTTTCTAGTGTCTCCAGTGAGCATGTGTTGGAAGAGCCAAAGACGAATTGAGTCTTCAGTAATGGAGTTACACGAGCACCACATGTGGAAGGAGTGGACATGGTTGGTATGATACTCTCGAGCATTACCCTCAAAATTCCAGGTGTGAGAGGGAAGATTAGTCGACATAGCCAGCCAACCTACATCATTATGTATTGATTCGTTTATCAACTAGCTAAAATCCAGTAGACTTAACCCAGCCGTAAAAGGGAGCATGGGGGCTGCTGGGACGAGATTGTTCTTCTTTATGTGACTACCTGGATAGAACCAGAGTCAACACCAGGTAGGGTTCCTACAGGAGCTATGGATCCAGACATGGTGACGATATACAGTGAAGGAGGCTTGAAATTAGATGAGGAATCAGATGAACCAGGAGAAGAGTTGGTGTGGGGACTCAGACGACTATGAACTTGAACCTGACGGGGGGCGAGCAATATGCCCAAGAGAAAACTATGGGTGAAGGCCTAATAGTCTGTATGAAAAATGCCTTAGTGGTAAAATTGTGGAATGGCACACGTGACACTGAAATGGTGAAGGGAGATCAAAAATATTCCTTTGTCTTGATGAGGAGAGATAAATTTATTATGTTAAGTCTTGGTTTGGGGGTGTAAATCGGGCACCCTTCGCTTAAGGTGTTCTTGTGTGTGCAAGTGTATTAATTGATTAAGCCCAGATCATGTTTGTAAAAGAAAAAAAATCTTGCCAAAATTAAACTAAAATTAACAACACAAAATGAACAACAAAACAATTAACTAAAACCCACCCAAAACTAGGTATGCAAACACTATGCTGGTTGGTTGCTAAATCGATGGAAAACACACTAAAGAGGTCAAGAGATCTAATTATTAGTGTGACTAGGATGAAATAACATTCGTCTACTAGAAAGTGGTGCAACAACATCAAAAAAACAGAGAGGAAGATCATTGCAAAAAGATAGGGAGGTGGGTGAAAAAACTAGGGTAACCGATGAAAAACTAAGGCCAATGACCAAACAAGTTTTAATATGAAACTATGGATGGTAACAACCTATCTTTATAGATCTGAAACAAAAGGGTACACATATGGAAAATATGGTTGAAAGTGTTTCAAAAACGCAGATTAATCACTTAGCTAAACTCCTCCTATAAAGGTGGAAGTGTACTAGAAGCCCTAGGGGGAAAAGTTCCACCTCGACGAGTAAATAATAGTAGATCAATGCATAAGAGGGATGAGGCTGAGGTCAAACAACCCATCAGACAGCTCTCGGAAAAACCTGGAAATATATCTGATAAAAACCTGGAAACCCTAAAATCACAGGTATTGATCCTTTTTCAGCTGGGATCGCACTTTTTGGGCTCAAAGGTGCCCTCTTGACCCTATATCATACCTTTTGGGATGGAAAATATGATTTATGCTCCTTGACTCTTGGTCGCCAAATCTCAGAAAAGGTTGTCGTATCTGTCGTGGTTGGTTCTTCCAACCTGCGGAAAATATCATTAAACTTGTAGAAGTCAAAAATTTAATAGATCTAGGGTTAAAAACCTAGACAACAACATTAAGAAGCTGAAAAAAGAAGAAACCCTAAGCTGAAAACTAAAGGTCATCCAGGTTTCTGGATTTGAAGTATAAAACTAGTGGAGTCGGTAATTTTGTTGTAGTGTTTTCTTCTCAAAGATGTATGAAAAGAACCCACTTAAGACTCTAAATGAAAAATAGTCTCAACAATATAAATGGCTACTAAACATTATAGATCTACAATAACTAATAGAAACAAAATGTGCCAAAGTCCTGATCTATGCCACAATCATAGTTAAACAACAAAAAGAAATAGTAATAACACAAATCATCCAATGTAAACCAAATATACAAAGAGTAGATTTTATTATAACAACTGTGAAGGGAACAAATAAATGTTATGAGTCTCTCTCTATGGGATGGGCTCTGGTTATCCTCAAACGTCTTCAACTTTTCATAGCGTCTCTCTCCTCTATAATGTGTAAACCTACCAAATGAAATTTTTGAGCTTAATGGGAACTCAAATGGAAGAAAAATGATGGTGGAAAATGAAAATATTCCCAGTTACAACAGTGAGTGCAGCAATTAAAATGATAAAAATTGAATAATAAATGGAAAACCCTTCTATTTATAACAAAATATTGAGTTATCCTCAAATAATGAACAATAATAAAATACTATTAACCTCATTCTTGGAATAACCACTTGGAATATTTTATTATATTTGGTTAGGAGGGAAAAGTATTTAAACTTTTATTTAGAAATAATAGTTGAATAAACATTTCATAGTTGTAAGACATGTTAACCCTATACCTAGCTCATCAACATTGGTCTTAACTCCTATGAGTTGATTTGATTAATTAATTAATCCCCCATTCTTTTATTTTCTTTTTCTTCTCTTTTTAATATTATAAGTAATCACCCTTCTTTTTTTTCTTTTTATATATAACAAAAAATAAACTAATGAAATAAAAAATATACAATAATCTAATTCTATATACAAGAACGATTTAAAAAAATTAAAAAGCATTTCAAATATAAAAGGAAAAAAATCCTAATTTTAACATTATTAGATATATAAAAACACATATGACATTATTTAATACATTTTATACAACATTATAATTATTTAAATAAAAAATATACCCTAATTCTATATACAAGAAATATTTAAAAGGATTAAAAGAAATTACAAATCTACAAAAAAAACAAAAAAAAAATCTGGCATTACTATAAATAAAAAATAAAAATCCTAACTCTACATATGATAAAAATTATATAAAATAAGAAATGGCGAGCAAACAAGTGGCCTTCATGTTGGTGAGGGGTGGCATGAGGCTCACACTTGCCTGTATGTTCCATGAGAAGGTCGTTTGTCCATCTGAGCGAGTTCTCACTACCCTCGGTGCTTTGGGACTTCCTTGCCCACCTCTAATGTTAGAGTCTTAATACATCTTGCATCGAGTCACGAAGTTTGATCAGTGAAAGAATGAGGTAATTTGTTTTCTTGAGGGGAAAGAATGAATTGAGGCAATTAGAAGGAATAGGTACCCTTCACTGGTAGTTGGATGCTTCGGAGCAAAGAAGCAACAGAAGGATGATTTGACATTTTGATATGTAGATGAATTGAATGTGGAGTTGCAGGTGATCACACTTTTACATTTTGATATGTAGATGAATTGAATGTGGAGTTGCAACTGATCATTGTTTTATTTTTCAACGCTTTTACAGATACTTTTCAGTACCTTTAGGGTGATTTTTCGGTGCCTTTAGGAAATATATTTTATACACACCCGTGTTTAATTGAAAATTTGAGAGATAGTTAGGCTTTGGGATAATACTTAGAGTAATTTGCAGAAATTGTTCCCAAAACTTTTAGATTTTTTTTAAAGCACTAGTAATATGTTTACACAACTTCAAAATTTCCATCCACAAATCCTCATAAAGTTACTTAAAATTCACAATAAAATCCTCGTTACTGAAAATTCACAATAAGAATGGTAGAAAGTAGGTTCCAAATTTTTTATTATTTATTTAAATTCATGTATAACGTTGGAGTTCATTGCTTGTATTTCCCAAATTCACAATAAAAATGGTAGAAAGTAGGTTCCAAATTTTTTATTATTTATTTAAATTCATGTATAACATTGGAGTTCACTGCTTGTCTTTCCCAATTTCTGGATAGATGATCAATGTTCAAGTTTGTGGAGCTCCACTTTACTTGAAACTTCCCTGGTGAAAGTATGACCTTGTTCCAAAGAGGTTAAAAAATTAAATACATTTAAGAAAAGAAACAAAAAAAATTGTGCTATCCAAAAAAATTTAATGATCTTAAACTTCCTTGTATTAAAAAATTATATATGTTTTTAAAAAATTATAGTGTTTTTAAAACTATTGCAAAGTCCAATGCTCATACAACTTGAAGTGCCATAATATCATAATATTTTTCTTGGTTCATTTATTTATATTTAAATTAAATATTTTATCTCAAAATATTTTTCTTACTTTATATAATTTATGTCCGCTATTTTTTCTATACAAACACCATTTACCCTCACAAAAGAAAATAGTTTTTTCCATTCTTCTGAGTTTCCATAGTTATAATATTTCAAAATAATGAGATGAGGAAATTACAACTAACCACAGTTGTTTATTTCCTTATAAAAAGTAATTATATAGGAGGAAGACCGGAGTTTCTACTACCGTTGGGTGCGGTAGAGACAAATTAATGATTCTAGATAAAACGTTTTGATAATTTCACGCTGGTGGTGGTCCTTTCAGCTTCATTTTCAAAACTAAAGTCAATGTTTTATATGAAGTAATAATTTAGAAAAATCCTTTTATTAAGAACAAAATGATATGATTTATTACTATTTATTATATTAACAGGGTGTGTATTTTGGAATAGGATTTATTCAATTTCAAAAATATACCAACTGGGGATTTTGTTTTGCAATAAGTTGATTGTAATAGATGATCAAACAATCAGTGATGCAAGCTGATCTTATGTTGTTTGCTACGAGTGAAAAAAAAATGGATTCTACTTCCTACACTTTTTTGTATCAACTGAAAAAACTGAAGAGCCTGCTTCCAAAAAAATTTCGAGACGCTGTTGAGAAATCAACGGTACTTCCTCCATACAGGTAATTTGTTTACTGCATCTCTAGAGTCTTTACTTGAATTTTTCCTGTTTATTGTCATTGTTAATTCGAGTGATTCAATTGAGTGATGAAGGTCTGACCCTAACGCCTAAGTCACTTTTCTACCCAGAATAAACACGGGGCTCATCCATCCACCCATTCATCACATGGCAATTTTTGGCTATCCAGAATGTTTGTCAAATCTGCATTCCGCTGAAATACGTACGTTATGACTCGCTCGCCCATTTTCTGTCAGGCAAATTTGTAGTTATAAACATCAAGGAAATGGAGTCAGATATCGACAGCCACTCCAATTTGGGTTCTGCGAAAATTTTCAGCGTGCTTTGTTTGGTTAATAGTCACCGTCGTCAATATCTGGTCGGAATCCATATATGGTTTCAGGTATGAATGTTTCGTGTGTTTCAGGTATGGTGTTTGTTACGTTCCCTGGTTATCGATACGTCCATTATTCAGTATCAACGAGGTATTCACAGATCAGTTATTAATTATCAACGCGGTAGTGATACGTAAGTTATTATCTATCAACGTGGTAACAATATGCCACTTATTTGAAAGATATGCTGTCAGATATGCCAAATGTTCCCGCGGATACGCGAACTTTACGTAACGCGAGCTATTTCCGGCAGGTATTTCTCGCTAGCCGAGCCATCTTTGCGCGATACACTAGTAATTTCTGAGCAATTTGGGTTAGTTATGCCCGATATCCGAATTATCCCCCTGAAACGCGCCTTATCTATGCTGGATATGCTATTTATCCTTCTTGTGTACGCGTCTTATCTCGCCGGAGATAAGCGGAATAATAAACCACGCGTTGCATATAATGGCCATCGTAATTCACGCGAATACTGGGTTGCTCGACGCATAGTCTCTGGTCAATATATAATTGAATTGTTGTAGGATCAGACAGCCTAACCGTTCGGTCACGAAGTCCCTTCGCCGTGCGGACTTTACTGTGACGATCTTTACCTGCAGTCAGCCCAGATAGGCGCACTCAACAATCGCTGCTTTTCTCTCCTTCTCCCAGCGGCCCTGCGCTTGGAACCCTTGCCATCGTCTTGCTTCGAACCCTTGCTTTCGATCGCACAGTCTTCTTGCTGGCGATTCTCATTAATAGACTCAGAAAATACCGCAAGACCCTCATGAACCCGGCCTGCATATCCTCCAAACTATTGCTCAACATCGTACCAGAATAAGCATCGTCAAATCTGCTCGGTTTGGACCGGAGACTTATCTCCTGCGTACAATTTCTAGTTTCGAACTTGCTACATATTTGGCGCATGTGTTGGGCGGATTTTGCCTGCTAGTACTGTGAGCCACACTTGTGCATATCTCGGCGCGGCGAATGTAGTTGCGAGCCTGGAGGGACCTTTCCGGCTATCTGCAGGATCAAAGTCATGAAATCAAATGAAAGAAAGGACCCTTTCAGGCCGACTGACTTCCCTTATTTATAATTACTCTACTCTCCGTGGATGCTATCTCCACGATCAAAGTGATGAAATCAAATCATCACACTGCACTGGTCCATGGTTAAATTTACACATATGCTCTGATGCAATTATCCCTTTTTTACATCTTTACATGTCATTAGGTGGTCAAGTGAGGCCCAGGAATCAGTTCTACAACATCAAATCCATCCAATATGAAAAAATAAAGCTACTTTTCATAACGTTAAAAACAATTCTAATAGTAAGCAAAACAGAGGGTAAAAAAATTTGAATAAAGTATTACAGAATGTGACAAAATATAGTAGTATAGAGTGTCTTAAATAACATTCAAATTCACCTAGTCGTTATGTAATCACTAAAGGTTCCAACTATTTATAATTTTATTAGAACATCATAAATGTAAGTCCAACAAGGAGAAACATAACATTTTGAATGGAAATCTATGATGAGATGACATGTGAAACACATGAAACCAACCACCTTTTTAAAGCTATGGTTATAACCCAAACTGGAAATTTACCCTTCATATTTTTTTTTATCAAGTAGCTTCTCTTAGTTCATTAAAATACCGCAACAATTCTTTTGAGGTCTTCTTCTCCCGCGATCTCATTCCTACCAAATTTATTAACTAGGAGAAAGATACAAAAGATGTTACCAAAGTGCCAAAATTTACATTGTGTCCATAAATTAAATGCAAAAAGCATCAAAAACACACATAGAATACATATGAAAAGAACATGCATCATGGATTGTGAGGGGGTTCTAGTTCCTATCCATAATTAAAAATGTTTCGGGGTCTAGGAGCCCCGTAAACATACATCTCTAGGTGGTCAATATGACCCTCAATATGATCTATTAACTTAATAGTACATCTTTGGCTCATAATAACTGAAGGCATCTTGTTGATAATTTCTTATTTATTATGTTTCTTGTTAATCATGAATGTTATCACCTCATTCTATTCATCATATCTCTATTTCCCTAGCTCCTCCAATAGTGTGGTAATAGTCTGCAATTGCCTATAAAAGAATTCTAAATATGGTGGTGCTTCCACATGGCTAGGTGAGGAAACATGTTCATCAACCAATTCACCCTCACAAATAACCTCAATGCCCCCATCACCTTCAACTTCTCCCACCCACCTGTCATGGTCAACCAAGACTTTGTGATGTCACCCAACTCACCTGACATGGCCCCTTCATCTAAGATTTCCACTATATAATCCATACCACAAAGACCAATTTAATTGAACCACCTAATTGTTGTAGCTTGGTAATGGAGTCCCACTTCAAAATTCAACAAGATAAAAATTGTCAAAAATTACATATTCTTCCACCAATATTACTAAACAAGAAACATCATGATTACAAGATTTCCTCTTGAATAGTGTACCCCAGGAAACCAAGGATAGAGGTAGTGAGCCTAAGACCTCAAACTACCAATCTCAACCCCATGGAAATCTAGAGATAGAGGCATGCAACAAATACCGCTAAAGATGATAGGGACCATGACATATTCTTGAGATCATAAACATGAGGATACCCAAAAAGAACAGATGACCACCTCATCCAAACTTCCATTTACAAAGGAACTCCTAGAGCCTAGAGGTAGAGCCATATTTATTACTAGACAAGGAAGATAATAAAACCATCCCATTTTAACTCCTGTAGCAAGAAAATTTAGTAGTGCTCTTGTCCTCACCACTTCTCACGATCCAAATGATAGCTCACCACCTTTCTGCTCACCGAGGTGCCAAACTGTCTAAGTTAGCACACCATAGCGACCAAAGCACAAGCCCCTCTAGCTTACATTATCCTTTCACTCTAAAGGAACCACTTGAATGAGCATACATAGGTTGGTGGTCTATGCATATTCAACATTCCCCTACCACCTTCCCAAACTCCCATAACTAGAAAAATTGGCTTCTGTAAAAAAAAACTATCATTTTGGAAATAATCTCATTCAAATGTCTCTAGAAGCTTTTGGTTATCCTATGCCACTTGTCTATGGCCCCACTCCCCATCTATACCCCATGTTTTCACATGTTGATAAAATTAAAATTTAACCTTCATGTTATCCTAGTTTTATAATATATATAAATAATAAGTATATATATATATATATATATATATATATATATATATATATATATATATATATATATATATATATATATATATATATATATATATATCTTTCATGTGTCAACTACCAACTAAATGAAAAAAGAACTAGATATCTCTTTCATTTTGAGTTACGAACCACTAAAATGTTTTAATCATAATTTACTTTTTGATTTATCAATATAATATATAGATAATTGAAATTGGAATATTTATGTATACTACTACAACATATACACACACATTCGTGCCATATTTCAACTCCAAGATAAATAAGGATAAAATTACACATCTCCTTCATTTTGACATAGACACCATTAAAAGTTTTGAATCATTAGTTATAATTTTTTCAATTCTTTTATGTATTAAATACCTAGTTGTCAATCTTCCCTTTTTTTAATGTATTTTAGATTCTAAGTTGTATCAAATACTGAAGGAATTATACATCTCCATGATGTCATTGAATTAGAAAGCACAAATTAATTAAATGAGAAATATCCTTCGCTTTATTTATCTTACAATAAATTTCTTCTTGCCATCAATATTTTCTAAATGTTTGGTATGAAATTTTATTACGTATTAAATAAATTTAAAATGTGCATGATATTATTGAGTGGAAAATAATTTTGAACAGAGGAAAAAATATTTTACATTCAATTGCTTTCTCTCTATAAATGTTAATTTGATATAAAATTCCCCCTAATTTGTGTGGCAATTGATGGTTTTCCTGAATACATTTACCGTCACCATGCATTCACACAGATAGTGGCTCTCATCCACATTTAATATGCCCACTCAGTCAGGTAATCCATCAATTTTCATAATGCCTGATCTACTGCTCCATATCCTCTATGTGATCTCCTTGTACTTAACACTAATGCCTCATTAACCTACCTAGCGATGGAAAACATTTTTTTTTTTCTAAATATTTCTTGGCTCTTTTGTCACCCAACTTTCTCATGCTTCATCACTCAGCTTTTCATACTCTTATTTCCTTCCTAAAGAAAAGCTATCATTCCCTAAGTGATTCTAAATTCTTCATCTTCATTCTCCCACGTGCTACTATGGTTTAGGAGAGTAGGTGTGTAACTAATGGAGGTGATAGATGTGGTAGTGAGTGTCATCCCCATGATGTAGAATTTGAAAAAATCTCTAATCTCTTCATCCCAAATATTCATGAGAGTATACCACACAATGTATCCTCCATGGAATATAAGAATTAAGGCACCTAGGTGATGGGCATTGGGCCTCAAAAGTTTACCAGCGAGACAATTATGGAAGTGCCAACAAGGCAAATAAGATTCCATAAGGAAGGATGTTAATTCTAATGAATTAGTAGTCTCCACTAATCTGTACGAGACCTTATCCACTCCTTCGACGTCTCCTTCTCTCCTATCACACTATCATATTCCCGAACTAGATCCCAAGATGGCATAGACTTCCTATCAATCTCACCTGCGTCCTCTAGTACCTTCCCCTTCAATCATGACTAACGATATGAAACTAAAATTTTGAGTGAGTGGATGAGCTAATAAGGCGCAAGCATAGCAATTGTTGCATTCTAATGGTGGTCTTATCGTTGAGGACGAGCCAGAAGATGCACTAGGACAATTGTGGCCCAACAACACACTTGGCTCAACAACCTCTGAAGGAAAGAAAATTTTTTGAAATTTCTTTTTGAATGGATTTTATGCCTAGTGCTCAACAAAATTCTCACAAGATTTTCCTATATTACAATAATTAGTTATGTATGCTACTAAGTTTGGATTTGTCCATGAATAGTTATTTCTTTGATCCTAACTTTCAAGCAATGACTTATTTGTTTCTCCATGGTCGGATTATGGTTCCAAACCTGATGGTTCCACCTGGTTGTCTAAATGTTGTACATCATTTTCACTAATATGAAGTTCTTGACAAGCTTACAAAAAATACATATATAATTATTTTATTTAACGTTCACACTAAAATATTTTATGTATTATCAACATCATAATATTTCTTTCACTCTATCTTTGTCGAAATATGTGTAGAGTTGATATTGAAATATATTAATTTGTTTGAATATTCAAATATTTTATCCAATTTTGGTACTGAAATAATTCTAAATAAATGAATTAAACATCTTCCCAGTATTGAAAAGAAAAAAGGCAACAATATCTTTTTTAATTGTTTTATATCTCTCAAATAGAAATAAAATTTTGTTAGTTACTATGGACATTAAAATATTTTGTTTATTTACCTATTATTTAATATGAATACTAATTTAAATGTCATCTCAATTTCATGTTAGCTAGTTAAAGAATTACACATTTTTGTTGTACTAAAGAACTGAAAAGGAATTCAATTTTTTTTTATCATTGTTATTAATTTGATTCTTTTTTAATGTAAATATTTTTATTATTTTTCAATCTAATGTTAAGTCACAACATATATCCATAATGTAAAGCACTTATTAAAGAAAAATAAAATTTATTTGGTAGGTTATGTAAATAATATACTCAAGCTTATTGTGATAAATTTCAGTGACCAACAATCAATTTTCTATTGAGGTAATAAATAACTATGTATATGGGAATATATTATCCATTCACACATTCAAAATAAATTGTAATTGGACAAATACATGTTTTGGTATTTTTTTAAACATTTTTAAAATTAATTTTGCTTGAAATATAATAGATATTTTATAGAATATAAAGGTTTTAATTCATTTATATGTTCAAAGATTAATTTTAAAATACAAGAAATCTCAATCTTACTTAAAAATATATGATCTAATTTAAAAGAAAACAACCAAAAATTTTATAATATAAATTAAATATTTTCATATATTTATAAGTAAGATAAACGTACACTATAAAAATGATTATTATTAAAACAATCATATTAAAGGATTATTAAAATATTTTATTTAAAGATTTTTTAAACAGTCAGAAAACTTTTGATATTTTAGTTGTTAAACTAAGATTAGGGATAGCCATCACAGATTGCTATCTCTTAATACTACTATCTCTTAATCTAGATTTACTCATCATTATTCATGGAAAGACACATCACCTGTAATTACATTGATGGTGTTTAGTAAGGTTTCATACTCTCCTTATAATTATCATAAAAATATTTGTTTATTCTTGCTAATATTTCTTTAAATATTACATCTTAAATTTCAATTATTTTCTTATATGATTAGGTAACAAAAAGTATTTTATGTAACATAAAAGAACTAAAATTAATTTTATGTTATAAATATTTTTTTTATTATGATTTTTGTGTATAAAAGAAACTAAATATAAGTAAATTTAAATTCATAAAACTATAAATAATAATTCACTATTCAACGTTAAATATATTATATTTCATTTATCATTTTTAAGATAAAAAAGACATATCAAAATTTTGATTTTGTTAAAAAAAAATTGAAATGTAAAAAAAAATATGTTGTTTTTAATATAAAATATTTATGCATATTTTTAAATTTTACCATAGCTAAGATGTAAAATTGAAATGCAACGCTTTCAATTCCGTCATTTTTATGTATGAAATGCAAACAAAATTACCATCTTTTTTGCTCTTATTTTAAATTAAAAACATTTTTCTAATATATAAAGTGTGAATACATTTTTATGTTTTCTGATTTTTTGTTTTAACTTTTCATGCATTTTTTTGAAATCTATTTTAATTTATAAATTATTATTTTTGAAGTGTATTTTAATATTTAAATTATTACTTTTACTTATAGTGTTTTAAAAATCTTACCAAGCCATATTAATAATAATAATTAAAAAAAAAACTCCAAAAATAATGGAAATTCAAATGTGTAAGAAATTAACGTGTTACCTAATTTTGTTCACTTAGAAAATGACATGAACACAAATAGTAAGTTACTTTTGGAATAATTAACCACCTCATCAAAATTAGGTTATTAGGAAAAATGAGTGGCCTGAAAAAGCTTTTCAGTTGGAAGAAGTGGGAGTGGGGACCTCGGTAAAATAGAAATAATTATGATGGATGACTTCCCTGGAAATGCCTAAAAAGTCAGAGTGAAAGCTGAGAGTTAAGAAATGGGAGTGAAAGCCATGGCCTAAAGTATATTTGTTGATTTGGAGAATGCCAAAGAAAATGGATGAGGTACAGAGAATCAGGTATCTCTCTTTTTTATGTTAAAGGAAGGTATATCTTTTTCTATTTTTATGTTAATGGAAAAAGAGGCGGAAGCATCTATAAATTTCAAATATTCACCCTCTTTCATCCTCGTGCTCCATTTATTCTTCGTTTGTGATATGTTTTCTGGAAAGTGCCTCCATTTGGGTGTTTGGTTTTTGTGTCTTTGTGGAGAGTATGATGTTCCAAATCAGACACTCTGTGGGTAAAATTTAATGTCTAAAATTTGTATGTTGATAGAAGAGGACGATAATCGGTAAAATTTAATCTGTAGAATTTGTTTGTTGATAGAAGAGGACGACAATCGATTTGGATCTCTAGTCTGTTGATGAGCACAATGGATTTGGCATGTTCCAGAAGATCCGCTGCTACATCCAATCAATTCCAATCGACTGAGATCAATTCAATTTCTTGATTCAGTTATTCATTTAGATATACTCTCTACCCTTTGTATATCTCGAACTAAATTCATTTATGATTTGATGCACAGGACCCGCCAAGGGTAGATTTGCTCTCTCTTGTCGTTGTTGTTGTGCAAACCCTTGTTGTGCTATTCTCTTTGACTACTCCAAATTGGTTTCAAATACTCAATTTATTTCTTGTGTATATATTTAAATTTAATGTAATTTGTTGTTAATGTTGATTTGTTGTTCCCATAACTAGTTTAACCTCCTTAGCCCTAGTTTAGTCTCTTAAAACCTGGGTCCTGTCGTTGTTGATTTTGATAATTAGTTTATTATGTTAAATTTAGGTTTCATTTCTGTATTTGCTTTCAAATTTGTGTTGGTTGCAACAAAAATCACTTGTAATATTTTGAGGGTCTCCCTTAGGTTAAGCTTCGAGACCAAGTATAAACTCATTTTTCCATACTAGTCTAAAATTCATAGAGTTCTTGATACGAATTTCAACCAGCCAACCTAGGATCGAAATCTTAAGCCACAATGCTTATTTTTCTATGAAGCACAAAAACTATTTTCGATAGATTTCAAGGAAACTGCACTAGCTGTATGGTGGCCCGATATGTAAAACATAGGCAATGTTTCGAACTCATCTCATCTTCAGAGGAGATAATCTTCCATCTTCATTTAATTCGTCCAAACCCACATGAGATCGAATCCTTCCTCATGTGTGCAAGAAATATCAGAAAAAATGGTTCAAATGTTTAACCGATTTCTTGTTGGCTGGCTATTCGATCTCGGCATCTCATTATATGATCTGATCTGAGTAGGAAGATGTCGTTGGAGTAGATGAACTTTCAGTACATAAATATATTTTCCCACCCTACACAACACCTATACTACTACATAGTCAACATAAAACGTAGGGTTAAGATCTTAAAAATAATCAATATTCTAATAACATATAGTTGCATAGAAGTTTCTTATCGATGCCAAGATAGACCTTGTTTTCTGCAACTATGGATAGCATTTATGGATAATTTGAAATGGTGAGAACTTGTTTATAATTATTTTTCTGTATTTATAGGACACACTTATTAATACTTTTCGGGTTCCATTGTACTTTTGTTCAGACATTGGAAAGTCCGACCACTTAATCATCAATATTCATTCGTCCTCGCACTTAGTCCTCAGCCCAGCGAATTAAATTTTCTTCTGAGAAATAAACAAAGATAAGAGTAAAAGCTGACTGACTACAATTAGTTGAAACAGAAATGAATTGCCTCTGTTTTTTTATAATCGTGATCAATTAGTTAAAACACAAAGAAGGTATTGAAATACACCTATACATTAGGAGCGAAGGGATTAATGGCATACTTTTGTTTTTGTAATCTTGTGTTTCATCCACCGTAACCTCATTTGGTCTAATGACGAGGAACATATTTGTAGTTCCATTTGAGAGCAGATATACAAGATTGTAATATTATTATTATGGTAGAACATGCATGGTGGTGTTCCATGGTAACGCTTATTGCCAGCTAAGGTTTTCTTAAGTTTCATTGTGTTTTGTGTTTGAATGTTACTTGTATTTATATTTAGGGTTTCTAGATTATTGTTTATTTTATTTCTTAAAGATTTTATATAATTAATTTATTGTTTTTAAATAGTACTAGAGATTTAGAATAAATATTGATTTTTGTGCGATCCCTCACTAGCCTTACATATTATTTATATAACATCTACAATTTTTTATTAATTAAATTGTTGTTCTTATAATTACTAATTTATATGGAAATTTTTTTTAAATATTATTTGTTACATTATCATGTATATATTGATCTCAATTATCATGGTAAATAATGAATCAATAAGTATTATAAATAAAGAGAATGAAATGATATACAATTTTAATTTATTTTTTTTAGTTTTCTAAGGAAGAGGAGGAAAGAATTACTCAATAAGTATTCTAAATAGAGAGAATGAAATCATATGCAATTTTAATTTTGTTTTTAAGTTTTCAGTGGAGGAAGAGAAGGAAGTCGTGGTGGACGAGGAGGAGGAGGTGGTGGTGGTGGTAGTAGTGGAGGAGGTGGTGGACCCCCCTCCTCCTCTCTCTCCCTCCTCCTCTCTCGCTGCTCTTGCAAAGGAGCAGAAGGTGTCCACTGGTAATTGGTGTGGATGGAGACACATCTAATGGAGGGAGATCAACTTGCATATCAGAATCTTAATTTTGTTCCTAAGGTTGGGAATTGAGCTCATTTTCTTGCTGAGATATTCTTGTTGTTTCTTCATATCATCTTCCTCTTGCCTCCATTTATCTTCCTTGACTTTCCTCTTTTGAAATTATTTGATTCTTCTCTTCTCTCTCTCTTCATCTTATTGTTTTCTTTTGATCTCTTCTTCTTGCCTTTGATTTCTCTCCCGCTCCCCCTCTTCTTGCATTTTCCTAATTTCTTCTTCCTCTTATTTATTTCTCTATTCTACCCTCTTGTGCCCTTCATTCTTCCTCTTCCTTTATTAATCATTCTTCTTCTTCTTTCTTCCTCTTCTTTTCCTCTTCTTGTTGTCACTACTAGAGATCCTCAAGCTACTGGTCTCGTATCTTCTGTGACTACTTCATATCTTCTTCCCTTTTCCTCCTCAACTCTTACATCTTCCTAGCAAGGGTTGTGTTTATTCCTTTGATGGTTTCATTATCTTCATCTTGCTCCTCCAAAAGGCCTTCTGCTTCATTTCCCTTATGCTTTTCTTGTTTTCCACTTGTCTTTTGCTGATCTTTCCACCTTTCTATAAGGGTTGTACTAGATTGTAGGCATATGATTTCCTATGACTACTTGGCCTATTCATCCTCATTTTCCTATTACTTGCTTGGCCCTATTTCCTTGTCATAATTATACTGGTTCTCGACCTTGTCTTCATGGAAATGTTTTCTTTGCATGTATGACCAGTTGAAGCCTGCTTTCTTGCAGTGTGCTACCACAGTCCCCTTAGGTTCATACCTCTGGTGACTCAGGTTTAAAAAGTAGAATCACATCAGCTCCTTAGCTTCTATTTCTACTTCCTTAAAATTCTTAATGGTATAGGCCCAAATAGTGAAAGGGAAGGTGGGCAAAGGATTTTTCTTACCTTTGTGCAGTGTCTTAGAGCAACCTATGGTAATCTGGTATCAAACTTATTGTAGTAGAAACTTATCTGCCACAAATATGGGGACAACAAGAGGAGGATTGTATGAGCCAAATAATTTGATAAAGGTTCTCTCCTAGATAGGAAAAGAATCTACCACTCCAATGATTATTTCTCTATACCTCTTCGGCATACATAGGGCCTCTTCTCCAAAGAATAACTAGTACAAAGGAGCGATGAATGATTTAGAGATGGCTTCATGCATACCTTTATAGTTTGGGTCCCAAAAGATCTTGTAATGCAAATGCATGACGTTTGACACCTCGCGGGTCTAGTTGCAGCTTCATTCATCAAAATGGAAACTTGCACACACTACATTTAAAATATATAATTCCATATATAATTCTGATGGTTTGCCCCTCTTCAGATTCATTGCTACTTGTATGTTGGTCTTTATAGATGAAGCCAAAATTCTTGTCGAGTTAAAAATAGTGGCCATAGTTGCAACAATGTTCATAATATGAATCCAAATCCCAAGAAAGGTACCAAAATCTGCCATATAACTGGTTCATCATCACTGGCATGAATTAGTAGACCTTCCTCAGACCCTTTATTCTATAAAATTGATTAGCCTTGTCCCAAAACATAGATGGTTCTTTCCACCATGATTTCAAGATGTCCTTAGTTTCCACTGGGAAATATGACATCCACCTCGTATTAGATGGAAGTAAAGGCTTAGCCTATGTGGCACCTCGTTACCCATCGCCCTGTATTGGTGTTCTGTAATATCCAGTCAATGGTCTCTGCACATGGGAAGATAGACATATTTGTGGCCACTTTGTGAATCTGGGACCTCTTGATATTAACATATACCTTGAAATCCTCCTAGTCCCATGGAACATTTTTCTTAGATAACTCTAAATATATATGAAAGCAAGAGAGTTTAGTGGTATTATTGATTTGAGATGACGTGTCCTGGTAAATTGGTAGTGATGGTCCTTTTGGAACTTCTTGGGTACTGGTCTCGACACTTTTGTAGGAGGACTTGACCACTAGAGGCACCATTTCTCCAGAGAAAGATGATATTGATATACAATCGAGATAAACATCGAGATAAACATCACCTGGAATTTAAAATGATCAATCCAAATATTAGAGTGATGACATAAATAATATTAATCAAAAGAGAGTTTGTAAATTGAGCTTCAAAATGCAAATAATAAGATAAGCAGATCTGAGCCCAGGTTTAGCTTGGAAAATGGTTATTGGGTCACACAACATAGGAGGTTGCAAAGGCTTAGAAAATTAAACCATTGACTTGGAAATTGGAGGTTACTATGTTGTAGGATTTGTCCTATTGTGATTTTTTGGGACACTACCTGGTTCTCTTGACATTTGCGTAGAAAATCCATTGTTTAAAATGAGAAAAGTGATCTCACTAGCCCCTAGAAATCAGAAGTGCCTAAGGGAAGGCGAGATGAACTTCAGGTTATGCTTAGTGTCAAGGAGATGGGGTGCTAAATGAAAGTATAATAGTGTTGGAGGGTTTTGGGGGTGAAATGAGTTTGAAAATGGCTCAAAGGGGCAAATAAAACTTAACAAAACTGAATACAGTGGGTTGGAGGTGAGAGAAAGATAAATGGAAATAAAAATGAATGTAAAGGAAGGGGAAGTGACACCTACTTGGAGATGAGTTGGGTGCTTTCTCAATTTCCATGTCTCTTTGTCATTCAGCATTCTAACAAACTGAACAAATGAGCTATGGTTCGAGTAGTTTATACAAGAGTTTGTTGCACATGTGAGGTTGGAGAGGTCACTAGTTTACATTTTAGTAGATGTCACAGAGATGGTATTCATGTGTCCTGTGGCCTGCGGACCATGTGACCTCAACGCTAGAGCTTGCAGAGTCGAAAGGTAAAAGGGGTCGCATATTCATGGGCCAAATCCCTGTCAAAAGTTCCACCAGATGACTATGAGGCACAAGGGCATGTAGCCCTAATGTAGGTGGTGTCGCAAAGTTAGAGGCTAGATACGTAACTATTTTGTGACCTGGTGACTTTAACTGATCGTAGTGTAATTTGGAAAATAAGGGGTTTCAAGTCAAGATTTTCACCTCAAGTAAATCCTACTTTTTTGTGACTTGCGACTTTGAGTAGAGTTAAACTCTAGATTCTTGTAAACTTATACTCCTTTGAGGGGCCTAAGGGAACTTGTCCTACTGCCAAGATGCAAAATCTAATTAAGGTGTATAAGTTTACATTTTCTATGTTTGAGAGGCTAGAGATGGACCTTTTGTTTAGTACAATAGTTGTTATCCTACTAGGTACCTAGTAAGAAAAGCCTCAATTTGAATGTTGAGGAGAACCATGGGCAATCCAGAGGCCTGATAGGCAATGGGCCAAGTGTAGGCCCTGTCCATCATATCCTGTACATCACTATAATGTTCAACCTTATAGTCTATGGTGTGGGGAATGATGAGCAGAGAGAAGAAACCTTCGTATGATTTATGCATCTTCTCCTCCCAAGCATATGTGGCGTATTCATCCTTATGTTATGAATGACTAGAATCTCTCAATTATTAAAGGATGAAACAATCATTCAGGGTGGATTCAACCAAGGGAATTACATAATTAGGATCACTGACGGCTCTGAGAATGTATTGTTGCTTCTTGGGAGCATCATCACCTAGTATGATTTTTCCCTACAACTTGGCCATGAGGACATGCCTCCATGGATCTTGAATCTAGACTAGTGCTCCATGCTTACAAAAAGAAATTATGCAACCCACTCTTTCCATTCTTAAAGGTTAAATAATGAATAAAATTAGTTCCGATAGAAAGTTCCTCCACAACATCTCTAGTATAAAGCATGTCGTCATTCCATTACTGCACCTTGGAGTTGCCTACAAACCTTTTAATGGCTACCAAAGCCATAAGGTTTGATCATTTTCTGCATGTTGATGATTTCACGAGGGTTTCACTGGTCATGAACCCTTTAGACCTTGTTGATGGTTTCACCAAATTTGAATGGTGACTGATGTGAAAAAATAAAAGGATTAACCCTCTCTAAGGGGAAATCCAATCTACCACCTGAATAATATCTAGAATCTCAAAGCAATTGCGTGGACTTGTTATTGTTAAATCAACTTGGTTCTGATACCACTTATCTAGATCTCAAGGTATGTGATCTAGGAACCATAAATTGTAAGAGAGAGTAGGAGAGATAGAAATAATACATATATGCCCTGAAATTATTTTTATAAAAAACTTGAACATAAAATAAACACATTGAATACATAACAATATATTAGGATCATATAATTAATTGTTAAATGGAGAAATCTTTTATCCTACACTATGGAGGACCCACTTGTCATTTTATAGGGCGCGGCTTGTTACTTATAGTATTCTCGGTGCCCTCTGGAGTTACAATAGGATGGGTAAATACCGTGGGTGCATATACTTGGTGGATAACATAGGTAAATACCATGGGTAGATGCCACTTTCCATTTAGATCATAGGTATAACATGACTGAACCCACATTTATAGGTCTTTCAAAGTGACTAATCAAAGCTATAAGTTTGAAATTAGATTGGACATGAATCCAAAAGAATTATCCATTTATATTTTAATGGTTTTAGCTAAATAATCCATATATTTAGCAAAATTTGGCTAAATAGTGGAACAAGCTCCAATGGGCATTTTTATTGCAATATATCAGTTCCGTAAGGAATTAAATTATCTCGGTTCTCTTTGAAAATGTAATTAAGAGGAATTCAAAGATATTTTTAAATCCTAGAAGGATTTGATCGAGTAAATGGAGCATGTTTAGTATAATATCATCTTGAAAGGTAGAAAAAGGAAACTTATCAATGGGGAAAACACACATGAAATAAATTTGGGGAGTGTAACAAATAGGAGGAAGTCTTCTAGAAGCAATAAGTAAAATATTCATGGCTAAATGAAGGAGAGAAGAACATACAATTATTCCATTTATCCATGTTTTAACATCAACATCATAACATAATTTCAACCCTAAAACACAATTACAGTTTGAAGTTATAGTGAGATGGTAACATTGAAAAGGAATTGACAAATTACTACTAATATTTTTCTCACTAAAACAAAAAGGTTTTTAAGGGATTCTATTGAAAGAATTACATAGAACATTCCTAGTTTGATTACCTAGAACCACAACAAAACCTTTCTCATGGAGATATCAATTCAAGACATGGAACTAGTAGCCATTTAAATGTTCAAAGAAAAACACCTATACCAAATGGCTTCAGCTTAGATGTCTTTCAATCATATTAGGCCATCATTAAGTAACATGTTTGGGAATTGGTTTGGCATTTTGCATAACATCCCCAATACTCACAAACACAATGCCGCCTACTTCACACGTATTCCTAAGGAAGACATGACAAAGAATGTAAAGTCTCATCTTCTAGGAGAAATCTAGTTATGGTGAAGGTGGAAAATTCCTTTATAGCATCATTTTGGTCCATGAATTGATTTGACCTATAAAGATTTCAATATTTGGGTATGGTCATTAAGCTTGACATGCCCAATTATTTTGGTAGACCAAACTAGCAATACATCTATCACATCCTTTTCACCTTTGGGTTTTCTGACAAATAGATAAATTAGATTATCCCTCTTATTTCCAAGGCCTTCTTCTTGATTCTCATAAATGGACCACCCTCCTCAACATTTAGTCCAACATCTGGAATTAGACAAGTGGACCCATTATCCTACTTCTTTTTTCTAATGGGAAATAGGAATGAGCTGAGCTATTAAGGCTATGGTACCCTCAAACAAAACTAGGGGTATGGAACTTCACGGGGATGATTGAATTGCATTTTATCAACAATTTGTAGATGAAATTCTTCTTATGTTTGCACCAATAGTAGGAGAAGCTCATGCCTCCAAATAGGTACTAGAATACCTTATGGTAGCTTTGGGCACAAGTATAATTCATGGTAAGATGCATATATTCTTCTTCAATGCTCCTATTGCTATTCAATTACATATTTCCAAAATTCTCAGATATCAATGGAGTTACCTTCAATCTAAATACATGGGTTCTCTATGTGTTACAAAGGCCCTTTGTTGTGCCTCGTGGGAGTATCTTCACCTTTACTTCACTAATTTCTTTTACATGATCATTGTTATGGTCACAAAAAGATTGTAAGCTAAATTAGTGATATTATAGTTAGAATCAAAGTTATGAAGCTAATGAAGCATTGAGATAACGAGCAATATTTTTCCATTTAAAGCATTGAGAATGTATTAGTTGAAGTAAGCATGAAAAATTATATTAGATAAAGCTATTGATTAACATATAAAAATATTTATATTTTGTTTATATATACATTCACTGTAATAAGTGACAATAATTTGCTCACAAAAATAATATTATAATCAATTAGAAATAACTAAATAATAGGCAAGAAACAATTACTACAATGACTATTCCTTGTCAAAATATGTGAAATTTTAAATATAATTTATATGTATATCTTATTAATATAAAATTTCAAATTAAAAGAAATAAAAATTAAGTAAATAATGATAATAAAAAAACAAATTTGAGATAAATTATTTAATTGATGTGGATTTTACTCTTTTAGAATTAAAAAGTCAAAACTTTCATCATTGTTAGTTATATATATAATATTGAATATGTATATTATTAACACAGGTGCTTAATATATTTAATATAGAGCCTAAAAATGTAATGTGTTCCTCACTCTGTTACATTAATTTTTAATAACTAATTTGGATAGTTAAGTTATCAATATCAAAAGGATGATGGTTAACAAATTTTAATGTTTTAATACTAAATTGATAGTTAATGAGTTTTACTATATTTATAATTAGAATATTTCTAATTTGCATTTAGATCAATAAATTTTGCCGCATATATATAATGCCAAATTTATAATATAGTTCATGGAATTTAACAAATCTGAAGTCAATTATACATCGCCCAACAATGCCACTCCGAATTTGAAAATGGGTATCTACCAGGTCAAGAGTGTGAAGACCACAGAGAAAGCATTTTAAACCGGAAAACGTGGCGGAGAGTATGGGATGGCAGGTGCATAAAATGGCCATGATCTGTTATGGGAAATAGTAAAGTGAAAAAGGCATAGCCGTTGTGGAGACAAAGAAATAAATAAGGATATAGCTTTCCATGGGTGGAGAGAGCAAATCAAACCGCTCGTTGGTGCACAGTTGAGCGAGAGATGATGCCTAACATCTTGGCATCCAGACAGAGACTGCAGACGCATGCATACCGCCGGTCCTGACCATCCTCTGAACTCTCAAGGCGTGTCGAAAGAATCCAAAAGGAGAACTATAATCCCACGGAAATTTCTGTACATTGCCTGTTGCAGAGCATGATCCGACTGAGTGGGAATACGGGATGGGTGTTGTGAAAAAGAGACCATCTGATTCCTTTTGTGCGAATGCCATCCGATTTCATTATATATATATATATATATTTCTGTTATTTCTGTTAATTGTAATTCTACATAATAATTATTTTTATTCATGAAAATAGATATGTTCTTATCTCTTTGAAATACATATGTTCTTATTGTTGGAATGTAATTTCAACTACAGAAACAGTTGAATAGCAACAACATCTGCAAAACAATCATTTTTCCACTTGCTATGGGATCAGATAGCAGATCGCAAATCGCAGTACCTTTGTCCTAAGCCCTCCGCCTTTCTGGGATGCGATCTTGCGATGCGATCGCAAATCGGAGATTGCAAGTTTCGCCTTACGCGCGTTTTGCTCCTGTCTCTTACAATGCCATATGTTTTAGCGATGCAATATTATCGCACATCGCTAATCGCTCATCTCTCAACTTGTCTCAGCCTCCCGATAGCCTTCTGCAATGCGATCCAATTGAAGTCAACCATTGAGTACAGGCCTGCAGCATGAATTTTACGTGAAGTGAAAGTTACATTTTTTGACCGCCAGTAAATGTCAGTAAAATAATAAATGCAATTTCCTGTGGGTTGGTGAAGTTTTAATTTTGATGTTTTGCATTTGGTCATGGGAGCATGGCTCAAAATATTAAAAACAAAAATATCATATATAATTTTTTTTTGGGGTTCATTCATATAAAAAGTGAAATGAAAAAGGGCTTGAGTTGTAATGTTTTGTTTTATGTTTATTTGCACATGGGATGAATGAGACAATGTGTGGCAGCAGAAAAAGGAGAGGAGATGCACAACAGTGCATAAGGAGTTGAGGGCATTGTTTATTGCATATGTATGGGAAATGAAACGCATACCAAGTGCGGATAAAAGAAAACCAGAACAAAGAAATGAAATGAGTGAGGGGGAGCACAGCAGTGTGAAAAAAATGAAACCAGAGCTAAAGTTAATTTTTCCAGAGAAGTGAGAATAAAAAAAATGTGTTTCTACACAACAGTGAAAAGAGAAATCATGAAGAGCAAGAGAGGTGCAGTAGCGCGACAGTAAAGGAGATTTTTTTTAATGAAATGTAAGGAATTACATTTACAACAGTAAATGTTTTTTTTATTACAGCATTATATGTAAAACTTTGTTTTTACAGCAATAAATGTAAGTGAGATTTTTACACACAGCAGTGTAAAATCTCAGAAGGAGACAGAGTAAATTCTTGATTGGTTGAAATTTATTTTTGGTGAATCCCTCTGTTAAAGAGGAAGGTGCTTTTCAGCACAATGTCATGGTGAATCCCTCTGTCAAGAGGAAGATTCTTTTCAGCATAATCTCTGGTGAATCCCTATATGTGAGGAAGACTCTTTTGTTGTTTGTGGAAGTGCATCTGAAGCAGTGTTGGTGAATCCCTCCATGTGAGGAAGACCTTTGTGTAACAACAGTTTTGTAATCCATCTTTTAAGAGGAAGACCTTTTTTTGTAACAGGCAGTCATATTGATGAATGCAAAGTTTTTTTTGGGTGTAAAAAATTATGTTCTCAGAAAACAAGTTAGCTTCCATGTGCAAAAGATCCTGAGGCAGAAAAACAAAGCACTGACTCTATGTGCAGTTTGTCTGTTTGTTTTTGGGATTTTACCAGAAAAATCCACAACAGTAGTATCAAAGCATTGTTCTGCTCTGTTGAATTTTGTTTGAAATCAGCAGAAATTTGAAACATCGTATCAGAGCCAGTCTAGGCTCTTTGAAGGTGTCAAAGAAGCTGAAGGAAGGTTTCTGGCTGCAGCAGCTTCTCCAGCAGAGTGAAGACACAGTGAAGAAAGGATCCAGGTATTTCTTAAGTCAAGTTTTTGAGTTACTGTTGAAGAAATAGTGAGTTATTTTAAATACATAGTCATCTATTTGAAGCATAGTTAAGAATGGCAAGGTCAAAGAAGAAAGTGTCCAATCCTCCTAAAAATGTGTCTCCCTCTTCTACGAAAATAGAAGAAAATCCATTTGAAAGCATTATATTTGAGTCTCCAAGGTTCAATGGGAACTTTGATATATGGGAAATAAAAATGAGGACTTTCTTACAGTCTGAAGGGACTGAAATTTGGGAATCAGTGATTGATGATAGCAAGATGGACAAAGAATCCAAGGAGTTCAATGCAAAAGCAGCAAAGACAATCTTGGATGGACTACCTGATTCTATAAAGAAGAATCTAGGAAAATATTCATCAGCAAAGGAGATATGGGACAGACTTCATGACCTTCACTCAAAGGTAGCACTGACCATGACCATCAGTCAAGAAGGAAATTATGAACCCATCATAGAAGCTGAAAATGAGAAGGTTGACCTCATCAAGCTTCAAGTAAAAGAAAAGGATGAAGAGCTCGCCAAGCTTAAGAAGGAACTTGATCAAAGCAAAAGGAAGCATCATGAAGAAGTCATATCAATGACAAATCAGTTGAATAAAGCAAAGAAGCAGGAAGATGCCTTGTCAAGTCAACTTGAACAAAGGCACAAGAGAGTGAACAAACTTGTAGAAGAGATTGGACAGTACAAGGTAGAGGTCTCCTCCCTTAAGTCTGAATTACAAGAAGCCATGAAGCAGGCATAAGGAGCTGAAAAGAAAATGGAGAGCAGTCAAGCAGAAATCTCCAAAATGAAGTCAGATATTATCTCCCTTAAAATAGTAGCAGCTGAAGCTACTCGTAGCAAAGAAGAAACTGATGAACAACTTGCAAAGAAAAATAATGAGTGTGAAAGATTGGAAGAAGAGATAGTCCTCCTCAGGAAAAAGGTTGAAGGGATGAAAAAAATCATGAAGAGCTCTCAAGCCTTGGATGACATGCTCAGCTATCATAGATGTCCATTTGATAAATCAGGACTCGGGTATGTAGGTGAACCTTCAAACAAGAATGAAAATGCTTTAAGCAAAGGAGATGTGAAGAAGGCAGAAATAAATTGTGATGCTCCTAGTTCCAGCAAAGGCAAGGAGAAAAATGAAGGCTACAATAGAAGAAATCCTACTCGAAGTAGAAAACTAGCTCCAAGAAGAAATGTAGCTGATGTCAAAGAGGCAAGATGCAATGGTTATCATCAAAGGATCTCAAGGTATAAATGCTTCATAAGCACATCAAGGAAACCTCCATCTCCCAGGTACCAAAGTTCATTTTTTGGCTATTGTTATTCTTGTTCAAACTTTGGTCATAAGGCAAAAGACTGTAGAGCGTTTCATAGAGATAGATGTTATGGTCTCCGAAAACCTCCAAGAAACAATTTTACAAGAAGAAATCATGAAATCTTATTCATGAACAATGTAGAATGTTTCAAGTGTCATAACATTGGGCATATGGCACGTGATTGTAACATAACATGGGCTCCTATGCAAGCTAGACCCACACAAAAGAAGAAAGTTACACAAGTATGGAGAAGGAAGGAAATACAGTATGAAATTCCTTCGAGCTCTCCAGCCGATCTAAGTTTCTTTTAGAAGACTCTGCCAAAAGGAGACAATGCATACAGTTAACAGGAGCCTGTAACAGTTTGAACTTTTTGACGAAATGTTTGGGTATGACTGATAACCCAGCAGTTGAAATTAAAGGGGAGTGTTGGAATGTAATTTCAACTACAGAAACAGTTGACCAGCAACAACGTCTACAAAACAATCAGTTTTCCACTTGCGATGCGATCAGATCGCAGATCGCAAATCGCAGTACCTTTGTGCTAAGCCCTCTGCCTTTCTGGGATGCGATCTTGCGATGCAATCGCAAATCGCAGATCACAAGTTTCGCCTTATGTGCGTTATGCTCCTGTCTCTTACAATGCGATATGTTTTAGCGATGTGATATTATTGCACATCGCTGATTGTTCATCTCTCAACTTGTCTCAGCCTCCCGATAGCCTTCTGCGATGCGATCCAATTGAAGTCAACGGTTGAGTACAGGCCTGCAGCATGAATTTTACGTGAAGTGAAAGTTACATTTTTTTACCGCCAGTAAATGTCAGTAAAACAGTAAATGCAATTTACTGTGGGTTGGTAAAGTTTTAATTTTGATGTTTTGTATTTGGTCACGGGAGCATGGCTCAAAATATTAAAAAAAAATATCATATATAATTTTGTTTTGGGGTTCATTCATCTAACGAATGAAACGAAAAAGGGCTCGAGTTGTAATGTTTTGTTTTATGTTTATTTGCACATGGAATGAATGAGACAATGTGCAGCAACAAAAAAATGAGAGGAGATGCACAACAATGCATAAGGAGATGAGCGCATTGTTTATTGCATATGTATGGGCAATGAAATGCACAACAAGTGTGGATAAAAGAAAACCAGAACAGAGCAATGAAATGAGTGAGGGGGAGCACAGCAGTGTGAAGAAAATGAAACCATAGCTAAGGTTAATTTTTCCAGAGAAGTGAGGATAAAAAAATGTGTTTTTACACAGCAGTGAAAAGAGCAATCATGAAGAGCAAGAGAGGTGCAGCAGCGCGACAGTAAAGGATATTTTTTTTAATGAAATATAAGGAATTGCATTTACAGAAGTAAATGTAAGTAAATGTTTTTTTTATTACAGCAGTATATGTAAAACTTTGTTTTTACAGCAGTAAATGTAAGTGAGATTTTTACACACAGCAGTGTAAAATCTTAGAAGGAGACACAGTAAATTCTTGATTGGTTGAAATGTATTTTTGGTGAATCCCTCTGTTAAAGAGGAAGGTGTTTTTCAGCACAGTGTCATGGTGAATCCCTCTATCAAGAGGAAGATGCTTTTCAGCATAATCTCTGGTGAATCCCTCTATGTAAGGAAGACTCTTTTGTTGTTTGTTGAACTGCATCTGAAGCAGTGTTGGTGAATCCCTCCATGTGAGGAAGACCTTTGTGTAACAGCAGTTTTGTAATCCCTCTGTTAAGAGGAAGACCTTTTTTTGTAACAGGCAGTCATATTGATGAATGCAAAAAAAAATTTGGGTGTAAAAATGTCTGTTCTCAGAAAACAAGTTAGCTTCCCTGTGCAAAAGATCCTGAGGCAGAAAAACAAAGCACTGACTCTGTGTGGAGTTTGTTTGTTTGTTTTTCGGATTTTTCCAGAAAAATCCCCAACAGTAGTATCAGAGCATTGTTCTGCTCTGTTGAATTTTGTTTGAAATTAGCAGAAATTTCAAACACTTATCTTCTTCGATTTTCTATATCGCTAAACCCTTTTGCACATCGGAATGTCGCTACAGAGCAAGGGATACAGGGTAGTGGGTTGTTAAGCTAGGCTTAGTAGGACACAGCATATTGGGCGGTGGGTTGATTTAGCATTGCACTTGGTTCATTTCTGCTTCTTCTTTCTTCTGTGGAAGCTTTACCAACGCCCATCGCTATTTCACTCTTCTTGCTTGTATTCTTTTCCTAGATTTTGGATTTTTTTTGGGTCTTTATTTTTTACTCTTTAGATATTGGTATTTTTTCTGTTTCTAACTACTATCTGGGAGATGAAAGATAACTACTATTTATATTGGTATTTTTTGTTTTTAACTATTACTTTTTTTGGGTTACACCTTATAGCCATCATTGTTGTACTTCCCACATGCTGTGCAGCGGTTTAAAAGAGGTATGCATTGTTTCTTTCTTTTTTTGGTGTGTGTGTGCATGTGTAGGGAGGTTGTGGAGGAGCTCCAGTGGAGACGTCCGACTATGTTGTTAACCCTCAATTTTGAAGGATACTTATTAGAGATATTTCTTGAATACTTTATATTTAAATATGCTTTATACTTTGCTCTACTTTAGTTCCTCAAAAATTTATGTTGTATTTTTTTTGTTGCCACAAAATATTTTGTCAAAAAAAATATAATCGTTAAATAAAATAAATAATGTAAACTCATCTACTTTAGTTTCTCAAGAATTTATGTTGTATTTTTTGTTGCCACAAAAAAGTATTTATGTTTTATTTTGTAAAAAAAATTGTAATAGCTAAATAAAATAAATGATGTAAACTCATCTTTCTTTTGCTTTATCAGATTCTCTTTCCAAAGACTTTTTACTCTGTTCCACTAAATACATCGTTCTTAACCAAATCCTAAGTGACCTTCCCTCACTCTTTACGGGATTTTAAATTGCCCTTTCCTCACCTTTCGCGATAGTAGTATAGGCTATTTCCTCACCTTTCCCCGAAAATATTCTATATAGCCCACTACTTGATATGATCCCTTCTCTTAAAAACTATTTCCTCACCTTTCTCGACAATATTCTATACAACCCACTATTTGACATGATCCCTCCTCTTAAGAAGTTCAAGTTTCATTTTTATTTTTCATGAAAACCTTAGAGTGCATGGAGATGTTGAGCATGCTACCTTGGAGGCTTGATATCTTGTACTACTGATACTTGGACAAGCTAAAACTATGGTCCACCATTTTTTTAAGGCAACTATTAGCTGCAACAAGCATTCAAAAATCCAAACTATTTAACAAAAAAATTAAATCAAGACAACACCATCATCATTTTTAGTTGTCCATTGTTGATATATAAACAAATTCACATAAAAAACATGGAACACGTTCCTAAGTAGAAGGATAAAAATTCTATGGCATCTGGTTCGGTGCCAGTAACTACGATATCTTTCCTTCCGTTGACAATTTTTTCATCTTCTTCAACATTCTTTCAATCTATTTCAATCTACAAAAGTGAAAATTTATTTATACATTATATAGATGTATTACAATCTTTAAAAGTCAGTAGTTATTTATAAGTGTTTTTTTATTTAAAAATCAACAAACTGCTCTTAGCAAAGTGCTTTTTTAGTTATTTATACGTGTCTTTTTATTTAAAAATCAACAAACTGCTCTTAGCAAAGCACTTTTTTTTATTAGAGGAAGAAACAACTTTGCTTCACCATATTTATTTTTATTTGTAATTCCTTTATTCACAAATCACAGATTTGAGATTTTATGGTGACTCACTACAAGTAAATGTTTATTCAGGATTATTGCTATTACAATTTTTTTTCTCTTATAATTAATTTATTGGTTTAGTGTAATGTAATTAAATGTAGTTTTAAATAATATCTATTATTAATATATTTAATTCATATTTTGTTTATTTAGGAGAAACACTATTTTGAAGATATTTCATTGTATTGTTTTGAATATAGAATATATGATTTGTGGGGTTTTTAAAGTTTAATTAATTATTTGATATATGCACTATATTTTGGGATCTAAAAAGAAAATTGAAATTTATTTAAAGTAAAACATATTTAATAGATACAAAATGATTAAGAAAAACAATAAATTTTGATCGAAAATATAAATTCTAACATGAATTTTCACCTAGATTTTAAATTTACAAATTTATTTGTCATATAAATGTGTTTGTAATTTTGAATATTTTGGTTTATTTTTTCATGTGAATTTTATAAAATAACTTAATAATTTGTAATTCTATCTATTTTTAATTTTTGTTTTGTTTAAAATATATTTATAATTTAGAGAGGGATGGGGAGTGGGGTGGAGAGAGAGGGGGTAAGAGGATAAGGGAAAGGAGTAGAGATGAAGATTAAAGAAGATAAATGTAAAGAGGGAAAGGTGGGGGATAGTGAGGAAGGGAAAGTGGGAAAACAAAAGAAGAGGGAGAGAAGAGGAGAGAGTGAGTAAGTGTGTACATGTGTGAGAGAGAGAGATAGAAGGAGATGAGGAATAGGTTGGGAGGGGTAGAAAGAGATAGAAAGATGGGGAGAAAGACATAAAAAGAGAGAGTGGTGGGGAGAGAAAGAGGGGCGAAGAAGAGAGGGGAAGATGGAGAGAGAAAGCCCAGAGCTACAAGGGGAGAGAGACTGGGGACAATGAAGAAGGGGTAAGGAGAGAAAAAAGGAGTGAGGGGGGAAAAGAGAAGGGGAGGGAAGGAAAGAGACACATTGCTTGGGAGGGTTGTTTTGAAGGAAAATTCAAGGTAGGCATGGATAGTAGGGGGGAGAGAGAAAGAGAGATTGGAGGCATAGAAAGAGAGAGGGAGGGACGGAAAGAGTGAGACAGAGTGGTAAAGAAGAGAGTGGGGGAAGGGGGAAGAAAGAGAAATTGGAGGAGAGAGGCAAGGGTGAGAAAGGGGAAAATTGAAAGGCGATGTAAAAAGAGAAAGAGGGAGTGAGGGGGAGAGAGAAGGGAAGGGAGGGAAGGACATACCAAGCTCGGGAGGGTTGTTCTGAAGGATGAATTGAGAAAGGTAGTCAAGGATAGTAGGAGAAAGTGAATGGTAGAGAGAGAGAGAGAGAAGGATGGAGGCAGGGGGAGTGATAAAGGGGAAGAAAGTGAGTGGGAGAGAAGGAGAGGGAGAGGGAGTGGGAGGGAGTGAGATATGGGTTGAGATAGAGAGAGAGAGGGAGAGGGGGTGAGAGAGAGGGAGGAAGGGAGGGAGGGAGAGAGGGTGTGAGGTAAAGAAAGAGAAGAGAGAGAGGGAGGAGGGCGAGAGAGGAAAGGATGAGGCGAAGGGAGAGAGAGGGGGGAAGGAGATATGGAGAGAGAGAGAGGAGAGAGGAGTGAGGGAGAGTGAGAGAGAGTGAAAGAGAGATGGAAGGAGTGATACAGAGGAGATAGAGAGGGAAGAGGTCGAGGAGAGAGAGAGAGAGAGAGAGAGAGGAGAGGAGAAGGGAGAAAGAAGGAGAGAGAGCAAGAGAGGGAGAGACAGAGAGAGTGACAAAAGGAGGGACAGAGAGAGAGAGTAGGAGAGAAGGAGAGGGAGAGGGAGTGGGAGGAAGGGAAGGGTAGTTATATAGAGAGAGAGAGAGGGAGGGAGGGGCCAGGGGAGCGAGAGAGAGAGTGGGAGGGTGTGAGGCAATGAGAGAGGGGAGAGAGAGGGAAGAGGGTGAGGGGGAGAGAAAGAGAGAGTGAGGAAAGGAGGAGGTGAAGGGAGGGAAAAAGGGAGAGAGAGGAAAGGAGGAGGCAAAGGGAGGGCAAGAGAGGTAGAGAGGAAAGGAGGAGGCGAAGGGAGGGGGAGAGAGAGAGAGGTAGGGAGATATGGAGGGAGAGAGAGAGGGAAGGAGAGATAGAGGGCATGAGAGATAGGAGAGAGATGGAAGAGGGCGAGGGGGAGAAAGAGAGAGAGAGAGAGAGGGAGGGGGAGAAAGAGGGACATAGAGAGAGAGAGAGGGAGAGAGAAAAAGAAAGCGAGGGAGAGAGAGATAGAGAGAGATAGAGAGAGAGGGATGGAGAGAGAGAGGGAGAGAGATAGTGAGGGTGGGACAGAGGGATGGATAGAGGGCATGAGAGAGAGAGAGAGGAAAGGAGGGAGGGCGAGAGAGATAGAGGAAGCACAGAGAGATAGAGAGAGAGAGAGAGGGAGGGAGGGGGCAATGGAGCGAGAGAGAGAGAGAGAGTGGCATGGTGTGAGAAAAAGAGAGAGGAGAGAGAGGGAAGAGTGTGAGGGTGAGGGTGAGGGTGAGGGTGAGAGAGAGAGAGTGGAAAAGAGGAGGAAAACAAAGGGCGAGAGAGGGGGAAAGGAAAGGAGGAGGATAAGGGAGGGAGGGAGAGGTAGAGGGAGAGGGAGAGAGAGAGAGAGAGAGATATATATATATATATATATATATAGAGAGAGAGAGAGAGAGAGAGAGAGAGAGAGAGAGAGAGAGAGAGACAGAGACAGAGATAGAGAGAGAGAGACGGAGGGAGAGAGAGAGGGAAGGAGAGACAGAGGGAGTGAGAGAGAGGAAATAGAAAGGGAAGAGGGTGAGGGGGAGAGAGAGATACAGAGGAAAGGAGGAGGCAAAGGGAGAGAGAGAGAGACAGGGATGAAGAGAGAGAGAGACAAGGACAGAGAGAGAGAGACAGGGACGAAGAGAGAGAGACAGGGAGGAGAGACAAAGAAGGATAGATAATGGGGATAGAGCGATATAGAGGGATAGAGAGAAGGATAGATAGGGAGCATGATAGACAAATGAAATGATAGAGAGAGAGGGAAATAAAGAGGGAGGGAGGTGGTGGATAGAGAGAGAGAGAGAGAGAGAGAGAGGAGAGTAAGGTGTGGGTGGGAGATAGGTAGGGTAGAAGTGCAAGAAGGAGTGATGGAGAGAGGGAGAGAGATAATAGGAATGGTAGAGGGATAGAGGGAGAGAGAGTAGGAGTGGGAGAGGAGAGAGGGAGAGAGAGTGTAAGAGAGAGCGATAATGTTTAACAAACAAATAAACATTGATAGAGAGATAGAAAGAGAGTGTGAGAGATTGAAGGGAAAAGGTTGAGTGAGAGGCTAAAATAGAGGATAGGGAAGCATAAGAGGGAGAGAGAGAGAATGTCTAGAGGGAGAGGGAGAAGGTATAGATAGAGGAAGAGGATAATATGGAGAGAGGTAGTTAAAGAGAGAGAGAGACGGAGGAGACGGAGCCATAGGTCAGGAAAGAGGGAGAGGGAGAGTGAAAAGGGTGAGAGAGAGAAAGATGGTAGATAGGGAGAAAGAGGAGGGGAATAATATAACATGAGAGATCAAGTGTTAAAGATATTGAGAGAGAGAGATAGAGAAAAATTTCAAGAGGTAGAAAAGGAGACATGGAAAGAGAGAAGAGAGGTGGGAGTGGGGAGATAAAGAACATCGGTGACGGGTAAAGTGAGAAGGAGAGAGGGAGAGAGAAGGGATAATAAGAGATAGAGAGTTCTAAAGAGAGGGAGATAGTTAGAGGTAGATGGGAAAGACATCGAGTAAAGGGTGTCATAAGGAGCAAGGAAGAGACAAAGAAATGGAATTGGTTTTAGAGATAGTGATATGTGTAGTGATAAAATGAAGTTTTCAGAGAGAGAGAGAGAGAAGGGGGTGGAAAATAATGAGCGAGAGGGTGAGGAAGAGGGTGAAGGAGAGGGAGAAGGAGGGAGGGCTCAAGGGAGAAATATAGACAAAGAGACAAAGGTAGAGGGAGATGGAGCAAGAGGGAGAGGGAGAGGAACTGATCTAGAGGAAGACAGATGGGGACATAGGGAGGAAGTGGAGAGAGAGATAAGCTGGGGAGGGAAGAGAAATAGAGGGAGTAGGGAGAATTAAAGAGGAAGAGGAGAGAGCTATGGGAGTGGGAGTGTGGGAGGGAGGGTAGTAGGCGATCACTCCCCCAATCCTCCACCTTCTCCTACTCCTCCACCTCCAACACCACCTCCTTCGCCTCCACCTACCCCACCTTCGTCTCTGACACCTCCACCTCCTCCTCTTCCTTCTCTACCTCCCTCTCCACCTCCTCCACCACCTTCGCACCTCTACCTCCTCCTCCTCCTCCTCCTCCTCCTCCCTCTCCCCATCCTCCTCTATCACCACCACCTCCTCTTCCACCACCACGACCTCCTCCTCCTCCTACACCTCCATCTCCACCTCTTCCTCACCCTACTCACATTCCCCCACACACTCCTCCTCCTCCTCCTCCTCCTACACTCCATCCTCCTCCTCCAACTCCACCTACACCACCAAATCCTCCACCTCCACCTCCCCCACCTTCACCTTCACCTTTGTCTCTACCATGTCCACCTCCACCTCCACCTACTCCACCTTTGCCACCTCCTCTAACTCCACTTCCCCCACCATCGCCTCTGCCATATCCACCTTCACCTCTACCTCCACCTCCTCCTCCTCCTCCTCCTCCACCTCCACCTCATGTGCACCTTCGCCACCTCCTTGCCCTCCAATTCCTCCTCCTCCTCCTCCACCTGCAACTCCAACTCCACCTCCTCCGCCATCACCTGCACCAGCTACCCCTCCTCCTCGAACACCACCTCCTCCTCTTCCACCGCCTCCTCAACCTCCGCGTTTCCCATGTTTGCCTCTTCCACCTCCACTTCCTCCTCCTCCATCCCCACTTCCTCCTCCTCCTACTCCTCCACCTCCTCTTCCTCCCCTGTATTTTTCACCACCACCTCTTCCTCCTCCTCCATCTCTATCTCCACCTCCACCTCCTCCCCCTCTTCCTCCATCTCCATCTCCACCACCACCTCCTCCCCCTCCTCCTCCTCTTCCACCTCCACCTCCACCACCATGACCACCTCCTCCACCTACACGTCCACTGCCACCTTCTCCTCCACCACCACCTCCTCTTCCACCTCCTCCACCTTCACCTCTACACCCCCCTCCTCCACCTCCTTCATCACCTCCACCTCTACCTCCACCACCTTCGCCACCTCCACCTCTCCTCCTCTTCCTCTTCCTCCTCCTCCTCCTCTTCCACCTGACCTCCAACTCCACCTATGCCACCTCCTCCTCCACCTCGTCCCCTTACCCCTCCTCCTCCACCTCCACCTTCACCTCCTTGGCCATCACCTACACCTCCTCCCCATCCTCCTCCACCACCACCTCCTCCTTCTCCACCTCTACTTCTGCTTCCACCACCTCCTCAGCCTCTACCTCCCCCACCTTCACCTCTACCACCTTCACCTCCACTTCCTACCCCTCCTCTTCCTCCCCCATCTCTGCCACCTCCTCCTCCTCCTCCTCCTCCTCCTCCATCTCCACCTCCTCCAACTCCCCCTCTTCCTCCTCTTCCACCTCCAACGCCACCTCATCTTCCACCTCCTCCTCCACCTCCACCACTGCCCACTCCGCCGCCTCCTCCTCCACCTCCACCTCCTCTGCCATCCCATGCACCTTCTCCCCCTCCTCCTGCACCACCACCTCCTCCTCTACAACCTCTTCCTCCACCTCCGCCTCCACCTCTGCCCCCTCCTCCTCTACCTCCTCCCCCTCCACCTTTGTTTCCTCCCCCTCCTCCTCCTCTGCCTCCTCTTCCTCCACCATCTCTGCCACCTTCTCCCCCTCCCCATCTTCCTCCACCCCTTCTTCCTCCTCTTCCACCTCCACTGCCACCTACTCTTCCACCTCCACCTCCATGCCCTCCCCCTCCACCTCCACCTCCACCTCCACGCCCTCCCCCTCCACCTCCACACCCTCCCCCTCCACCTACACCTCAAACTCCTCCACTATCACCTGCACCCCCTCCCTCTCCTCCTCCTCCACCACCACCTCCTCCTCCTCCACCGCCACCTCGTCTTCCACCACCTCCTCCACCTCTACCTCCGCCCACTCCAACTCCACCTCCTCCCCCTCACCCTCCTCCTCCTCCACCCCTGCCACCACCTCCTCCACCATCGCTTGCACCCCCTCCCCCTCTTCCTCCTCCTACACCACCACCTCCTCCTCCTCAACCTCTGCCTCCTCCTCCACAACCTCCTTAGCCTCCACCTCCCCCACCTTCTCCTTCGTCACCTCCTCCTTCTCCACTGCCACTTCCTCCCCCTCCTCCTCCTTCGCCACCTCTTCCTCCCCCATCTCTGCCACCTCCTCCTCCTCCTCCTCCTCCCACTCTTCCTCCTATTCCACTTCTACCTCCACTTCCTCTTCCACCACTATGACCACCTCCCACACCTATGCCTCCACTACCAGCGCCAACACCACCTCCTCCTCCTCCTCCTGCACTTCCACCTCTGCCCCCTCCTCCTCCACCTCCTTCATCACCTCCGCCTCCACCTCCTCCGCCACCTCCATCTCTCCTCCTCTTCCTCCTCCTCCTCCTCCTCCTCTTCCACCTAGACCTCCACCTCCACCTCCTCCTCCACCACCACCTCTTCCACTTCCACCCCCTTCTCCTCCTCCACCTACTCCGCAAGTCCACCTCCTCTTCCTGTACCTCCACCTCCGCCTCCCACTCTTCCTCCCCATCCCCTCCTAAGTAAACATAAAAAAAATATAACATTTCATTCTCTTTACTTATAATATCGATTCATTTCCACATTTCTTTACAATAATAATTCGATATCAATATATACATAGTAATCTAACATATATATATATATATATATATATATATATATAATATGAATAATTAATTATGAAAAAAACAATTTAATTGATACAATTTATACTAAATATTTATTCTTAATGGGCATAACTATTTTTAAACTCAACTTACAAAATTATATAAATCCTTTAAAAAAATAAAATAAACAAAATGCACAATTACCATAGAGAAATTCTGCAAACCCCAAATATAAGTAACCTACAAACACAACGAAACCTCAAAATAGATCCACTAGTTATAAGGATAAGCATAATTACAATGGAATACCACCACGCATATTCTATGGCTTGATGTAGTCTCAAATGGAATGAAAAATATCTTCCTCATCATTGGAGCACATAAGGTTAGGGTGGCCGAAACACAAGATTACCAAAACAGCACTATGCCTTCAATACCTTTGCTACTAAGATGTATTTCTAAGGTATTGATGCATTAAGACAATGTAGCCACAACACTATGTAACCATTCAGGTTTTGTTGTTATTTGTGTTTATATTTTAAAAGCAAATTTAATTGGTTGAGTGAATTAATTGTAATTGAGTGTGAGAGTAGACAAATCTTGAGGACTAAATTATCCATAAACATTTGTAATTGAGTGTGAGAGCAGACGAATCTTGAGGACTAAATTATCCATAAACATAAACCCTATCCATAGTTGCAAGATCGGATCCATAAACGCTATCCATAAACGTGCAAATAAAATTATCCATAAACGCTACGCTATCCATAAACGTGCAAACAAAATTATCCATAAACGCTACGCTATCCATAGTTGTAGGAAAAAATTATAAACAAGGCTCGAAGAAGAGGAATGGCTAAAGAACGTTAAGATAATTCGAAAAATTATCCATAAACGCTATCCATAGTTGCAAAAATAAATTATAAATAAGGCTTCATTTAAAACAAGGCTCGAAGAACAAAGAGGCATGGCTAAAGGACGTTAAGATAAGGATTTATTTAAAACAAGGCTCAAAGAAGAAAGAGGCATGGCTAAATAACATTAAGATAATTTTAATGGACAGAAATAGCTTTATTACCTTGAAAAGAAATGGCATGGACAAGAGCGTGGATCGAACACATGACCTTCATGGCGCGGACCCGAGCGTGGATTGAACACATGACCTTCAGATATTCACTTTGATGCTCAGCTTTCCCTTGACGCTCTCCCAACAAAGCTATCTTCCTTACTTATGAAAAAGATACATACAGAGGCAACAAGATTGGCGTTACCAATGGAAACATATTGCTTGCTAAATCCACACTGAAAAATGAAGGAAACCACTGTGAAAAAAAATCCCATCACCGGAATCCATCTATTAACTAAATTTAACTAAAGCAAAAAGAAAAAAGCAAAAAGTTAACTAAAGCAAAAAAGCAAAAAGCTCCCAAAAACAAAAAGTTAACTAAATTTTAAAAGCCCAATATTAATTCCATTTTTGAAAGCTCTAGAAACAAACAAAATAAAAGTTAACAGTTAAATTTAAATAACACAGAAAAGTTAACACTTAAATTTGAAAAGCCAATGTAAAAAATTAAAAGTTAAATTTAAAAACAACTGTTAATTGCTTTTGAAGTAAAAGATTGGCAATTTCAAAGGCCGAACAATTATCAGCAAAGTAAAGACCAAACAGAATTATTTGGTTTTTAAAAAAAATTGAATTAAAAAACTAAAAAAGCAATGGTGATATTTAAAAACACAATTTGTAAATTACTTTAAATTGGCGGAAGAATAAAAAAAGTTAATAAATTCACAGAATTACCCAAAAAAAATTATTATAAATATTTTTCAATACCTTTGCTTCTCAGCTAAGATGTTTTTCTAATGTATTGGTGCATTAAGACAATGTACCTGAAGCGCTCTGTAGCCATTGTGTTTATATTTTAGAAGCAAATTTAATTGGTTGAGGTGGGTATTAATTGTAAGTGTGAGGATAGACGAATCTGGAGGACTAATTGTAATGGAACACAAAAATATCAATAAGTGCTTTCCATTTCAAATGCACTTACATTTGAAATATGCCAACAAAATTATTCATAAAGGCTATCCAAAATTATTCATAAACATAAACCCTATCCAGATCGGACAATGAAACACTAAAAGTATAATGGAACACGAAAAGTATCAATAAGTTCTCTCCAGAGTTGCAGCAAAATAATTATAAACAAAATTATCCTTTAGGTGCACGAAAAAATATTAAACCATATCCATGGGCGAAGTAAAAACTAAACCCTATGCATAGGTGCAGGAAAAAATATTAAACCATACCTTAAAACAAGGTTCGAAGAAAAGGCATGGCTTCAAATCTTCAAACAAAATTATCCATAAATAATATCCATAGTTGCGGAATTTTTTTTATAAAAGAGACTTTAAAACAACGATCGAAGGAGAAGAGGCGTGGCTATAGAATGTTAAGATAATTCGAGTGGACATAAATGACTTCCTTAGCTCTAATGTGATTAGACTAGAATTATGAAGTTTTAGGTTCGTTGAAAGTGGATCGAGCACATGACCTTCAGATATTCAGTTTGATGCTCAGCGTTCCCTTGATGCTCTCCCAACACAGCTATCTTTCTTACTTCTGATCATCGAACATCCACTCATTTTATCTAATCATCGAACATCCTCATATAATAACTGATCGTTTATCGTCTTGAAACAATTGGGCATGACCGTGGTTTCAGCCGTTGATGACCAACAGTGGTGGGAGTCCTTAAGAAATCTTCACATATTGCCGAAAGAGATTGCGATTGCAAAATCCGCATTGAACAATGAAAAAAAAGCTATGAAAGAAATTCTCGTCGGTCAAATCCCTCTATCCCTTAATCAGCCATTAACTACGTTTGAATTTAAGATTCCTGACAGCCTAAGAAAAGCAACAACTAATTAAATTTTAAAAGCCGAATATTAATTCCATTCTTGAAAGCTCTACACACAAAAGAAAAGTTTAATAGTTAAAATAAAATAAAAATAAAGCACACAAAAAAATTATCCCTTAAATTTATAAAAGCCAAAGTAAAAGATTAAAAGTAAAATTTACAAAAGAAACCATTCGTTGCTTTTGAAGAAAATATTGGCAATTTGAAATATTAACAGTTAATGGTAAAATACAAATTTAAAAGTAAAACTTTATTTTTATAGCATGGCAATAACATTATAAGAGAAAGAATTCATAGAATTACTCACCACCAAGGAAAGTGATTATAATTTTTTGCTCTGAAAAATAAAATTGTCAAAGTATAATTTGACAATAAGTTGTTTAATAACAAAATTCTTTATTAGAATTCATATGGTTTAATAATATTTTTCAATAATAAAATAATTTTTTTATTAATAAATAAAGTTATATACACTAACAATTATTTTTATTAATAATTAAAAAATAATTAGTTTATAATTTTTTCTAAGAAATTTTAAATGATAAATAATATAAATAAAATACTTATCTCAAAATTTCAGTGAATCTATTCTTTTCAATATTTCTAAGAGCTTTGCAAAACTATAGTAGTCTCAAAAACCCTAGCTACTTAATCACTAAGGGTTTTTTTAAGTACAACCAATTAGTTACTGGTTTAAAAAATGAGGGCAATTACAAGGAAACACTAATCCAGTTTCCCAATAATATCTTGATTTGAAAAAAAATATATATAGATATTAATATATTCACTAATTATAATGAATTTATTATTAGATATTTCTCTATATTGTGCTACATATTATCTTCCACAAATAGTTTCCCTTATTTAATGTAGCATTTGACCACTATGACAAGTATAATATCTGATCCAATATGTTTCCCTTAACCAAAAACCATTATGAATGTCAAATCATTGATATGATGCATCAGCATTAATTTATTGTGATCGTTCATACTCTTAGTGAAATACAAACCCTCCCATATAGCAACCTCTAACCACTATTACCATTAAGAAAAATTGACATTGATCACTTGATTATTCTCAAGGGACTAACTCTAAAATTAATTAGACCATAGTTCCTTACAATCTTTAACATAATGAATTCTAAAAACTATGATGCATAGTAGACATTGTAACTCTTGAAATGTTACAACACACATCAATTTTAATATCAAACACATTAACTATAACATTAAAGCTCTAACTTCTATGTACTTAAAGTGGTCTAACATAGTCAAGATAAAGATGAATGAAGTGTAATTCCAAATTAATTCCAATAAAAAAGGAATATAAGATCTGTTGAGAATTTTGGAGATAATATTTTGATTATTGATATTGACCCAGAAAGCACTTTTCATGACTCAAGATCATTAGAGTCAACATATGGTAATGATCTTGACTAGTAATGATGGTGTAGATTTTGTAGACCCTTGAAGGTCTTAATGTTAGTCTATGAATTTCAGTTTACTTATTATTTCTTCACGCTCTAATTTTATAAATAATTATAGTTTTTTTCTATTTTATCCTTCCATGCATTGACAAATATTCTCTATTTGGTTTCTGTTTATTTATCTTTATGTTATTTGGTTAAATATATATTGTTAAAATAAGTTTTTTATATCTTAATTTTTTTTCTTATTTCTAATTTTTTTGCTATTGAGCATTAAATTAAATGTTGAGTTTTGAGTCAAATCTAAGATGAAGGCTTGTTGTTCTGCTACTTTCATTGATATGTCAACCATTAGGGATATATATTTGAAACACATTACATAAAACATGTATCCAATCTCATTTTTTTTATTTAGCAATGACATTCAAAGGAAGCAAAACACAACAAAATGGGATGATAGTATAAATAGTACTTAAATAAAACATGTATGCCATCTCATTTATTTATTTAGCAACAACATTCAAGGGAAACAAATCACAACAAAATGGGATGATAGTATAAATATTTCTTCTCCATTAACCTTGTTAGATTCAACAATAGTGTTATGTTTTTTGTTATTTTTTCACAATTTTGTAGCATAATGTGAACAATTAATTTTCAGATATATGCATGATATCTATTATGCCATTCAAAATAAAATGTCAAAATCAAAATAAGAATTTACATTCTGATTTTTAAATTAATAGATATATTAAACAAAACTCATTAAAATAAACCCTCATTCAAAAGAACAAGTTACCATTGTCATTTTGCATGAATAGGGAGAGTCTCTAACATTAAACTCACTGTGCTAGAAGAAATTTCTCAAATGACCATGATGACAAAAATCTACAACTGAGCAAAACACATTGGTGACATGTTGAATATGAATCGGTATGGATGTAAAAATTAAAATAACTCAATTTTGTTCCCCTCTTTAGTAATTTGGCTAGCCATGAAGCAATATTCACCAGTTAACCCGCAAGAAATCTTTAGAAATCTTCCAACAAATAGAGGGTACCTCAATACATACAAAAAATGTTTCCTCCCTCATTGCACATTTAGTTGTCCCTCAAAATATCTGAAGTTTGTTATGTCTACTCTTTAGATGTAGACCTGAAAGAGGTTGTGTATCAACCTACAACTCACCAAATGTTTATAGAATCAATTCATAATCTAACATAATATTCCCAATTTTACCACTAGCTTGAGAAGAACAAGGGGATGTACTTTTATTGCACTTGTATGTTTAAGAAGAAGAAGAAAGGGAAGAATAATTTTACAAGGCCATTTACATTTTACCTATCAGTACCTCTGACATAATCTCCTAACAATATGAAAGAAAATATTAACAGATCTCCTAAGAATCTAAAAGAAAATATTCACGGAGTTTAAAACAAAAGTGAAGTAAACAATACAATCAATGGGAATGAAATCTTGGCACGTATTCAACTTGAAGACCCACAACAAAAATAGAATCTACACTAAATTGCATGAAATTTTTTTAGCATAGCATAGAAAAAGAGAAGCATAGAAAATTGCAACAACTTCTAGCATAATCTATTGAGCCTGGCATCTTACAGTTTCTTGGACATGGAACAAATGTATTCATTAAGAAAATAACATAGAAAATCATGGTAGTTTAGAAAATACAAGAACACAAGAAATTGACTCCACACAAACATGACATAGAAGATGGAAGTTCATCATAGGCATAGGACCAAGCATAGTAAACTAAACCCAACAGGAAAAAAAACAAGTTTTGAAGATCGAATTCACTTTTTGTTCACCCCTTGTTACCACAATAACAATTATAGAAGAAAATTATGGTCAAGATAAAATGCGATCCAAGCATACCTATACTCAGGAAGTCTCATCGAAGCATTCTAGGCTAGATTAAATATTAATTGAAATGCCAATGAAAATCAATTTAGGAATATAGGTTATTTCAACCTCACCATTAATTGATCAACAAGTTCATTGTGTATAGTCAAATACACCTAGCACTTCGTCTATGATATAAAGAAAAAATAGTCAAACATACCTTGTAAGAAACCAAACCATATCACGCTTTAGAAAAACAGATATTTAAAACCATAGAAATATTTGTGAGAGAAACCAAGGAAATATAAAAAAATAATGAAGTTCGATAGTAACAAGATTCAACAGACAAAACAACAAGAAATGGAGATTTGGTTTGAATCTTAGAACTAGGAAATAAAACAAATTAATATAAACATTAGAATAAGAAATAATGATCCACCTTTTGTTGTCCAACAATTAGTACATAAGTCGGTTGACCACAATGAGAAACACAATTCTTAACTAAATGGATTGGAAGACAAAGTGATAGTTCAAGAAATTAATAATTATCCATTATAATTCAAAAGGCTCACCAATAGTTTTCCCAGACAAAGAAAGAATTAGAAACGTCATTAGATCATGTAGCTACAATTAGCATAGTTCTTAAAAATTGGCCAACATATTTAACATCCACATGCAATTGGATAAAAGAAAAAAAAATCGAATTTTAGAATTATACTCTCGAAAAGTAACTCTATCTTTCCCTCTCGTTCTCTCTCTCTCTACTCCACTCACACTCCCTCTCTCCCACTCTCTTTATCCATACCCTTGTGTGCCGCTCTCTTTATCTTACTCACTCTCCTCCACATTATCTCTTTATCCCTTCACCTCACTCTCTACCACCCTCTCCATTTCCTTCTCCACCACTCCCCGTCTCTCACCCTCTCCCTCTCCCAATCACTCTCTACCTACATCTATCCATCAACTTAGCTCTCTCTTCTCTCTCTCTCTCTCTCTCTCTCTCTCTAGTCTCTTGTTCCCCTCTCCCTGTCCCAGCCTCTCTCTCTTACCCTCTCTCTTATCTTACATGCCAAACATACCTCTACATCCCTCTCTTTCCCTCTCCCTTTATCTCACCCCTTTTATCCCTCCCTCACCCTCCCCCCCACATCTCTCGCTATCTCTCTCTCTCTTTCCCTCCCTCTCTCTCTCCTTCTCCCTCTCTCTCTTTAAATCCCTCCCTCTCACTTGCTCTCCCCCTTCTTATACTATCCTATTACCCTATCCCTCTCCAACACTAAGTCTATCGCTCTCTGTTCCCTTACATGTTTCCCCTCCCTCTACCTCCCTTTCTTTCTCCCTCTCCCTCCATCCTACTCCATCCCTTTCCCATATGTTTCTCCTTGTTGGACTTACATTTCAAATGTTCTGATAAAATTATAAATAGTTGGAACCTTTTGGCGATTACATAATGACTAGGTCAATTTGAATGTCATTTAGGACACTGTATACTACTTTATTTTGTCAAATTCTGTAATACATTATTCAATTTTTTTTACCCTCTGTTTTGCTTACTATTATATATGAATTTTATGGCTTCTAGTTTTTGTCTTATCGAAACATTTCTTCTTACTTTCAAGAATTTATGAAAACATTCCAATTCACATCATCAAAGTAGTGATATTGGATTATTCCACAATAGATATAATATATTTATGTATAACAACATTTATGATAAAACAAATGTCATTCTCCATGTCTTGGTCCTTTCCTTAGGTAAATAGTGCCACACCCATAGTTTTCCAAGTGATTTATAATCATATCATTTATATGTCCGTGATAGTACTTATTCTAGTACCTATTTGGAGGCATGAGCTTCTCCTACTATTGGTGAAAACATAAGAAGAGTTTCATCTACAAATTGTTGATAAAATGCAATTTGATCATCCCCGTGAAGTTCCATACCCCTAGTTTTGTTTGAGGGTACCATAGCCTTAATAGCTCATCTCATTCCTTTTTCCCATTAGAAAGAAGAAGAAGGATAATGGGTCCCCTTGTCTAATTCCACAACGTGGACTAAATGTTGAGGAGGGTGGTCCATTTATGAGAATCAAGAAGAAGGCCTTGGAAACAAGAGAGATAATCTAATTTATCTATTTGTTAGAAAACCCAAAGGTGAAATGGATGTGATAGATGTATTGCTAGTTGAGTCTACCAAAATAATTGGGCATGTCAAACTTAATGCCCATACCCAAATTTTCAAATTTTTATAGATTGAATCAATTCATGGGCCAAAATGATGCTATAAAGGATTTTTCCACCTTCACCATAACAATATTTCTCCTAGAAGATGAGATTTTACATTCTTTTTCATGTCTTCCTTAGGAAATACGTGTGAAGTAGGTGGCATTGTGTTTGTGAGTATTGGGGATGTTATGCAAAATCCCAAACCAATTCCCAAACATGTTACTTAATGATGGCCTGATATGATTGAAAGACGTCTAAGGTAAAGCCATATGGTATAGGAGTTTTGCTTTGAACTTTTAAATGGCTACTAGTTCCACGTCTTGAATCGATATCTGCATGAGAAAGTCTTTCTCGTGCTTCTAAGTAATCAAACTGGGAATGTTCTATGTAATTCTTTCAATAGAATCCCTTAAATACCTTTTTGTTTTAGTGAGAAAAATATTAGTAGTAATTTGTGAATTCCTTTTCAATGTTAGCATCTCACTATAACTTCAACCCCTAATTGTGTTTTAGGGTTGAAATTTTGTTATGATGTTGATGTTAAAACATGGACAAATGGAATAATTGTATGTTCTTCTCTCCTTCATTTAGCCATCAATATTTTACTTATTTTGCATAACATCCCCAACACTCACAAACACAATGCCACCTACTTCACATGTATTCCTAAGGAAGACGTGACAAAGATTGTAAAATCTCATCTTCTAGGAGAAATCTAGTTATGATGAAGAGGAAAAATCCTCTATAACATCATTTTGGCCCATGAATTGATTCGATCTATAAAGATTTCAAAATTTGGGTATGGTCATTAAGCTTGACATGCCCAATTATTTTGGTAGACTCAACTAGCAATACATCTATCACATCCTTTTCACCTTTTGGTTTTCTGACAAATAGATAAATTAGATTATCTCTCTTATTTCCAAGGCCTTCTTCTTGATTCTCATAAATGGACCACCCTCCTCAACATTTAGTCCACCCTGTGGAATTAGACAAGGGGACCCATTATCCTACTTCCTCTTTCTAATGGGAAAAAGGAATGAGTTGAGCTATTAAGGCTATGGTTCCCTCAAACAAAACTAGGGGTATGGAACTTCATGGGGATGATCAAATTGCATTTTATCAACAATTTGTAGATGAAACTACTCTTATGTTTGCACTGATAGTATGAGAAGCTTATGCCTCCAAATAGGTACTAGAGTACCTTATGGTAGCTTTGGGCACAAGTATAATTCATGGTAAGTTTCATATATTCTTCTTCAATGCTCCTATTGCTATTCAATTACATATTTCCAAAATTCTCGGATATCAATGGAGTTACCTTCAGTCTAAATACATGGGTTCTCTATGTGTTACAAAGGCCCTTTGGTGTGCCTTGTGGGAGTATCTTCACCTTTACTTCCCTAGTTTCTTTTACATGATCGATGTTATGGTCACAAAATGATTGTAAGCTAAATTAGTGATATTATAGATAGAATCAAAGTTATGAAGCTAATGAAGCTTTGAGATAACGAGCAATATTTTTCCATTTAAAGCATTGAGAATGTATTAGTTGAAGTAAGCATGAAAAATTATATTAGATAAATCTATTGATTAACATACAAAAATCTTTATATTTTGATTAACCATACATTCAGTGTAATAAATGACAGTGATTTGCTCACAAAAAAATATTATAATTAATAAAAAATAACTAAATAATAGGCAAGAAACAATTACTGCCATGACTATTCCTTGTCAAAATATGTAAAGTTTTAAATATAATTTACATGTATGGCATAATAATATAAAATTTCAAATTAAAAGAAATAAAAATAAAATAAATAATGATAATGAAAAAACAAATTTGAGATAAATTATTTAATTGATGTGGATTTTACTCTTTTAGAATTAAAAGGTCAAAATTTTCAGCATTGTTAGTTATATATATAATATTGAATAGGTATATTATTCACACAAGTGATTAATATATTTAATATAGAATCTAAAAATGTAATGTGTTCCTTACTTACTCTGTTACATTAATTTTTAATAACTAACTTGCAAAATTATTAATCTCTGGATAGTTAAATTATCAATATCAAAATAATGGTTAACCAATTTTAGTGTTTTAATATTATATTGATGGTTAATGAATTTTACTATATTTGTAATTAGAATATTTCTAATTTTCATTTAGATTAATAAATTTTGCGCGTATATATAATGCCAAATTTATAATATAGTTAACGGACTTTATCAAATCTGAAATCAATTCTACATCACCCAACAACGCCACTCCAAATTTGAAAATGGGTACCTGCCAGGTCAGGAGTGTGGAGACCACAGAGAAAGCATTTTAAACCGGAAAACATGGCGGAGAGTATGGGATGGTAGGTGCATAAAACGGCCATGATGTGTTCTGGGAAATAGTAAATTGAAAAAAGCATAGCCGTTGTGGAGACGAGGAAATAAATAAGGATTGAGCTTTCCATGGGTGGAGAGAACGAATCAAACCGCTCGTTGGTGCACAGCTGAGCGAGAGCTGATGCCTAACTTCTTGGCATCCAGAGAGAGAATGCAAACGCATGCATACCACCGGTCCTGACCATCCTCTGAACGCTCAAGGCATGTCGAAGGAATCCAAAAGGAGAACTATAATCCCATGGAAATTTCTGTGAATTGCATGGTGCAGAGCACGATCCGATTGAGTGGGAGTACGGGACGGGAGTTCTGAAAAAGAGACCATCCGATTCCTTTTGTGTGAATGCCATCCGATTTCATTAATGGTATATATATATTGATTATCTATGTTAATTGTAAGTCTACATAATAATTATTTCTATTCATGAAAATAGATATGTTCTTATCTCTTTGAAATACATATGTTCTTATCTTCTTCGATTTTGTATATCGCTAAAACCTTTTGCACAGCAGAATGCCGCTACAGAGCAAGGGATACAGGGCGGTGGGCTGTTGAGTTGGGCTTAGCAGGACACGGCATATTAGGCGGTGGGTTGATTTAGCATTGCACTTGGTTCATTTCTGCTTCTTCTTTCTTCTGTGGATGCTTTAGCAATGGCATCGCTGTTTCGCTCTTCTTGCTTGTATTCTTTTCCTGGCTTTTGGGTTTTTTTGGGTCTTTGATGAAAACCTTAAAGTGCATGGAGATGTTGAGCATGCTACCTTGGCGGCTTGATATCTTGTAGTACGGATACTTGGATACTTGAATTTGGGTGCAGTGGACAAGCTAAAACTATAGTCTATCTTTTTTAAAGGCAACTATTTACCGAAACAAGTATTCAAAAATCAAAACTATTTAACAAAAAAATTAAATCAACACCATCATCATTTTTAATTGTCCATTGTTGTTATATAAACAAATTCACATAAACAGCACGAAACAAATTCCTAAGTAAAAAGACAAAAATTCTATGGTATCTGGTTCAGTGCCAGTAACTATGATATCTTTCTTTCTGTTTACAATTTTTTCATCTTATTCAAAATTATTTCAATCTATTTCAATCTTCAAAAGTGAAAAGTTATTTATACATTATGTAGATGTATTACAATCTTTAAATGTCAATAGTTATTTATTAGTGTTTTTTATTTAAAAATCAAGAAACTAATCTTAACAAAGCACTTTTTTAGTTATTTATACATGTCCTTTTATTTAAAAATCAAGAAACTGCTCTTAGCAAATTAATTTTTTTATTAGAGGAAGAAATAGGTTTGCTTCACCGTATTTATTTTTATTTGTAATTCCTTTATTCACAAAGAGATTTTATGGTGACTCACTACAAGTAAATGTTTATTCAGGATCTCTATGGATTATTATTATTATTATAATTTTTTTCTCTTATAATTAATTTATTGGTTTAGTGTAATGTAATTAAATTTATCTTTAAGTAATGTCTATTATTAATATATGTAATTCATATTTTGTTTATTTAGGAGAAACACTATTTTGAAGATATTTCATTGTATTGTTTTGAATATAGAATATACGATTTGTGGGGTTTTTAAAGTTTAATTAATTATTTGATAGATGCATTATATTTTGGGATCTAAAAGAAAATTGAAATTTATTTAAAGTAAAACATATTTAATAGATACAAAATGATTAAGAAAAATAATTTAGTTTGATTGAAAATATAAATTCTAACATGAAATTTGACATAAATTTTAAATTTATAAATTTATTTTTCATAGATATGTGTTTGTAATTTTGAATATTTTCATGTATTTTTTCATTTGGATTTTATAAAATAACTTAATAATTTTTAATTATATCTATTTTTAATTATATTTTTGTTTAAAATATATTTATAATTTATAGAGGGATGGGGAGTGAGGTGGAGAGAGGGGGTAAGAGGATAAGAGAAAGGGGTAGAGATGAAGATGAAAGAAGATAAATGTAAAGAAGGAAAGGTGGGGGATAGTGAGGAAGGGAAAGTGGGAAAACAAAACAAGAGGGAGAGAAGAGGAGAGAGTGAGTAAGTGTGTACGTGTGTGACAGAGAGAGAGAGATAGAAGGAGATGAGGAATAGGTTGGGAGGGGTAGAAAGAGATAGAAAGATGGGGAGAAAGAGGTAAAAAAGAGAGAGTGGTGGGGAGAGAAAGAGGGGCGAAGAAGACAGGGGTAGATGGAGAGGGAGAGCCCAGAGCTACAAGGGGAGAGAGATTGGGGACAATGAACAAGGGGTAAGGAGAGAAAAAGGGAGAGAGGGGGGAAAAGAGAAGGGGGGAGGGAAAGAGATACATTGCTTGGGAGGGTTGTTTTGAAGGACAATTCAAGGTAGGCATGGATAACAAGGGGGGAGAGAAAGAGAGAGATTTGAGGCATAGGAAAAGAGAGGGAGGGAGGGGAAAGAGGGAGAGAGAGTGGTAAAGAAGTGAGTGGGGGAAGGGGGGAGAGAGAGAAATTGGAGGAGAGAGGCAGGGGTGAGAAAGGGGGAGAGTGAAAGACGAGGGAAAGATAGAAAGGGGGATTGAGGGGGAGAGAGAGAAGGGGAGGGAGGGAAAGACATACCGAGCTCAGGAGGGTTGTTTTGAAGGAAAAATTGAGAAAGGTAGTTAGAGATAGTAGGAGAGGGAGAATGGTAGAGAGAGAGAGAGACATAGAGAGAGAGAGGGGGATGGAGGGAGAGAGGGAGATAGGGGGAGTGATAGAGGGGGAGAGAGAGAGAGTGGGAGAGAAGGAGAGGGAGAGGGAGTGGGAGGGAGTGAGAGATGGGTAGAGAGATAGAGAGAGAGAGAGAGAGAGGGAGGGAGGGGGTAGGAGGGAGGGTGTGAGGCAAAGAGAGAGGAGAGAGAGAGGGATGAGGGTGAGGGGGAGAGAGAGAGAGGGAAGGAGAGATGGAGTGAGTGATAGAGAGGGGACAGAGGGAGAGAAGAGGGTGAGGGGGAGAGTGAGAGAGAGAGAGTAGAGGGGGAGTGAGAAAGAGAGAGAGAGAGAGAGAGAAAGAGAGAGGGAGGGAGGGGGTAAGGCCGAGAGGGAGGAGACAAAGAGGGAAGAGGGTGAGGGGGAGAGAGAGAGAGAGAGAGAGGAAAGGAGGAGGCGAAGGGAGGGCAAGAGAGAGAGAGAGAGAGGAAAGGAGGAGGCAAAGGGAGGGTGAGAGAGGGATAGAGGAAAGGAGGAGGTGAAGAGAGAGAGAGAGAGAGAGAGAGAGAGAGAGAGAGAGAGAGAAGGAGATACAGGGGGAGTGAGAGAGAGGAGAGAGACAGAGAGGGAAGAGGGCGAGGGGGAGAAAGACAGAGAGAGAGGAAAGGAGGAGGCGAAGGGAATGAGAGGGAGAGAGAGGGGGAGGGGGAGAAATAGGGACAGAGAGAGATGAGGAAGAGAGAAAAATAGATGGAGGGAGAGAGAGATAGAGAGAGGGGGATGGAGAGAGAGGGAGAGAGATAGTGAGGGAGGGACAAAGGGATGGATAGAGGGAGTGAGAGAGAGGGAGAGAGGAAAGGGGGAGGGATGGAGGGCGTAAGAGATAGAGGAAGGGTAGAGAGATGGAGAGAGAGAGGGGGAGGGAGGGGGCAGGGGAGCGAGAGAGAAAGTGGGAGAGTGTGAGGCAAAGAGAGAGGAGAGAGAGGGAAGAGGGTGAGTGGGAGAGAGAGAGACAGAGGAAAGGAGGAGGTGAAGGTAGGGAGAGAGAGATAGAGAGAGAGGAAAGGAGGAGGCAAAGGGATGGCGAGAGAGGGAGAGATGAAAGGAGTAGGTGAAGGGAGGGAGGGAGAGGGTGAGGGAGAGGGAGAGTGAGAGGGAGAGGGAGAGGGGGGGAGAGAGAGAGACAGAGGGAAGGAGAGACAGAGGGAAGGAGAGAGGGAAGGAGAGACAGAGGGAGTGAGAGAGAGGAGAGAGAGGGAAAAGGGTGAGGGGGAGAGAGAGAGACAAAGGAAGAGAGATAGAGAGAGGGAGAGAGAGAGAGAGGGAGGGACAGAGAGAGAGAAGGGGAGAGATAGTGAGGGAGGGATAGAGGGACGGATAAAGGGAGTGAGCGAGAGAGAGAGAGAGGAAAGGAGGAGAGAGGGAGGGAGGGAGGGAGAGATAGAGGAAGTGAGGGAGAGGAGGGAGGGAGAGAGAGGAGGAGTGTGAGAGGGAGGGATGGGAAGAGATAGAGGGAGGTAGAGAGAGAAATGGAGGGAGGGAGAAAGGGAGAGAGGGAGGGATAAAGGGAGATAGAGGGTGAGGTAGAGAGGGAGGAGAGGGACAGGAGTAGAGAGAGAGAGTGGGAGAGAGAGAGATGAAAGGAGGAGGAATAGAGAAAGATGGAGAGAGAGAGAGGAGAGAGAGAGTAGAAGGGAGAAAGGGAGGGATGGAGAGTGAGGGGGAGAGAGAGAGAGAGAGAGAGAGAGAGAGAGAGAGAGTGGAAGTGGGTAGATTGCCAAGAGGAGGGAGAGAGAGAAAGAGAGAGAGAGGGATGAATAGATAGAGACAAGTAGATATGGGGCGCGGAGAGACAAATGGAAAACTAAATATATATATATATATATATATATATATATATATATATATATATATATATATATATATATATATATATTACACTTATTTCAACTAATAATATATGATAATAAAAAAATATTTTACAATAAATATGTTCAGGAATTCAATTGCAAAATAAAAGAAGAAAATGTGAGCGAGGAGGAGAGAAAGGGTGAAAGTTGTGGTAGACATATAATGGTTGGAAATAGAGTAGAGAGTAAGAGTGATATCTAGGGGTAGGGAGTGGTAGGAGAGGGGTGAATGCAAGGGACAAGGGTATACTACTTTATTTTGTCAAATTCTGTAATACTTTATTCAAATTCTTTTACCCTCTGTTTTGCTTACTATTATATATGAATTTTATGGCTTCTAGTTCTTGTCTTATGGAAACATTTCTTCTTACTTTCAAGCATTTATGAAAACATTCCAATTCACATCATCAAAGTAGTGATATTGGATTATTCCACAATAGATATAATATATTAATGTATAACGACATTTATGATAAAACAAACGTCATTCTCCATGTCTTGGTCCTTCCCTTAGGTAAATAGTGCCACACCCATAGTTTTCCAAGTGATTTATAATCATATCATTTATATGTCCATGATAGTACTTATTCTAGTACCTATTTGGAGGCATGAGCTTCTACTATTGGTGAAAACATAAGAAGAGTTTCATCTACAAATTGTTGATAAAATGCAATTTGATCATTCCCGTGAAGTTCCATACCCCTAGATTTGTTTGAGGGTACCATAGACTTAATAGCTCGTCTCATTCCTTTTTCCCATTAGAAAGAAGAAGAAGGATAATGGGTCCCCTTGTCTAATTCCACAACGTGGACTAAATGTTGAGGAGGGTGGTCCATTTATGAGAATCAAGAAGAAGGCCTTGGAAACAAGAGAGATAATCTAATTTATCTATTTGTTAGAAAACCCAAAGGTGAAATTGATCCAGGTGGATATTGGTGGTCACCTGCCAAGTCCACCTAGACCCCCACCATTGTCTTTCTCACCATTTTCAGTTTCCTTAATTGTAGCACAATTTACTATTTTTAGCAGTTTTTCGGGTCCTGAACTTCCGGAGCCGTTTTGAGGCCCTAAACAACGTTTTTTGGGGAATCGAGGGGCAACATGGGTCCATGGCATGGACCGATGTTGCCCGTTCCAACAATGGTAGTACTCGGATAGATCTTTCTAACGAGCTATTGTATGCGTCAAACGGAGATCATATCCCAAAGTTACGACCCCGGGAAGTTGATGTACCAATTTACCCCAAACGGGGCCCACAGTTTGGCGTTTCATCTCCTAGGGTTAGGTTTTGGAATGTTAAGGGTTTTTTATTGTTTCTCAACAATACATAGGCCTTCGAGCTTCATTGTAACACAGTTCAGAGGCATGTAGCCATCACATCTCTTCTCAGAGATAAGCTACCATCACCCTAGCTGGTTGATTTCCATTTCTGGTTGTAAGCATATTTCAGTATTTTCCATTAATGAAATGAAGTATTATTTTCGCTGCATCTTTGTGTATATGGTTATCTCTGTAATTTGTTGCGTTCCTATTTAAATCCAGATTAGTGGTATCAGAGCGGTCTGCTTTTTCTCTGTTTTTCTTTGCATTTCCCCAACAAGGTCGGGATATAAGGAGTTAGGGCTTGAACTGGTTGAACCTTTGCAAGACCAGCCTCGCAGATCCCGACGGCCTCCCATGGCGGACGAGAAGAAAGACGAGGGGGCAGGAGATCCCATCAAAATCTTGCTCGAAGAAGCCCTCGAGCGACAGTGGAACGCGATGATGGACAGCTTTGCCCAAATCCTTCAGCGGCTACCCAGAAGCGACGCATCAGCTTCCAGCAGCTACTCTGGAAACGCCACACCCTCTAAGGTACAAGTTAATTTTGAAATCCCCATATTCGAGGGTCAGATAGACGCAGATGTCGTAGATAAATGGTTAAATCTGCTAGAGGGTTATTTTTCTGTTCATGAATTTTCGAGTCGCGAAAAGATTTTTTTTCTCTCCTCAAAGCAGCCCCCCACGTCAAGGACTAGTGGGAAACCTACTGCGAGCAGAAGGATGAAAGTACTGGCTCACTATTTTCAGCCGCACCTAGCTGGGATTCATTCCGGGATGCCGTCAAGGAGCAGTACTACCCTGTTGGAAGCTATGAGGATGAATACATAAAGTGGACCACGCTGTGGCAGGGAAGGACCAAGACGTGCCGGAGTTCACCAATCTTTTCCATACCCTTCGCACAAAGTTGGGTATCAAGGATTCGGAGAAACATTTGATACTCAAATATCGTGGCTTCCTGCACAATTACATTCAGGAAGAAATACAATTCCTAAACATCCCCTCGCTCGGCGCAGCATACCGATATGCCGTCAAGGTCGAGCAGAAGTTTAAACAAAAGAAGCAAGACTTTGGATCTGCAAATCCAAAGTAGGGGAAAGGTGCCCCGAAACCACAAAACAAAGGACAAAGCCAAGGCGGGACAACCCAAGACAACCAGCCGAAGCCGCAAGCAAAGAACAGCGACGCGAAGCCGAGAAAGGACACTGGAAAATGGTGCGAGTTCCATAAGAGCTCCACTCACAACACAAGTAAGTGTTGGGCCAAGCAGTCACTGGTGGCTGAGCTAAAGGTTTCAGAATCAGATGCATGTTCCGACTTTGTGTCAGAACCCGATAAGGGGTATGAAAAAGGGAAGCAAATCATTGATGCGGATCCCATCGCCACTGTTGCTACCGCAAAGGTCCAGAAAAATGAACCTGAAGATCCAGAGGAGGAGGAGCGTCTCTTCCACTCTCAGATGTGGGTAAAGGGCTCCCTGATACAGTTCATTGTTGATAGCGGGAGTCAAAAGAACCTCATTTCGGTAGAGGTCGTGAAGGGGTTGGGCTTACCGACCACAGCACATCCACAACCATACACCATTGGGTGGCTTCACCAAGGACGAGATCTTCGCGTGAGCCAGCAGTGTCGCCTTCCATACAACATCAAGCCCTTCACGGATGAGGTATTGTGTGACATTGCTCCGCTTGAAGTTTGTGATGTATTACTAGGACAACCATACTTGTGGAAGCGACATGCTGTATATGAATCAAGGCCCCGTGCTGTTATTATTACATTGTGAAATAAGTTGTTCAGGATACCAGAGGTAGCACCACCTGCCGCCATCTCTTTGATTACTGCAAAACAATGCAATAAGATCATTTCCAAAACCAGGAAATTTGTTTTCCTGATGATACGTCCTCAAGGAAAGAAGAAGACAGTGGCCGCGGCCTCCAGACGGGGTCCCTCTGCACGACAACTACAGATGGAAAAGATTGTGGAGGAGTACGAGGACATCTTCACCTCCCCGGCAGGGGTTCCTCTCCACTGTCAAGTCAAGCACTCCATTGATCTGACCCCAGGTGCGCCGCTACCCAATGGACCAATTTATCAGTGCTCCATTCTGGAGAACAATGAAATCAAGGGGCAGATTCAGGAGCTCCTGTAGAAATGTCAAATCCGCCCGAGTTCATCGCCCTATGGGAGCCCTATCGTGTTGGTACATAAGAAGGATGGGACGTGGAGACTCTGTATTGACTATCGGGCGCTGAACAAGATCACTGTCTGTAATAGGTACCCGATCTCGCGGATTGATGACCTCCTAGACCAACTAAAGGGGGCGAAATATTTCAGCAAGATCGATCTAAACTCAGGATATCACCAGGTACCAATCAAACCCTCTGATGTGTGGAAGACTGCCTTCAAATCCAAGGAGGGCCTCTTCGAATGGTTGGTCATGCCTTTCGAATTGACGAATGCTCCTGCAACCTTTATGAGGCTAATGTATGACATCTTTCGGCCATTCACAAACTCCTTTGTAGTAGTATACTTGGATGACATTCTGATCTTCAACCAGAGTTGGGAAGAGCACCTCCACCACATCCGACAGGTTCTCCAAACACTGCGGCAACACAAGCTATGTGCCAATTTGGAGAAATGCACTTTTGGCATGACCCAGGTTCAGTATCTGGGATACATCATTGATGAACAGGGGGTGCATGTCGATCCAGCCAAGATCCAAGTCATTCGGGATTGGCCCTCTCCAACCACTCTAACAGAGCTCCGCAGCTTTCTAGGTCTTGCCAACTTCTACCGCAGGTTTGTGTTGAGGTTTTCTCATATTTCTTGGCCCTTGAGTCAGGTCACCAAGGGAGGGGCGAAAGCAAAATTCTTTTGGTCGGAATCTCAACAGAAGGCATTCATGGAGTTGAAGGATCGCCTCTGCACAGCACCAGTGCTCGTGTTACCAGATTTACAACAACCATTTGAGGTCGAGACAGATTCCTCTGACTATGCTATTGGGGCAGTCCTTACTCAACATGGACATCCAATGGCATATCACAGTGAAACACTTTCAGACACAGTCTGGAAGTACCCCACTTATGATAAAGAGATGTATTCCATTGTACAGGCCTGCCGACAATGGAAGCATTACATTTTGGGGAAGGAAACAGTCATCCACACAGACCACCGACCCCTACAGTTCATACAGACGCAAGGGAAATTGCAGAATGATCGCCATCAGAAGTGGTCTACATACCTGCAACAGTTCCACTTGAATATCAAGTATAAGAAGGGCAGCACCAATAATGTTGCAGATTGCCTCAGTCGACCACCGATCATGGCGTTAACCACCGTGCTCAACTCTTGTGGGCACGAGACTTCTGATTGGCCACTTCTCTGCAAAAGCGACCCAGAATTCAGCCACACATACCAGACACTCTTGGAGGGTCGGCATGTTGCAGATTTTCACCTCCAGGATGCCCTATTATGCCACCTCGGTCACCTTTGTGTTCCTTCAAGCGAGCGTGCCAAGATGATTTGGGAAGCACACTACAGTCGGGCTGCTGGGCATTTCGGGGTCGAGAAAACAGTGGCAGTACTGCAAAATTATTTCTATTGGCCGAATCTTCGACAGGATGTTGGGAAGTACATCAGATCATGTACTGCCTGTGCCATTGCCAAACCGACCATTAAGAATCACGGCCTCTATACCCCGTTGCCTACCCCTAGTCGACCTTGGGAATCCATCTCCATGGATTACATGTCAGGCCTTCCTTCCACTAAGCATGGAAATGACTGTGTTTTTGTGGTCATGGACAGGTTCTCGAAGATGGCCATTATGGTGGCCTGCAAGAAGAATATCACAGCAGAAGCCACTGCTAAACTCTTCTTTGAATGAGTGTGGGTGCACTTTGGGATCCCACAGTCTATCATCTCAGATCGGGACAGTCGGTTTCTCAGCACATTTTGGTCCAGTCTCTGGTCAATGCTGGACACCAAACTCACGAAGTCCACAACCTTCCATCCTCAAACTGATGGCCAGACAGAGGTTTTCAATAGGATGATTGTGCACATTCTTCTCATGTATAACTCAAAGCATCCACGCACATGGGATGAGAGCCTCACCTATGTTCAGCACAGCTACAACCGAGCTCTTCACAGCTCCACTGGCCATAGCCCTTTTCAGGTGGGTTTGGGATTCCAACCACTATGCCCCATTGATGTGGCCATGCCACTTGCAGCTACTCACATGAATTCAACTCATGTCCAGTCCGAAACAGATAAGGCCACCAGCTACATTGAGCGCATCCAGCATATTCGCCAGCAGGTCCATGACATTCTTGAGAAATCAAATGCCAAGTACAAGCAGTGACATGATCAACATCGGGTGCCACACAAGTTTCAGGTGGGCGACAAAGTCTGGTTGCATTTGCAAAAGGAACGCCTTACTGGAGCCTATCGGAAATTGAGACCACTCCGATATGGTCCTTACACCATTACTAAGGCTATGGGAGACAATGCATTTGAGCTCAGCATTCCCCCATTCCTTGGCCTGCACCCAGTGTTCAATGTGGACCGCCTTCGGCCATACTTTCCACCATTGCTAGACACATCCGACATTGCAGAACAGCTCAAACCCACAGAATTAAATCTAGATTGCATGGAACAAGCTGCAACTGATCGGATCATGGACACATAGATCAAGAACACTCGCCAACAGAATATCCAACTGTATCGAGTTGTCAAAGCAGGCCAACTCCTTCAGCAGGGCAAGTGGCTCACCAGGGAACAGGTTCAGCAAAAGTTTCCTCATCTCATGGAGGAGCTCAACGCAATGGGGACCATTGCTTCCTAAGGGGGGAGGAATGATCCAGGTGGATATTGGTGGCCACCTGCCAAGTCCGCCTGGACCCCCACTATTGTCTTTCTCAAGATTTTCAGTTTCCTTAATTGTAGCACAATTTACTATTTTTAGTACTTTTTTGGGTCCTGAACTTCCGGAGCCGTTTTTTAGGCCCTAAGTACTCGGATAGATCTTTCTAACGAGCTATTGTATGCGTCAAACGGAGATCATATGCCAAAGTTACGACCCCGGGAAGTTGATGTACCAATTTACCCCAAACGGGGCCCACAGTTTGGCGTTTCATCTCCTAGGGTTAGGTTTTGGAATGTTAAGGGTTTTCCATTGTTTCTCAACAATAAATATGCCTTCGAGCCTCATTGTAACACAGTTCAGAGGCATGTAGCCATCACATCTCTTCTCAGAGATAAGCTACCATCGCCCTAGCTGGTTTATTTCTATTTCTGGTTGTAAGCATATTTAAGTATTTTCCATTAATGAAATGAAGTATTATTTCCGCTGCATCTTTGTGTATATGGTTATCTCTGTAATTTGTTGCGTTCCTGTTTAAATCCGGATCAGAAATGGATGTGATAGATGTATTGCTAGTTGAGTCTATCAAAATAATTGGGCATGTCAAGCTTAATGCCAATTACCAAATTTTCAAATTTTTATAGATTGAATCAATTCATGGGCCAAAATGATGCTATAAAGGATTTTTCCACCTTCACCATAACAATATTTCTCCTAGAAGATGAGATTTTACATTCTTTGTCATTTCTTCCTTAGGAAATACGTGTGAAGTAGGTGGCATTGTGCTTGTGAGTATTGGGGATGTTATGCAAAATCCCAAACCAATTCCCAAACATGTTACCTAATGATGGCTTAATATGATTGAAAGACGTCTAAGGTAAAGCCATATGGTATAGGAGTTTTGCATTGAACTTTTAAATGGCAACTAGTTCCATGTCTTGAATTGATATCTGCATGAGAAAGGCTTTGTTGTGCTTTTAAGTAATCAAACTGGGAATGTTCTATGTAATTCTTTCAATAGAATCCCTTAAATACCTTTTTGTTTTAGTGAGAAAAATATTAGTAGTAATTTGTGAATTCCTTTTCAATGTTAGCATCTCACTATAACTTCAACCCCTAATTGTGTCTTAGGGTTGAAATTTTGTTATGATGTTGATGTTAAAACATGGATAAATGGAATAATTATATGTTCTTCTCTCCTCCATTTAGCCATCAATCTTTTACTTATTTTGCATAACATCCCCAACACTCACAAACACAATGCCACCTACTTCACATGTATTCCTAAGGAAGACATGACAAAGAATGTAAAATCTCATCTTCTAGGAGAAATCTAGTTATGGTGAAGGAGGAAAAATCCTCTATAACATCATTTTGGCCCATGAATTGATTTGATCTATAAAGATTTCAAAATTTGGGTATGGTCATTAAGCTTGACATGCCCAATTATTTTGGTAGACTCAACTAGCAATACATCTATCACATCCTTTTCACCTTTGGGTTTTCTGACAAATAGATAAATTAGATTATCTCTCTTATTTCCAAGGCCTTCTTCTTGATTCTCATAAATGGACCACCCTCCTCAACATTTAGTCCACCCTGTGGAATTAGACAAGGGGACCCTTATCCTACTTCTTCTTTCTAATGGGAAAAAGGAATGAGTTGAGCTATTAAGGCTATGGTGCCCTCAAACAAAACTAGGGGTATGGAACTTCACGGGGATGATCAAATTGCATTTTATCAACAATTTGTAGATGAAACTACTCTTATGTTTGCACTAATAGTAGGAGAAGCTTATGCCTCCAAATAGGTACTAGAATACCTTATGGTAGCTTTGGGAACAAGTATAATTCATGGTAAGTTTCATATATTCTTCTTCAATACTCCTATTGCAATTCAATTACATATTTCCAAAATTCTCGGATATCAATGGAGTTACCTTCAGTCTAAATACATGGGTTCTCTATGTGTTACAAAGGCCCTTTGGTGTGCCTTGTGGGAGTATCTTCACCTTTACTTCCCTAGTTTCTTTTACATGATCGATGTTATGGTCACAAAATGATTGTAAGCTAAATTAGTGATATTATAGATAGAATCAAAGTTATGAAGCTAATGAAGCTTTGAGATAATGAGCAATATTTTTCCATTTAAAGCATTGAGAATGTATTAGTTGAAGTAAGCATGAAAAATTATATTAGATAAATCTATTGATTAACATACAAAAATCTTTATATGTTGATTAACCATACATTCAATGTAATAAATGACAGTGATTTGCTCACAAAAAAATATTATAATTATTAAAAAATAACTAAATAATAGCCAAGAAACAATTACTGCAATTCCTTGTCGAAATATGTAAAGTTTTAAATATAATTTACATGTATGGCATAATAATATAAAATTTCAAATTAAAATAAATAAAAATAAAATAAATAATGATGAAAAAAAACAAATTTGAGATAAATTATTTAATTGATGTGGATTTTACTCTTTTAGAATCAAAAGGTCAAAATTTTCGGCATTATTAGTTATATATAATATTGGATATGTATATTATTCACACAAGTAATTAATATATTTAATATAGAATCTAAAAATGTAATGTGTTCCTTACTTACTCTGTTACATTAATTTTTAATAACTAATTTGCAAAATTGTTAATCTCTAATGTCTAATGGATAGTTAAATTATCAATATCAAAAAAATGGTTAACCAATTTTAGTGTTTTAATATTATATTGATGGTTAATGAATTTTACTATATTTTTAATTAGAATATTTCTAATTTGCATTTAGATTAATAAATTTTCAGCGTATATATAATGCCAAATTTATAATATAGTTAACGAGACTTTAACAAATCTGAAGTCAATTCTACATCACCCAACAACGCAACTCCAAATTTGAAAATCGGTACCTGCCAGGTCAGGAGTGTGGAGAGTCGGAGACCACAGAGAAAACATTTTAAACCGGAAAACATGGCGGAGAGTATGGGATGGTAGGTGCATAAAATGTCCATGATGTGTTATGGGAAATAGTAAATTGAAAAAAGCATAGCCGTTGTGGAGACGAGCGAATCAAACCGCTCGTTGGTGCATGCATACCGCCGGTCCTGACCATCCTCTGAACGCTCAAAGCATGTCGAAAGAATCCAAAAGGAGAACTATAATCCCATGGAAATTTCTGTGCATTGCATGTTGCAGAGCACGATCCGATTGAGTGGGAGTACCGGATGGGAGTTGTGAAAAAGAAACCATCCGATTCCTTTTGTGCGAATGCCATCCGAATATATATATTTATTTATTGATTGATTATCTCTGTTAATTGTAAGTGTACATAATAATTGTTTCTATTCATGAAAATAGATATGTTCTTATCTCTTTGAAATACATATGTTCTTATCTTCTTCGATTTTCTATATCGCTAAACCCTTTTGCACATCAGAATGCCGCTACAGAGCAAGGGATACAGGGCAGTGGGTTGTCGAGTTGGGCTTAGCAGGACACGGCATATTGGGCGGTGGGTTGATTTAGCATTGCACTTGGTTCATTTCTGCTTCTTCTTTCTTCTGTGGAAGCTTTAGCAATGCCCGTCGCTATGAAAGATAACTACTATTTAGATTGGTATTCTTTGTTTTTAACTATTAATTTTTTTTGGGTTACACCTTATAGCCGTCGTCGTTGTACTTCCCGCATGCTGTGCAGCGGTTTAAAAGAGATATGCATTGTTTCTTTCTTTTTTGGTGCGTGTGTGCATGTGTAGGAAGGTTGTGGAGGAGCTCCAGTGGAGCCGTCCGATTATGTTGTTAACCTTCAATTTTGAAGGATACTCATTAGAGATATTTCTCCAATACTTTATATTTAGATATACTTTATACTTTGCTCTACTTTAGTTTCTCAAAAATTTATGTTGTATTTTTTTATTGCCACAAAAAAGTCTTTATGTTTTATTTTGTAAAAAAAATTATAATCGCTAAATAAAATAAATAATATAAACTCATCTACTTTAGTTTCTCAAGAATTTATGTTGTATTTTTTTGTTGCCACAAAAAAGTCTTTATGTTTTATTTTGTAAAAAAAATTGTAATAACTAAATAAAATAAATGATTGTCGAATTGAGGCTTCTGTGATCCATATCAATTTATGAGAGATTCTTCAGCGTAAAACACATAGAATATCATTTGTCGACGCGTTTCGAACCAACTAGTGTGGTTCATCGTCATGAAAAATAAAAATGAAACCAACTTGTCCTGACGATGAACCACACTAGTTGGTTCGAAACGCGTAGACAAATGATATTCTATGTGTTTTACGCTGAGGAATCTCTCATAAAATAAATGATGTAAACTCATCTTGCTTTTGCTTTATCAGATTCTCTTTCCAAAGACTTTTTACTCCGTTCCACTGAATACATCGTTCTTAACCAAATCCTAAGTGACCTTCCCTCACTCTTTACGGGATTTTAAATTTCCCTTTCCTCACCTTTCGTGATAGTAGTATAGGCTATTTCCTCACCTTTCCCGACAATATTCTATACAACCCACTACTTGACATGATCCCTCCTCTTAAGAAGTTCAGGTTTCATTTTTATTTTTCATGAAAACCTTAGAGTGCATGGAGATGCTGAGCATGCTACCTTGGAGGCTTGATATCATGTACTACTGATACTTGGACAAGCTAAAACTATGGTCCACGGTTTTTTAAGGCAACTATTAGCTGCAACAAGCATTCAAAAATCCAAACATCAAGATCAAGCTAAAACTATGGTCCACGGTTTTTTAAGGCAACTATTAGCTGCAACAAGCATTCAAAAATCCAAACTATTTAACAAAAAAATTAAATCAAGACAACACCATCATCATTTTTAGTTGTCCATTGTTGATATATAAACAAATTCACAGAAATAGCATGGAACACATTCCTAAGTAGAAGGATAAAAATTCTATGGCATCTGGTTCGGTGCCAGTAACTACGATATCTTTCCTTCCGTTTACAATTTTTTCATCTTCTTCAAAATTGTTTCAATCTATTTCAATCTACAAAAGTGAAAAGTTATTTATACATTATGTAGATGTATTACAATCTTTAAAAGTCAATAGTTATTTATAAGTGCTTTATTATTTAAAAATCAAGAAAATTCTCTTAGCAAAGTGCTTTTTTAGTTATTTATACGTGTCTTTTTATTTAAAAATCAAGAAATTGCTCTTAGCAAAGTACTTTTTTTATTAGAGGAAGAAACAACTTTGCTTCACCATATTTATTTTTATTTGTAATTCCTTTATTCACAAATCACGGATCTGAGAATTTATGGTGACTCACTACAAGTAAATGTTGATTCAGGATCTCTATGGATTATTGGTATTACAATTTTTTTTCTCTTATAATTAATTTATTGGTTTAGTGTAATGTAATTAAATGTAATTTTAAATAGTATCTAATATTAATATGTTTAATTCATATTTTGTTTATTTAGGATAAAAACTATTTTGAAGATATTTCATTGTATTGTTTTGAATATAGAATATATGATTTGTGGGGTTTTTAAAGTTTAATTAATTATTTGATATATGCACTATATTTTGGGATCTAAAAAGAAAATTGAAATTTATCTAAAGTAAAACATATTTAATAGATACAAAATGTTTAAGAAAAACAATTAATTTTGATCGAAAATATAAATTCTAACATGAATTTTCACATAAATTTTAAATTTACAAATTTATTTGTCATATAAATGTGTTTGTAATTTTGAATATTTTCATGTATTTTTTCATGTGAATTTTATAAAATAACTTAATAATTTTTAATTATATCTATTTTTAATTATATTTTTGTTCAAAATATATTTATAATTTAGAGAGGGATGGGGAGTGGGGTGGAGAGAGGGGTAAAGAGGATAAGAGAAAGGGGTAGAGATGAAGATTAAAGAAGATAAATGTAAAGAGGGAAAGGCGGGGGATAGTGAGGAAGGGAAAGTGGGAAAACAAAAGAAGAGGGAGAGAAGAGGGGAGAGTGAGTAAGTGTGTACATGTGTGTGAGAGAGAGATAGAAGGAGATGAGGAATAGGTTGGGAGGGGTAGAAAGAGATAGAAAGATGGGGAGAAAGACATACAAAGAGAGAGTGGTGGGGAGAGAAAGAGGGGCAAAGAAGAGAGGGGAAGATGGAGAGAGAAAGCCCAGAGCTACAAGGGGAGAGAGACTGGGGACAATGAAGAAGGGGTAAGGAGAGAAAAAAGGAGCGAGGGGGGAAAGGGAAGGGGAGGGAAGGAAAGAGATACATTGCTTGGGAGGGTTGTTTTGAAGGACAATTCAAGGTAGTCATGGATAGTATGAGGGAGAGAGAGAAAGAGAGAGGGAGGGACGGAAAGAGTGAGACAGAGTGGTAAAGAAGAGAGTGGGGAAAGGGGGAAGAAAGAGAAATTGGAGGAGAGAGGCAAGGGTGAGAAAGGGGGAGATTGAAAGACGAGGTACAGAGAGAAAGGGGGAGTGAGGGGGAGAGAGAGAAGGGGAGGGAGGGAAAGACATACTGAGCTCGGGAGGGTTGTTCTGAAGGATGAATTGAGAAAGGTAGTTAAGGATAATAGGAGAAAGAGAATGGTAGAGAGAGAGAGAGAGAGAGAGAGAGAGAGAGAGAAGAGATGGAGGGAGAGAGGGAGATAGGGGGAGTGATAAAGGGGGAGAGAGTGAGTGGGAGAGAGGGAGAGGGAGGGGGAGTGGGGGGGAGTGAGAGATGGGTAGAGAGATAGAGAGAGAGAGAGAGGGAGGGGGTGAGAGAGAGGGAGGAAGGGAGGGAGGGAGAGAGGGTGTGAGGTAAAGAGATAGGAGAGAGAGAGGGAGGAGGGCGAGAGAGGAAAGGATGAGGCGAAGGGAGAGAGGGGGGAGGGAGATAGGGAGAGAGGGGGGGAGAGAGGAGTGAGGGAGAGTGAGAGAGAGTGAAAGAGAGATGGAAGGAGTGATAGAGAGGAGATAGAGAGGGAAGAGGTTGAGAGAGAGAGAGAGAGAGAGAGAGGAGGAGGAGAAGGGAGAAAGAAGGAGAGAGAGCAAGAGAGAGAGAGAGAGAGAATGATAAAAGGAGGGAGAGAGAGAGTGGGAGAGAAGGAGATGGAGAGGGAGTGGGAGGAAGGGAAGGGTAGATAGATAGAGAGAGAGGGAGGGAGGGAGGGGCCAGGGGAGCGAGAGAGAGAGTGGGAGGGTGTAAGGCAATGAGAGAGGAGAGAGAGAGGGAAGAGGGTGAGGGGGAGAGAAAGAGAGAGTGAGGAAAGGAGGAGGCGAAGGGACGGAAAAAGGGAGAGAGAGGAAAGGAGGAGGCAAAGGGATGGCGAGAGAGGGAGAGAGGAAAGGAGGAGGCAAAGGGAGGGGGAGAGAGAGACAGGTAGGGAGAGATGGAGGGAGAGAGAGAGAGGGAAGGAGAGATAGAGGGCGTGAGAGAGAGGAGAGAGAGGGAAGAGGGCGAGGGGGAGAAAGAGAGAGAGAGAGGGAGGGGGAGAAAGAGGGACAAAGAGAGAGAGGGAGAGAGGGAGAGAGAAAAAGAAAGCGAGGGAGAGAGAGATAGAGAGAGAGGGATGGAGGGAGAGAGGGAGAGAGATAGTGAGGGTGGGACAGAGGGATGGATAGAGGGTGAGAGAGAGAGAGAGAGAGGAAAGGAGGGAGGGAGGGAGTGAGAGATGGAAGGAGGGAGGGCGGGAGAGATAGAGGAAGCGTAGAGAGATGGAGAGAGAGAGAGAGGGAGGGAGGGGGCAATGGAGCGAGAGAGAGAGAGTGGCATAGTGTGAGAAAAAGAGAGAGGAGAGAGAGGGAAGAGGGTGAGGGGGAGAGAGAGCGAGGAAAGGAGGAGGTGAAGGGAGGGTGAGAGAGAGAGAGAGGAAAAGAGGAGGCAAAGGGAGGGCGAGAGAGGGAGAGAGGAAAGGAGGAGGAGAAGGGAGGGAGGGAGAGGAGAGAGAGAGAGAGAGAGAGAGAGAGAGAGAGAGAGGGAAGAAGAGACAGAGGGAGTGAGAGAGAGGAAAGAGAGAGGGAAGAGGGTGAGGGAGAGAGAGAGAGACAGAGGAAAGGAGGAGGCAATGAGAGAGAGAGAGAGAGGGACGGAGAGAGAGAGACAGGGAGGAGAGACAAAGAAGGATAGATAATGGGGATAGAGCGATATAGATGGATAGAGAGAAGGATAGATAGGGAGAATGATAGACAAATGAAATTATAGAGAGAGGGAAATAAAGAGGGAGGGAGGTGGTGGATAGAGAGAGAGAGAGAGGGAAAGACAGAGAGGAGAGGGAGGTGAGGGTGGGAGATAGGTAGGGTAGAAGTGGAAGAAGGAGTGATGGAGAGAGGGAGAGAGATGATAGGAATGATAGAGGGAGAGAGAGTAGGAGTGGGAGAGGAGAGAGGGAGAGAGAATGTAAGAGAGAGAGATAATGTTTGACAAACAAATAAACATTGATAGAGAGATAGAAAGAGAGTGTGAGAGATTGAAGGGAAAAGGTAGAGTGAGAGGCTAAAAGAGAGGATAGGGAAGCATAAGGGGGAGGGAGAGAGAATGGCTAGAGGGAGAGGGAGAAGGTATAGATAGAGGAAAAGGAGAATATGGAGATAGGTAGTTAAAGAGGGAGAGAGAGGGAGGAGAGGGAGCCATAGGTCAGATGAGAGGGAGAGGGAGAGTGAAAAGGGTGAGAGAGAGAAAGATGGTAGATAGGGAGAAAGAGGAGGGGAATAATATAACATGAGAGATCAAGTTTTAAAGAGATTGAGAGAGAGAGATAGAGAAAAATTTCAAGAGGTAGAAAAGGAGACATGGAAAGAGAGAAGAGAGGTGCGAGGGGGGGGGGATAAAGAACATCGGTGACGGGTAAAGTGGGAGCGAGAGAGGGAGATAGAAGGGATATTAAGAGATAGAGAGTTCTAAAGAGAGGGAGAGAGGTAGAGGTAGATGGGAAAGACATCGAGTAGAGGGTGTCATATGGAGCGAGGAAGAGACAAAGAAATGGAATTGGTTTTAGAGATAGTGATATGTGTAGTGATAAAATGAAGTTGTCAGAGAGAGAGAGAGAGAATGGGGTGGAAAAGAATGAGAGAGAGGGTGAGGAAGAGGGTGAAGGAGAGGGAGAAGGAGGGAGGGCTCGAGGGAGAAATATAGACAAAGAGACAAAGATAGAGCGATATGGAGCAAGAGGGAAAGGGAGAGGAAGTGAGATAGAGGAAGACAGATGGGGACATAGAGAGGAAGTGGAGGAGAGAGATAAGGTGGGGAGGGAAGAGAAATAGAGGGAGTATGGACAATTAAAGAGGAAGAGGAGAGAGACATGGGAGTGGGAGTGGGGGAGGGAGGGTAGTAGGCGATCACTCCCCCCATCCTCCACCTCCTCCTACTCCTCCACCTCCAACACCACCTCCTTCGCCTCCACCTCCCCCACCTCCGTCTCTAACACCTCCACCTCCTCCTCTTCCTTCTCTACCTCCCCCTCCACCTCCTCCACCACCTTCGCACCTCTGCCTCCTCCTCCTCCTCCCTCTCCCCATCCTCCTCTATCACCACCACCTCCTCTTCCACCACCACCACCTCCTCCTCCTCCTACACCTCCATCTCCACCTCTTCCTCACCCTACTCCTATTCCCCCACCCACTCCTCCTCCTCCTCCTCCTCCTACACTCCATCCTACTCCTCCAACTCCACCTACACCACCAAATCCTCTGCCTCCACCTCCCCCACCTTCACCTTCACCTCCGCATCTACCATGTCCACCTCCACCTCCACCTACTCCACCTCCTCCACCTCCTCTAACTCCACTTCCCCCACCATCGCCTCTGCCATCTCCACCTCCACCTCTACCTCGACCTCCTCCTCCTCCTCCTCCACCTCCACCTCCACCTCCAACTCCACCTCCTCCGCCATCGCCTGCACCAGCTACCCCTCCTCCTCCAACACCACCTCCTCCTCCTCCACCACCTCCTCAACCTCCACCTTCCCCATGTTTGCCTCTTCCACCTCGACTTCCTCCTCCTCCATCCCCACTTCCTCCCCCTCCTACTCCTCCACCTCCTCTTCCTCCCCCATATTTTCCACCACCTCCTCTTCCTCCTCCTCCTCCTCCATCTCCATCTCCACCTCCACCTCCTCCCCCTCATCCTCCTCTTCCACCTCCACCTCCACCACCACGACCACCTCTTCCAACTACACGTCTACTGCCACCTTCTCCTCCACCACCACCACCTCCTCCACCTTCACCTCTACAACCCCCTCCTCCACCTCCTTCATCACCTCCATCTCATCGACCTCCACCTCTACCTCCACCACCTCCGCCACCTCCACCTCTCATCCTCTTCCTCTTCCTCTTCCTCTTCCTATTTCTAATGTATTAGTGCATTAAGAAAATGTACCCGAAGTGCTCTGTAGCCATTGTGTTTATATTTTAGAAGCAAATTTGATTGGCTGGGGTGGGTATTAATTGTAAGTGTGAGGACAGACGAATCTGGAGGACTAATTGTAATGGAACACAAAAATATCAATAAGTGCTTTCCATTTCAAATGTATTGGTGCATTAAGATGTATTTCTAATGTATTGGTGCATTAAGACAATGTACCTGAAGTGCTCTGTAGCCATTGTGTTTATATTTTAGAAGCAAATTTGATTGGCTGGGGTGGGTATTAATTGTAAGTGTGAGGACAGACGATTCTGGAGGACTAATTGTAATGGAACACAAAAATATCAATAAGTGCTTTCCATTTCAAATGCACTTACATTTCAAATATGCCAACAAAATTATTCATAAAGGCTATCCAAAATTATTCATAAACATAAACCCTATCCATAGTTGTAGTTTCGGACAATGAAACACTAAAAGTATAATGGAACACGAAAAGTATCAATAAGTTCTCTCCAGAGTTGCAGCAAAATAATTATAAACAAAATTATCATTAGGTGCACGAAAAAATATTAAACCGTATCCATGGGTGAAGTAAAAACTAAACCCTATGCATAGGTGCAAGAAAAAATATTAAACCATACCTTAAAACAAGGTTCGAAGAAAAGGCATGGCTTCAAATATTCAAACAAAATTATCCATAAATAATATCCATAGTTGCGGAAAAAAATTATAAAAAAAGACTTTAAAACAAGGATCGAAGGAGAAGAGGCGTGGCTATAGAATGTTAAGATAATTCCAGTGGACATAAATGACATCCTTAGCTCTAATGTGATTAGACTAGAATTATGAAGTTTTATGTTCGTTGAATGTGGATCGAACACATGACCTTCAGATATTTAGTTTGATGCTCAGCGTTCCCTTACGCTCTCCCAACACAGCTATCTTTCTTACTTCTGATCATCGAACATCCACACATTTTATCGTTTATCGTCTTGAAACAATTGGGCATGACCGTGGTTTCAACCGTTGATGACCAACAGTGGTGGGAGTCTTTAAGAAATCTTCACATATTGCCGAAAGAGATTGCGATTGCGAAATCCGCATTGAACAATGAAAAAAAACACTATGAAAAAGATTCTCATTGGTCGAATCCCTCTATCCCTTAATCAGCGCTTAACGACGTTTGAATTTAAGATTCCTGACAGCCTAAGAAAAGCAACAACATTAATTCGGTTCTCGAAAGCTCTACAAACAAAAGAAAAGTTTAATAGTTAAAAAAAAAAAAAAAAAAAGCATACAAAAAAAATTAAAAGATTAAAAGTAGATTTACACAAAACCATTCATTGCTTTTGAAGAAAATATTGACAATTTGAAATATTAACGGTTAATGATAAAATAAAAATTTAGAAGTAAAACTTTATTTTTATAGCATGGCAATAACATTATAAGAGAAATAATTCATAGAATTACTCACCACAAAGGAAAGTAAAGTGATTATAATTTTTTTGCTCTGAAAAATAAAATTGTCGAAATATAATTTGACCATAGGTTGTTTAACAAAATTATTTATTAGAATTCATATGGTTTAATAATATTTTTCAATAATTAATAAATAAAGTTATATACACTAAAAATTCTTTTTATTAGTAATTTAAAAATAATTAGTTTATAATTTTTTCTAAGAAATTTTAAATGATAAATAATATAAATAAAATACTTATCTCAAAATTTCAGTGAATCTATTTTTTTCAATATTTCTAAGAGCTTTGCAAAACTATAGTAGTCTCAAAAACCCTAGCTACTTAATCACTAAGGGTTTTTTAAGTACAACCAATTAGTTATTGGGTTAAAAAAATGAGGGCAATTACAAGGAAACACTAATCGAGTTTACCAATAATATCTTGATTTGAAAAAAAAAATATATTAATATATGTATTTATATATTCACTAATTATAATGAATTTATTATTAGATATTTCTCTATATTGTGCTATATATTATCCTCCACAAATTGTTTTCATTATTTAATATAGCATTTGATCACTATGACAAGTATAATATCTGATACAATATGTTTCCCTTAACCAAAAACCATTATGAATGTCAAATCATTGATATGATGCATAAGCATTAATTTATTGTGATCGTTCATACTCTTAGAGAAATACAAACCCTCCCATATTGCAACCTCTAACCACTATTACCATTAAGAAAAACTGACATTGATCACTTCATTATTCTCAAGGGACTAACTGTAAAATTAATTAGACCATAGTTCCTTACAATCTTTAACATAATGAATTCTAAAAACTATGATGCATAGTAGACATTGTAACTCTTGAAATGTTACAACACACATCAATTTTAATATCAAACACAATAACTATAACATTAAAGCTATAGCTTCTATGTACTTAAAGTGGTTTAACATAGTCAAGATAAAGATGAATGAAGTGTAATGAGTCAACATATGGTAATGATCTTGACTAGTAATGATGGTGTAGATTTTGTAGACCTTTTAAGGTCTTAATGTTAGTGTATGAATTTCATTTTATTTATTATTTCTTCACGCTCTAATTTTATAAATAATTATAGTTTTTTTTCCATTTTATCCTTCCATGCATTAGCAAATATTCTCTATTTGGTTTCTGTTTATTTACCTTTATGTTATTGGGTTAAATATATATTGTTAAAATAAGTTTTTTATATCTTACTTTTTTTTCTTATTTCTAATTTTTTTCCCAGTGAGCATTAAATTAAATGTTGAGTTTTTAGTCAAATCTAAGATGAAGGCTTGTTGTTCTGCTACTTTCATTGATATGTCAACTATTAGGGATATATATTCGAAACACATTACATAAAACATGTATGCAATCTCATTTTTTTATTTAGCAATGACATTCAAAGGAAGCAAAACACAACAAAATGGGATGATAGTATCAATAGTACTTAAATAAAACATGCATTCCATCTCATTTATTTATTTAGCAATGCCATTCAAAGGAAAGAAACCACAACAGTATGGGATGATAGTATAAATATTTCTTCTCCATTAACCTTGTTAGATTCAACAATAGTGTTATGTTTTTTTGTTATTTTCTCACAATTTTGTAGCATAATGTGAACAATTAATTTTTCAGATATGCATGATATCTATTATGCTATTCAAAATAAAACGTTAAAATCAAAATAAGAATTTACATTCTGATTTTTAAATTAATAAATATATTAAACAAAACTCATTAAAATAAACCCCCATTCAAAAGAATAGGTTACCATTGTCATTTTGCATGAATAGGGAGAGTCTCTAACATTAAACTCACTTTCGTAGAAGAAATTGCTCAAATGACCATGATGACAAAAATCTACAACTGAGCAAAACACATTGGTGACATGTTGAAGATGAATCGGTATGGATGTAAAAATTAAAATAACTCCATTTTGTTCCCCTCTTTAGTAATTTGGCTAGCCATGAAGCAATATTCACCAGCTAGCCTGCAAGAAATCTTTAGAAATACTCCAACAAATAGAGGGTACCTCAACACATACAAAAAATGTTTCCTCCCTCATTGCACATTTAGTTGTCCCTCAAAATATCTGAAGTTTGTTATGTCTACTCTTTAGATGTAGACCTGAAAGACATTGTGTATCAACCTACAACTCACCAAATGTTCATAGAATCAGTTCATAATCTAACATTATATTCCCAGTTTTACCACCAGCTTGAGAAGAACAAGGGGATGTAATTTTATTGAATTTGTATGTTTAAGAAGAAGAAGAAATCGAAGAATAATTTTACAAGGCCATTTACACTTTACCTATCAGTACCTCTGACATAATCTCCTAATAATATGAAAGAAAATATTCACGGATCTCCTAAGAATATGAAAGAAAATATTCACGGAGTTTAAAATATTCAATGGGAATGAAATATTGGCACGTATTCAACTTGAAGACCCACAACAAAAATAGAATCTACACTAAATTGCATGAATTTTTTTTAGCATAGCATAGAAAAGCATAGAAAAATAGAAGCATAGAAAACTGCAACGACTTCTAGCATAATCTATTTAGCATGACGTCTTACAGTTGCTTGGACATGGAACAAATGTATTCATTGAAAAAATAGCATAGAAATTCATGGTAGTCCAGCAAATACAAGAACACAAGAAATTGACTCCACACAAACATGACATAGAAGATGGAAGTTCATCATAGGCATAGGACCAAGGATAGTAAACTAAACCCAACAGGAGAAAAAACAAGTTTTGAAGATCGACTTCACTTTTTTTTCACCCCTTGTTACCACAATAACAATTATAGAAGAAAATTATGGTCAAGATAAAATGTGATCCAAGCATACCTATACTCAGGAAGTCTCATCAAAGCATTCTAGGCTGGATGACATATTAATTGAAATGCCAATGAAAATCAATTTAGGAATATAGGTTACTTCAACCTCACCATTAATTGATCAACAAGTTCATTGTGTATAGTCAAATACACCTAGCACTTCGTCTATTATATAAAGAAAGAATAGTCAAACATACCTTGTAAGAAACCCAACCATATCACGCTGCAGACAAATAGATATTTAAAACCATAGAAATATTTGTGAGAGCAACCATGAAAATATAAAAAAATAATGAAGTTCGATAGTAACAAGATTCAACAGACAAAACAACAAGAAATGGAGATTTGGTTGGAATGTTAGAGCTAGGAAATAAAACAAATTAATATAAACATTAGAATAAGAAATAATGATCCAACTTTTGTTGTCCAACAATTAGTACATAAGTCAGTTGACCACAATGAGAAACACAATTTTTAACTAAATGGATTGGAAGACAAAGTGATAGTTCAAGAAATTAAAAATTATCCATTATAATTCAAAAGTCTCACCAATAGTTTTCCCAGACAAAGAAAGAATTAGAAACGTCATTAGATCATGCAGCTACAATTAGCATAGTTCTTAAAAATTGGCCAACATATTTAACATCCACATGCAATTGGATAAAAAAATAAATAATTTCTAATTTTAGAATTATACTCTCGAAAAGTAACTCTATCTTTCCCTCTCGTTCTCTCTCTCTCTCCTCCACTCACACTCCCTCTCTCCCACTCTCTTTATCCATCCTCTTTTGTGCCTCTCTCTTTATCTTACTCACTCTCCTCCACTTTATCTCTTTATCCCTTCACCTCACTCTCTACCAACCTCTCCATTTCCTTCTCCACCACTCCCCGTCTCTCACCCTCTCCCTCTCCCAATCACTCTCTACCTACATCTATCCATCAACTTAGCTCTCTCTCTCTCTCTCTCTCTCTCTCTCTCTCTCTCTCTCTCTTGTTCCCCTCTCCCTCTCCCAGCCTCTCTCTCTTCCCCTCTCTCTTATCTTACATGCTAAACCTACCTCTACATCCCTCTCTTTCCCTCTCCCTTTATCTCACCCTTTTTATCCCTCCCTCGCCCTCCACCCCACATCTCTCGCTATCTCTCTCTCTCTTTCCCTCCCTCTCTCTCTCCTTTTCCCTCTCTCTCTTTAAATCCCTCCCTCTCACTTGCTCTCTCCCTTCTTATACTATCCTATTACCCTATCCCTCTCCAACACTAACTCTATTGCTCTCTGTTCCCTTACATGTTTCCCCTCCCTCTACCTCCCTTTCTTTCTCCTCTCCCTCCATCCTACTCCCTCCCTTTCCCTTATTTTTCTCCTTTTTGGACTTACATTTCAAATGTTCTGATAAAATTATAAATAGTTGGAACCTTTAGTGATTACATAACAACTAGGTCAATTTGAATGTCATTTAGGACACTCTATACTACTTTATTTTGTCACATTCTGTAATACTTTATTCAATTTTTTTTACCCTCTGTTTTGCTTGCTATTATATATGAATTTTATGGCTTCTAGTTTTTGTCTTATGGAAACATTTCTTCTTACTTTCAAGAATTTATGAAAATGTTCCAATTCACATCATGAAAGTAGTGATATTGGATTATTCCACAACAGATATAATATATTAATGTATAACGACATTTATGATAAAACAAACATCATTCTCCATGTCTTGGTCCTTTCCTTGGGTAAATAGTGCCACCCCCATAGTTTTCCAAGTCATTTATAATCATATCATTTATATGTCCATGATAGTACTTATTCTAGTACCTATTTGGAGGCATGAGGTTCTCCTACTTTTGGTGAAAACATAAGAAGAGTTTCATCTACAAATTGTTGATAAAATGCAATTTGATCATCCCCGTGAAGTTCCATACCCCTAGTTTTGTTTGAGGGTACCATAGCCTTAATAGCTTAACTCATTCCTTTTTCCCATTAGAAATAAGAAGAAGGATAATGGGTCCCCTTGTCAAATTCCACAACATGGACTAAATGTTGAGGAGGGTGGTCCATTTATGAGAATCAAGAAGAAGGCCTTGAAAACAAGAGAGATAATCTAATTTATCTATTTGTCAGAAAACCCAAAGGTGAAATGGATGTGATAGATGTATTGCTAGTTGAGTCTACCAAAATAATTGGGCATGTCAAGCTTAATGCCCATACCCAAATTTTCAAATTTTTATAGATTGAATCAATTCATGGGCCAAAATGATGCTATAAAGGATTTTTCCACCTTCACCATGACAATATTTCTCCTAAAAGATGAGATTTTACATTCTTTGTCATGTCTTCCTTAGGAAATACGTGTGAAGTAGGTGGCATTGTGTTTGTGAGTATTAGGGATGTTATGCAAAATCCCAAACCAATTCCCAAACATGTTACTTAATGATGGCTTAATATGATTGAAATACGTCTAAGGTAAAGCCATCTGGTATAGGAGTTTTTCCTTGAACTTTTAAATGGCTACTAGTTCCATGTCTCGAATTGATATCTGCATGAGAAAGGCTTTGTTGTGCTTCTAAGTAATCAAACTGGGAATGTTCTATGTAATTCTTTCAATAGAATCCCTTAAATACCTTTTTGTTTTAGTGAGAAAAATATTAGTAGTAATTTGTGAATTCCTTTTCAATGTTAGCATCTCACTATAACTTCAACCCCTAATTGTGTTTTAGGGTTGAAGTTTTGTTATGATGTTGATGTTAAAACATGGATAAATGGAGTAATTGTATGTTCTTCTCTCCTTCATTTAGCCATCAATATTTTACTTATTTTGCATAACATCCCCAACACTCACAAACACAATGCCACCTACTTCACATGTATTCCTAAAGAAGACGTGACAATTAATGTAAAATCTCATCTTCTAGGAGAAATCTAGTTATGGTGAAGGAGGAAAAATCCTTTATAACATCATTTTGGCCCATGAATTGACTCGATCTATAAAGATTTCAAAATTTGGGTATGGTCATTAATCTTGACATGCCCAATTATTTTGGTAGACTCAACTAGCAATACATCTATCACATCCTTTTCACCTTTGGATTTTCTGACAAATAGATAAATTAGAATATCTCTCTTGTTTCCAAGGCCTTCTTCTTGATTCTCATAAATGGACCACCCTCCTCAACATTTAGTCCACCTTGTGGAATTAGACAAGGGGACCCATTATCCTACTTCTTCTTTTTAATGGGAAAAAGGAATGAGTTGAGCTATTAAGGCTATGGTGCCCTCAAACAAAACTAGGGGTGTGGAACTTCACGGGGATGATCAAATTGCATTTTATCAACAATTTGTAGATGAAAATACTCTTATGTTTGCACTAATAGTAGGAGAAGCTTATGCCTCCAAATAGTTACTAGAATACCTTATGGTATCTTTGGGCACAAGTATAATTCATGGTAAGTTTCATATATTCTTCTTCAATGCTCCTATTTCTATTCAATTACATATTTCCAAAATTCTCGGATATCAATGGAGTTACCTTCAGTCTAAATACATGGGTTCTCTATGTGTTACAAAGGCCCTTTGGTGTGCCTTGTGGGAGTATCTTCACCTTTACTTCCCTAGTTTCTTTTACATGATCGATGTTATGGTCACAAAAGGATTGTAAGCTAAATTAGTGATATTATAGATAGAATCAAAGTTATGAAGCTAATGAAGCTTTGAGATAACCAACAATATTTTTCCATTTAAAGCATTGAGAATGTATTAGTTGATGTAAGCATGAAAAATTATATTAGATAAATCTATTGATTAACATACAAAAATCTTTATATTTTGATTAACCATACATTCACTGTTATAAATGACAGTAATTTGCTCACAAAATAATATTATAATTAATAAAAAAATAACTAAATAATAGCCAAGAAACAATTACTGCAATGACTATTCCTTATCAAAATATGTAAAATTTTAAACATAATTTATATGTATGGCATAATAATATAACATTTCAAATTAAAAGAAATAAAAATAAAATAAATAATGATAATAAAAAGAAACAAATTTGAGATAAATTATTTAATTGATGTGGATTTTACTCTTTTAGAATTAAAAGGTCAAAATTTTCAGCATTGTTAGTTATATATAATATTGAATATGTATATTATTCACACAAGTGATTAATATATTTAATATAAAACCTCAAGTAATTAATATATTTAATATAAAGCCTAAAAATGTAATGTGTTCCTTACTTACTATGTTACATTAATTTTTAATAACTAACTTGAAAAATTGTTAATCTCTAATCGATAGTTAAATTATCAATATCAAAAAAATGGTTAACAAATTTTAGTGTTTTAATATTATATTGATGGTTAATGAATTTTACTATATTTGTAATTAGAATATTTCTAATTTGCATTTAGATTAATAAATTTTCAGCGTATATATAATGCCAAATTTATAATATAGTTAACGAGACTTTAACAAATCTGAAGTCAATTCTATATCACCCAACAACGCAACTCCAAATTTGAAAATGGGTACCTGCCAGGTCAGTAGTGTGGAGAGTCGGAGACCACAGAGAAAACATTTTAAACCGGAAAACATGCCGGAGAGTATGGGATGGTAGGTGCATAAAATGTCCATGATGTGTTATGGGAAATAGTAAATTGAAAAAAGCATAGCCGTTGTGGAGACGAGCGAATCAAACCGCTCGTTGGTGCACAGCTGAGCGAGAGCTAATGCCTAACTTCTTGGCATCCAGACAGAAAATACAGACGCATGCATACCACCGGTCCTGACCATCCTCTGAACGCTCAAGTCATGTCGAAGGAATCCAAAAGGAGTACTATAATCCCATGGAAATTTCTGTGAATTGCATGTTGCAGAGCACGATCCGATTGAGTGGGAGTACGGGACAGGAGTTCTGAAAAAGAGACCATCTGATTCCTTTTGTGTGAATGCCATCCGATTTCATTAATGGTATATATATATATATATTATCTATGTTAATTGTAAGTCTACATAATAATTATTTCTATTCATGAAAATAGATATGTTCTTATCTCTTCGAAATACATATGTTCTTATCTTCTTCGATTTTGTATATCGCTAAACCCTTTTGCACAGCAGAATGCCGCTACAGAGCAAGGGATACAGGGCGGTGGGCTGTTGAGTTGGGCTTAGCAGGACACGGCATATTGGGCGGTGGGTTGATTTAGCATTGCATTTGGTTCATTTCTGCTTCTTCTTTCTTCTGTGGATGCTTTAGCAATGGCATCGCTGTTTCGCTCTTCTGGTTTGTATTCTTTCCCTGGGTTTTTGTTTTGTTTTTTTTTTTTTTTTTTGGGTTTTTGATGAAAACTTTAAAGTGCATGGAGATGTTGAGCATGCTACCTTGGCGGCTTGATATCTTGTACTACGGATACTTGAATTTGGGCGCAGTGGACAAGCTAAAATTATAGTCTAAGCATTCAAAAATCAAAATTATTTAACAAAAAAATTAAATCAAGACAACACCATCATCAATTTTAATTGTCCATTGTTGTTATATAAACAAATTTACATAAACAGCACAAAACAAATTCCTAAGTAAATGGACAAAAATTCTATGGTGCCTGGTTTGGTGCCAGTAACTACGATATCTTTCCTTCTGTTTACAATTTTTTCATCTTATTCAAAATTGTTTTAATCTATTTCAATCTTCAAAAGTGAAAAGTTATTTATACATTATGTAGATGTATTACAATCTTTAAAAGTCAATAGTTATTTATAAGTGTTTTTTATTTAAAAATCAAGAAAATGATCTTAGCAAAGCGCTTTTTTTGTTATTTATACATGTCCTTTTATTTAAAAATCAAGAAACTGCTCTTAGCAAATTAATTTTTTTATTAGAGGAAGAAACAGGTTTGCTTCACCGTATTTATTTTTATTTGTAATTCCTTTATTAACAAAGCACAGATCTGAGATTTTATGGTGACTCACTACAAGTAAACATTTATTCAAGATCTCTATGGATTATTATTATTATTATTATTATTATTATTATTATTATTATTATTATTATTATTATTATTATTTTTAATTATAATTAATTATTGGTTTAATTTAATTTAATTAATATCTATTATTTATATTTAATTCATATTTTGTTTATTTAATTCATATTTTGTTTATTTAGGAGAAACACTATTTTGAACATATTTCATTGTATTGTTTTGAATATAGAATATATGATTTGTGGGGTTTTTAAAGTTTAATTAATTATCTGATAGATGTATTATATTCTGGGATCTAAAAGAAAATTGAAATTTATTTAAAGTAAAGCATATTTAATAGATACAAAATGATTAAGAAAAATAATATATTTTGATTGAAAATATAAATTCTAATATGAATTTTGACATAAATTTTAAATTTATTTTTCATAGAAATGTGTTTGTAATTTTGAATATTTTCATGTATTTTTTCATGTGGATTTTATAAAATAACTTAATAATTTTTAATCATATTTATTTTTAATTATATTTATGTTGGATTTCAGAGATCTATGGTTTGTGCTTTTTGTATTTTTGACCGGAGAATCCACAGTTGAAGAATTTATACACCAACGTTTCGAATCCCAAATGGGATCCATCATCAGGGAACAGAGAAAGATGATAAGAGAAAGATGATAAAAAGAAGAGCCAGATGAAGGAAATAAATACTCATGAGGGATGAAAGTTAAAGGAACAGCACAGGTCGGCCAGAGAGATTTAAAATGAAACCTAATTTTAATTTTAATTTTAAATTAATATCATTTAATTAATATTTATAAAATAAAAACTTTAAACTAAAATCTAAGTTAATATTAATATTAAAAACTAATATATATATTAATATTAAAACCTAAAATCTAAAATGATAGTGATATCTAAAACTAAAATATAAGTTAATATTGATAACATACCCTAATATATAACTTTAAAATTTTTATATAACTTTATATTTGTGAAATATGATTTATATAAAACTTTATAATTGTATAACTTAAAATCTATATAATCTATATGTATAACTTAAAATATATATAATAGAATTAAAATCAATAAAGCCTCATATCTATATTAGACTCTAAAACTAAAATAAATATTAATATCATAATACTTTATATATAACATAATTTTTTTTTTTTTTTTTTTTAATATTAAAATCTAAAAACTAATATATGTATTAGAATTGATATTATAAATCCTAAAGACTATATAAAATTAATATAATATTAATATTTATATAATCTAAAATCTATATAATATTAATATTTATATAACTTAAGACAAAATAACTTAATGCTTTTTATAAAACTTGAGCCCTATATAACTTAATTTTTTTTTTTTTTTTTTTTTTTCTTCTATGTTTATAATTTATAGAGGGATGGGGAGTGGGGTGGAGAGAGAGGGGGTAAGATGATAAGAGAAAGGGGTAGAGATGAAGATGAAAGAAATAAATGTAAAGAAGGAAAGGTGGGGGATAGTGAGGAAGGGAAAGTGGGAAAACAAAAGAAGAGGGAGAGAAGAGGAGAGAATGAGTAAGTGTGTACATGTGTGACAAAGAGAGAGATAGAAGGAGATGAGGAATAGGTTGGGAGGGGTAGAAAGATATAGAAAGATGGGGAGAAAGAGGTAAAAAATAGAGAGTGGTGGGGAGAGAAAGAGAGGCGAAGAAGAGAGACGTAGATGGAGAGGGAGAACCCAGAGCTACAAGGGGAGAGAGATTGGGGACAATGAACAAGGGGTAAGGAGAGAAAAAGGGAGAGAGGGGCGAGAAGAGAAGGGGAGGGAGGGAAAGAGATACATTGCTTGGAAGGGTTGTTTTGAAGGAAAATTCAAGGTAGGCATGGATAGTAGGGAGGGAGAGAAAGAGAGAGATTGGAGGCATAGGAAGAGAGAGGGAGGGAGGGAAATAGGGAGAGAGAGTGGTAAAGAAGAGAGTGGGAGAAGGGGGGAGAGAGAGAAATTGGAGGAGAGAGGCAGGGGTGAGAAAGGGGAGAGTGAAAGACGAGGGAAAGATAGAAAGCGGGAGTGAGGGGGAGAGAGAGAATTGGAGGGAGGGAAAGACATACCGAGCTCGGGAGGGTTGTTTTGAAGGATAAATTGAGAAAGGTAGTTAGAGATAGTAGGAGAGGGAGAATGGTAGAGATAGAGAGAGGGATGGAGGGAGAGAGGGGTATAGGGGGAGTGATAGAGGGAGAGAGAGAGGGAGTGGGTGAGAAGGAGAGGGAGAGGGAGTGAGAGATGGGTAGAGAGAGAGAGAGAGAGATAGGGAGGGAGGGGGTAGGAGGGAGGGTGCGAGGCAAAGAGAGAGGAGAGAGAGAGGGAAGAGGGCGAGGGGGAGAGAGAGAGGAAAGGATGAGGCAAAGGGAGAGAGAGAGAGGGAAGGAGAGATGGAGCGAGTGATAGAGAGAGAGAGAGAGAAGAGGGTGAGGTTGAGAGTGAGAGAGAGAGAGAGTAGAGGAGGAGTGAGAAAGAGAGAGAGAGAGAGAGAGAAAGAGAGAGAGAGAGGGAGGGAGGGGGTAGGGGAGTGAGAGAGAGAGTGGGAGGGTGTAAGGAAAAGGGAGAGGAGACATAGAGGGAAGAGGGTGAGGGGCAGAGAGAGAGAGAGAGAGAGAGAGAGAGAGAGAGGAGAGGAGAGAGAGAGAGAGAGAGAGAGAGAGAGGAGAGAGAGAGAGGAAGGAGATACAGGGGGAGTGAGAGAGAGGAGAGAGAGAGAGGGAAGAGGGCAAGGGGGAGAAAGAGAGAGAGAGAGAGAGGAAAGGAGGAGGCAAAGGGAATGAGAGAGAGAGAGAGAGGGAGGGGGAGAAAGAGGGACAGAGAGAGAGAGGGAGAGAAAAAATAGAGGGAGGGAGAGAGAGATAGAGAGAGAGGGATGGAGAGAGAGAGGGAGAGAGATAGTGAGGGAGGGACAGAGGGATGGATAGAGGGAGTGAGAGAGAGGGAGAGAGGAAAGGGGGAGGGAGGGAGGGCGAAAGAGATAGAAGAAGGGTAGAGAGATGGAGAGAGAGAGGGGGAGGGAGGGGGCAGGGGAGAGAGAGAGAAAGTGGGAGAGTGTGAGGCAAAGAGAGAGGAGAGAGAGGGAAGAGGGTGAGTGGGAGAGAGAGAGAGAGAGGAAAGGAGGAGGCAAAGGGATAGCGAGAGAGGGAGAGATGAAAGCAGTAGGTGTAGGGAGGGAGGGAGAGGGAGACGGAGAGGGAGAGTGAGAGGGAGAGGGAGAGGGGGGAGAAAGAGAGAGAGAGGGGTGGAGAGAGGGAAGGAGAGATAGAGGGAGTGAGAGAGAGGAGAGAGAGGGAAGAGGGTGGGGGAGAGAGAGAGAGAGACAAAGGAAGAGAGATAGAGAGAGAGAGAGAGGGACGGAGAGAGAGAGGTAGAGAGATAGTGAGGGAGGGACAAAGGGATGGATAGAGGGAGTGAGAGAGAGAGAGAGAGAGGAAAGGAGGAGAGAGGGAGGGAGGGAGGGAGAGATAGAGGAAGTGAGGGAGAGGAGGGAGGGAGAGAGAGGAGGAGGGTGAGAGGGAGGGATAGGAAGAGATAGAGGGAGGAAGAGAGAGAAATGGAGGGAGGGAGAGAGGGAGGGATAGAGGGAGATAGAGGGTTAGGTAGAGAGGGAGGAGAGGGAGAGGGGTAGAGAGAGAGACGGGGAGAGAGAGAGATGAAAGGAGGAGGAATAGAGAAAGAGGGAGAGAGAGAGAGGAGAGGGAGAGGAGGAGGGAGAAAGGGAGGGATGGAGAGTGAGGGGGAGAGAGAGAGAGAAAGACAGAGGAAAGGATGAGGGGAGAGAGAGAGAGAGAGAGAGAGAGAGAGAGAGAGAGAGAGAGAGAGGTACAAAGAGAGAGTGGAAGTGGGTAGATTGCCAAGAGGAGGGAGAGAGAGAAAGAGAGAGAGAGGGATGAACAGATAGAGACAAGTAGATATGGGGCGTGGAGAGACAAATAAAAAACTAAACAATAAATAAATAAATAAATTATAATTACACTTATTTCAACTAATAATATATGATAATAAAAAAGTATTTTACAATAAATATATTCAGAAATTCAATTGCAAAATAAAAGAAGAAAATGTGAGCGAGGAGGAGAGAAAGGGTGAAAGTTGTGGTAGACATATAATGGTTGGCAATAGAGTAGAGAGTAAGAGTGATATCTAGGGGTAGGGAGTGGTAGGAGAGGGGTAAATGCAAGGGACAGGGATGATAGATAGAGTAGATAGATATAGAGTTAGTGAGAGAGTAAGATTTAAGAGATAGAGAGTTCATGGACAAAGGGAGTTAGAGAAAGAGAGACATAGAGTTAGAGTTAGAGAAGGAGATAAGAGTGAGAGAGCAAGGGAGAGAGAATGTGTGACATATGAGTGAGGGATAAAGAGAGAGAGGGAAAGAGGGAAGGGAGAAGAAAGGAAAGGGAAGGAAAGTGGAAGATAGATAGAGGAAGGGGGAGGCAACTAGGGGAAGGGGTAGTGAGGGAGAGGGAGAGAGAGAGTGGTAGGGGATGAGTTGGAGAGAGAGAGAGTCAGATAAAGAGAGAGAGAGAGAGGACAAGGAGGCAAGGGAGAGGACGGAAGCGACTCTGGTGCATGTGTGTGTGTGAGAGAGAGAGAGATAGAGAGGTAGAAAGAGAGAGTGGAAGTGGGTAGATTGGTAAGAGGATGGAGAGAGAGATAGAGAGAGAGAGATGAAGAGAGAGAGGGAGAAGTAGAGATGGGGTGGAGAGAAAAAGAGAGGGAGGGTGAGAGATAGATGGAGGGAGAGAGAGAATGTGAGAGGGAGTAATGACAGAGATAGATCCAAAACTCAAGCCCAACATCAGGAGACAATGTATTGTTTTGGTGAAATACAAGAGCTATTCAATTGCTTGAGAGGCTATCGAATACTATCCTTCATCGCCATTTTTGATAGATTTCAAAGAGAGGTACAAAGAGAGAGTGGAAGTGGGTAGATTGCCAAGAGGAGGGAGAGAGAGAGAGAGAGAGAGAGAGAGAGAGAGAGAGAGAGAGAGGGATGAAGAGATAGAGACAAGTAGAGATGGGGGGCGGAGAGACAAAGAGAGGGAGGGTGACAGATAGATGGAGGGAGGGAGAGAATGTGAGAGGGAGTAAAGAGGGGAGAGAGAGAGAGAGAGAGAGAGAGAGAGAGAGAGAGAGGAAGAAAAGGTAGAGAGAGAGACTAGGAGGGATGTGGGGATGAGAGAGGGAGGGGGCAAGGGGAGGGATATAAAGAGAGGTGGGGGATAGAGGGACAAGGTAGGAAGGTCAATCAGAGAAGGGGAGGATGAGGGAGAGATGGGAATGTGGGGAGGGAGAGAGAGAGATACAAAAAGAGGTGGGGGCAAAGGGAGACAGAGGGAGGGCGTGGATAAAGGGGGACAAAGAGAAATGGAGGATGGGAAAGAGCATGGAGCGAAATAAGGATAGAGGGGAAGATAAAGATAATGTGGGATGGAGAGAGAGATTGATAGATGGAAATTGGGAGAGTGAGAGAGATTTGGGAGGAAGAGGTATAGAGAGAGAGGGAGGGAGGGAGAGGGGGATAGAGAGGGAGGAGGGGAAAGGGAGGGAGAGAAGGGAGAGAAAAAGGGTTTGGAATGAAGAGAGAGAGAGGGGAAATGGGTGGAAAGGTAGAGTGGGGAGGGAGAGAGAGGGAGAGAGAGTGGGGGGAGAGTGAGCAAGGGATGGAGGGAGAGAAAGGGGTGGGAAGAGGGAAGGAGTGGCTAAAAGAAAAGATAGTTCCATTGTGGAAGCTTCCCAAGTTATGCTACATTATAAAAACTTGTTGAAGTTCCTTTGGGGAGAAGCAACAAATACATTCGATGAAGATGCTACCCTAGTAAAAGAAAGGGACCTTCCTCTGCCTTCGCTTGCCGAGAAGAAATATTATAATATGGACCTACTAGAAGGTTCTTTTGTGCCAGAATATTAGAAGGAAATTGTTCAGAATCCCATGGAGCCTATGGACCCCTTAGACTCCCCTCCAAGTGATCCACCTGTTATGAAAATACCATTGTGGCTTTGTGATACTTTACACGATGTTGAGAGACATGTTCATGCCAAAGAGACCTCTAGAGAAAGAAATACACCATGCTGATATCACGGATATGTTGTAGCCATGAGCACTATCATTCAACTTGAACCAACCACTTTTGAAGAAGTTGTGAAAGAACAAGTTTGGAAGAATTCCATGGCTAGAAAGTATGAATCGATTATGAAGAATGATTTATGGGATAGTGTTTTGATGCTTAAAGGAAAATATGTTGTGACTTAAAAATGCATATACAAAATCAAGCATGCAACTAATGGAAACATTGAGAAGTATAAAGTGAGGTTCATGGCTATAGGTTTATCCCAAAAAGAGGAAGAAGACTATGATGAAATATTTGCTTCCATTGACAACTACACTACCATTAGATCAATTGTTGCCCTTGCTGCTAGTCAGGGTTGGAAATTTCACTAGATGAATGTCAAGATGACATTTCTTTATACCATACTACAAGAAGAAGTATATGTTGAGCAACCGTAGGGATTTGAAGTGGAGGATACAAAGACTCATGTTTGCATGTTGAATAAAGAATTATATGGCTTGAAGAAAGCCCAGAAGTTATTGGAAATATTTGGAATGATAGAATGGAAATCCTCGGCCACCCTGATGGAGATAAAATTCACAAATTTTATGTAGAGATGTTGTTGAACCTAATTTTGTGAATCCTTCTCAGTATCAATAGTTCATTAGGGCATTATTTTCCTTGTGAACACTGGTCCAGTCATATGATTTGCAGTAAAAACTTTGATTCAATTCATGACTCATCCCCTTCATGCACATTGGGTCGCTCCTAAACACATATTGAGATATTTGCATGGGATGATTAACCTTGGTCTCAGATACACTTCTGGATATGTGAGATTGCATGGGTACACCAATGTTGACTTGGATGGAAACATTATTAATAGGAAGAGCACATGAGGGCACTATTTTAACCTGGGGTTTGCTATGATATCTTTAATGAGTAGAAAACATAATTATGTAGCTTTGAGCATGACCGAGGTAGAGTACATTGTTGCTAGCATGGCTAGATGTGAGGCAGTTTTGTTTAGAAAGCTCTTTAAAGAGCTAATTGAGCACATCCTCGATACTATAGTTATATATTGTGATAACAAGAGTGAGATTCGATTTATAGATAAACTTGTGTTTCATGATAAGTACAAGCATATTCAGATCATGCACCACTATATTTTGGACATGGTTAGGTTAGATATGGTTCATTTTTATGAATTACATCTTGTCAATGTTCATTAATTTAATATTTATACTATGTATTGTGGATTGATTATTATTATAGATTAACATGTATATATTCTATCATAAATAAAGGAAGGATATTCATTTGGTTTATGAATTTTAAGGTTCTCTTCAAAAATCAAATTGATAGGAAGATCGAGGTGTTGAAGACTAATAAACGAGGTGTTGAAGACTAATAAACATAACGAGTTTTTGTTTTTCTAGATTTCAAAATGTTGTATAAGGACAATGATACATAAAAGCATAAAACAACTCTATATGCCCCTTATAACACATGAATAGGACATTTATGGGGAGGTTTTAGAGTATGCTCAAAGGATGCAAGTTAGAGTAGAAATTCTAGATAAAAGAAAATTATATTGTATGTTACCTAAATAAGTTTGTTACACTAACTCTTTAGGAAAATGCCCAGATTAGGGTCTCATTTTCTTAATTAAAATAAAGCCATTGATTTAGAATATTCACATTTTAATTGCATGTTTTACCTACATAAGGATGAATTTTTGAAGTAATTCTTGAAAAAAATTGGTAATTCTTGCAAATCTGTATGGTTTCAAATAGTTATTTTTTCTCAAGTTTAAGGATTTTAAGATCTAAATTGGTTCACTATGCATATTAGTCATAAGATAGTCGTCATTTTTTTATATATAGGGGGCATTTTTCTAGGACATCACATAGACTAAACATATGAAGAATCTAGCTATTCAAGATCAAATTTATAACAAGAGTCCTGCATTCAAAAATAATTGATTGTAATAGCTTTCACCGTCCATGGCTACCTACCATGATTAGGTGATTGGGTGATGAAGAAGACGGGGAAGCACTCCCAATATCAAATTTTCACATTTATAAGAAGATTTATCCATTAAAACATACTTGGTTGTAACATCTTTCACATTCCATGGCTAGCTACCATGATTAGGTGATGAAGAAGATGCTAGACCATGGGCAGCTCTCACTAGTTGTGGTGGAAAGGTGGAAATGAAATTAGTATGTGATAATGACTAAAAAAATGTTAAATTTCAAGAAAACTAGTTGTATCCCATATTGTTCGAACTTGCAACTTTCATTAGATATTGGAATATAAGATTTTCATTTCAAAACTTAGAAGTTCAGAATTACAATCTGCTATCGATATTTTTTATGTATTTCCTCTTTGTGGGTTGATGATTATGCATGGCTAAATATAACTACATGGGTGGTATAACTATATTTTACTCTAGTTATCATAAATTTTATATTTAGAGGTTGGATAGGTTCATTTTTATCTATTTTGTATTTTGTGGGCTTATATATTAACATGTATATATTCATTTGTGGGTTGATGATTATGCGTGGCTAAATATAATTACATAACTACATGCCTCGCATGATATAACTATATTTTACACTAGTTATCATAAATGTTATATTTATAGGTTGGGTATGGTTCATTTTTATGTATTTTGTTTATATTTTACTCTAGTTATCATAAACAAAGAAATAAATTTTATATTTATAAGTTGGATATGGTTCATTTTTATGTATTTAGTCTTTGTGGGTTTATAGATTAACATGTATATATTCATTTGTGGGTTGGTGATTATGCGTGGCTAAATATAACTACATGCTTGGCACAATACAACTATATTTTATTCTAGTTATCATAAATTTTATATTTATAGGTTGGATATGGTTCATTTTTATGTATTTCATCTTCATGGGTTTATAGATTAAATTTTATATTTATAGGCTCGATATAGTTATTTTTATGTATTTCTTCTTTGTGGGTTTATATATTAACATGTATGTATTCATTTGGTTTATGAAGTTTAAGGTTCCCTTCAAAAATGCAAAAATCAAATTGATAGGAAGACTAATAAACATAATGAGTTTTTGTTTTGAAGAATTTGAAATCTTGTACAAGGACAATGATTCATAAAAACATAAAATCATAAGACGCCTCTATATGCCCCTTCGAAGCCCCTTCAAAAATTGTAGTTGTAGAACACATGAATAGGACTTTGATGGGGATGTTTTAGAGTATGCTTGAGGATCCAAGTTAGAGTGGAAATTATAGATAGAAGTCATCTTTGTTGTATGCTATTTAAGACCCCTATTAGGGTCTTAAAAAAAGAAAGCCATCATCTTAATTAAAAGAAATAGGTTGATTTAGCACATTCACATGTGAATATGGATAAAGATAATTTTTTGAAGTTGAAGAAAATAGTAGTGAAATGTATGGCCATTAATTATATGGGTTGGTGATTGGTGTGTAGATGAGAACCTTATACAAGTATAAGAAGATTATTTTTAAAAAACTATAAAGTCTTGTCCCATAGTTGCATACATAGCTAGAATCATAGGGATTAGAAAAGCACACTATATCTGTTAGTTATTTCCAACCTGACAGATCTATTAAAACTATGTGTAGTATATATTTTATTATTATATAAAAATACAGAATATAATTATATTATTATTACTAATTTATAAAAGAGATATATATAATAAAATATAATTATATTCTATTATTAATTTATAAAATAAATATATATAATAAAATATAATTATATTATATTATTAATATATATATATATATATATAATCATTAAATTATTATAATAGGAGGTTCTCCCTATTCTCTGTAACATGATTATAAATTTAATATGCAACTATGGTCAGTGACTAATAAAACTGAAAGTAGAATTGTTTTTAACGTTATGAAAGCCATCTTTCTTTTCTCATAATGGATGGATTTAATGTTACAGAACTGATTCTCATTGAAGTGTTCCCAAATTTGGAATGAGTGCGTCCTAAACCCAAGACCATATACCGTTCGAGGTGAGGTTGAATCTATGGCATAGAAAGGGAAAATAAAAGGGAACTTATATTGATGAACAAAAATTGTAGATATTTTGATGCGGAAGATCAGATTCCTAAAAAAATTCGTTGCAAATCTCAATAATTATACATAGATATATGTGCCAATTTTTTTTACAGATATTCTCTGTATTCTTTAATTATAAAGAAGTCAGTCGGCCCCAGCAAGACCCTTTAGTTCTTTAAAATAAGCCTTTAAACGACCAAGAAGCTACAGAAGTACTTAAAATCTTAGAGCTGGAAGCTTAAATCTATGTGTTGACTCAAAACCTAAGGACTTGTAAAGATGTAAAAAGCGATAATTGCATCAGAGCATACGTGTAAATTTAACCATGGACAATTTTTCGTTGCCGAGTGCGGTGTGGTGATTTGATTTCATGACTTTGATCCTGCAGATAGCATCCACGGAGAGTAGAGTAATTATAAAGAAGGGAAGTCAGTCGGCGCCGGAAGGGTCCTTTCTTTCATTTGATTTCATGACTTTGATCCTGCAGATAGCCGGAAAGGTCCCTCCAGGCTCGCAACTACATTCGCCGCGCCGAGATATGCACAAGTGTGGCTCACAGTACTAGCAGGCAAAATCCGCCCAACACATACGCCAAATATGTAGCAAGTTCGAAACTAGAAATTGTACGCAGGAGATAAGTCTCCGGTCCAAACCAAACAGATTTGACCATGCTTATTCTGGTACGATGTTGAGCAATAGTTTGGAGGATTTGCAGGCCGGGTTCATGAGGGTCTTGCGGTATTTTCTGAGTCTATTAATGAGAATCGCCAGCAAGAAGACTGCGCGATCGAAAGCAAGGGTTCGAAGCAAGACGATGGCAAGTGTTCCAAGCGCAGGGCCGCTGGGAGATGGAGAGAAAAGCAGCGATTGTTGCGTGCCCCTATCTGGGATGACTGCAGGTAAAGATCGTCACAGTAAAGTCCGCACGGCGAAGGGACTTCGTGACCGAACGGTTAGGCTGTCTGATCCTACAGCAATTCAATTATATATTGACCTACAACAAGAGAGACTATGCGTCGAGCAACCCAGTATTCGCGTGAATTACGATGGCCATTATATGCAACGCGTGATTTATTATTCCGATTATCTCCGGCGAGATAAGACGCGTACAAAAGAAGGATAAATAGCATATCCGGCATAGATAAGGCGCGTTTAAGGCGGATAATTCGCATATCGGGCATAACTAATCCAAATTGCCCAGAAATTACTAGCGTATCGGGCAAAGATGGCCCGGATAGCCAGAAATACCTGTCGTAAATAGCTCGCGTTAGGCAAACTTCGCGTATCCGCGGGAACATTTGGCGTATCTGACCGCATATCTTGCAAATAAATGGCATATCGCTACCGCGTTGATAGGGAATAACTTACGTATCACTACCGCGTTGATAATTAATAACTGACCTGTGAATAGCTCGTTGATACTGAATAATGCACGTATCGATAACCAAGGAACGAATATGCATATGACGTAACAAACCCTATACGAAACATTCATACGTGAAACCATATATGGATACCGAGCAGATATTGGCGACTGTAACGCATTACTGAAACGCACAAGAAGAGGATTAAGTTCGTGACTATTACCCAAACACAGCACGCTGAAAATTTTCGCAGAACCCAAATTGGAGTGGTTGTCGATATCTGCCTCCATTTCCTTGATGTTTATAACTACAAATTTGCCTTACAGAAAATGGGCGAGCGAGTCATAACGTACGTATCTCACGGAATGCAGATTTGATAAATATTCTGGATAGCCAAAAATTGCCATGTGATGAATGGGTGGATGGATGAGCCCCGTGTTTATTCTGGGTAGAAAAGTGAATTAGGCGTTAGGGTAAGACCTTCATCACTCAATTGAAGCACTCGAATTAACAATGACAATAAACATGAAAAATTCAAGTAAAGAGTCTAGAGATGTAGTAAACAAATTACCTGTATAGAGGAAGTACCGCTGATTTCTCAAGAGCGTGTCCAAAAAATTTTGGAAACAGGCTCTTCAGTTTTTTCAGTTGATAAAAAAAAGAGTTGGAAGTACACTCTTCGGTTTTTTTTAACTCGTAGCAAACAACATAAGATCAGCTTGTGTCACTGTTTGTTTGATCACCTATTACAATCCCCATATTGCAAAACAAAATCCCCAGTTGGTAGATTTTTGAAATTGAATAAACCTTATTCTAAATTACACACGCTATTAATATAATAAATAGTAATAAATCATATCATTTTGGTCTTAATAAAAGGATGTGATTTTTCTAAATTATTACTTCATATAAAACATTGACTTTAGTTTTGAAAATGAAGCCGAAAGGACCACCACCAGCCTGAAATTATCAAACCTTTTATGTACAATCATTAGGTTGTCTCTACCGCACCCAATGGTACTAGAAACTCCGGTCTTCCTCCTATATACTTACTTTTTATAAGGAAATAAACACTTGTGGTTAGTTGTAATCCCCTCATCTTATTATTTTGAAATACTATAACTATGGAAACTCAGAAAAATGGAAAAAACTATTTTCTCTTGTGAGGGTAAATGGTGTTTGTATAGAAAAATAACTGACATAAATTATATAAAGTAAGAAAACTATTTTGAGATAAAATATTTAATTTAAACATAAATAAATGAATCAAGAGAAATATTCTGATATAAAATATTTAATTTAAGCATAAATAATCCAAGACATATAGTTTTATGGCACTTCAAGTTGTATGAGTATTGGACTTTGCACTAGTTTTAAAAACACTTATAATTTTTTAAAAGCATTTATAATTTTTTAATACAAAGTAGTGTAAGACCATGAAATTTTGTTGGACAACACAATCTTTTTTGTTTCTTTTCTTAAATGTATTTATTTTCTTAAATGTAACTAGATACAAGATTTTTTAACTTCTTTGGAACAAGGTCATACTTTCACCAGGGAGGTTTCAAATAAAGTGGAGCTCCAGAAACTTGAACATTGCTCATCTATCCAAAAATTGGGAAAGACAAGCAATGAACTCCAACATTGTACATGAATTTAAATAAATAATAAAATTGTTGGAACCTACTTTCTACCATTTTTATTTTGAATTTTGAGTAAATTTATGAGGATTTTATTGTGAATTTTAATTTGTGGATGGAAATTTTGAAGTTGTGTAAACATATTACCAGTGCTTTAAAAAAAAACGAAAAGTTTTGGGAACAATTTCTGCAAATTACTCTTACTATTATCCCAAAGCCTACCTCTCTCTCAAATTTTCAATTGAACACAGGTGTGTATAAAATATATTTCCTAAAGGCACCGAAAAATCACCCTAAAGGTACTGAAAAAACTCAGTAAAAGCACTGAAAAATTAAACAATGATCACGTGCAACTCCACTTTCAATTCATCTACATATCAAAATGTCAAATCATCCTTCTATTGCTTCTTCTCTCTGAAGCATCCAATTACTAGTGAAGGGTACCTATTCCTTCTAATTACCTGAATTCATTCTTTCCCCTCAAGAAAATGAATTACCTCATTCTTTCATTGATCAAACTTTGGGACTGGATGCAAGATGTATTAAGACTCGAACATTATAGGTGGGCAAGGAAGACCCAAAGCACCGAGGGTAGTGAGAACTCGCTCATATGGACAAACGACCTTCTCATTGAACATACAAGAAGTGTGAGCCTCATGCCATCCCTCACCAGCATGAAGGCCACTTGTTTGCTTGGAATTTTTTATTTTATATAATTTTGATCATATGTAGAGTTAGGTTTTTTATTTTTTTATTTATAGTAATGCCAGAAATATTTTTATTTTTTATTTAGATTTGTAATTTCTTTTAGTCTATTTAAATATTTCTTGTATATAGAATTAGGGTATATTTTTTATTTAAATAATTATAATGTTGTATAAAATGTATTAAATAAAGTTATATGTGTTTTTATATATCTAATAATGTTAAAGTTAGGATTTTTTTTCCATTTATATTTGAAATGCTTTTTAATTTGTTTAAATAGTTCTTGTATATAGAATTAGATTATTGTATATTTTATGTTTCAATATTTTTTTTGTTATATATCAAAAGAAAAGAAGGGGATTAATTAATTAATTAATCAAATCAACTCATAAGAGTTAAGACTAATATTTTTATTTCAATAATTTTTTTGTTATATATAAAAAGAAAATAAAAGAATGGTGATTACTTATAATATTAAAAATAGAAGAAAAAGAAAAGAAAAGAATGGGGGATTAATTAATTAATCAAATCAACTCATAGGAGTGAAGACTAATGTTGACGAGCTAGGTTTAGGGTTTACATGTCTTACAACTATGAAAAAATTGCATATTTTCCACATCCAACTCCAATATTTTTCCACGACTTCATTTCTAGCTTGATTTTGACCAACCTATGGCCACCTCATTTGGGGAAGGGGGTGTGGCACCCTCCTACCGCAGTGTAGTCTCTAGAGATGCCAGAGTGTATTATCTAGAGATGTTAGTTCTAGGAAGAAGGTGGGAGTAGTAGAACCTCATCAATCCCCCCACCGGGAAATTCATCACAAGGAGGTCGAAAATGTGCCACAATGTTGGGAACTCAATGGCAGAATAATAGATCAAGCCACTATGTTCCAAAAGTCCTTCAAATCCCGAGATACTAGTTCATGTAAGATAAAATTCTGGAGCACATATAATCCATGCAAAACCACACTTTAATATGAAAATTTATTGGTTCTTAGCCACCAAAACAACATCTCCTAACATGGATGAAGGCTAAATGGAAGCCAAAAGTGCATATTCATTTGCAGATTGGAGCGAAAGGTTTTATTATGAATATCTTCATCAATTTAGAGGATAGTTCAAGGGTATTGAGAATTTCCCTTATTTTCTTAAAAGTGCTTGTCTCCCGATGCCTTGTTTCAACTGAGATAAAGAAAAGATTTCAGCTTCTCCTATATGGATAATATTGTATGCTATATCAATTAAATATTGGAAAGAAGGTAACTTGGTGGGCATTGGAAATACCATTGGAAACTATGTAAAATCCATAGAAATAAACAAATGCAAAAGGTGCATTTCCTATGCTCGGATATGCATGTACATGAATGTCTGGAAGCCACTATTGGAATCCATACTTATCTTCCCCCATGATGAGGATATCATACAACCCATTCATTATGAGCATATCATGGTTTTTTTTAGAGTGTTCCATTAATATGGCTACCTCTAGAGGGAATTCCCCCTCACCAATACCCCCAAGCCAAAGAAGATAGTCATAAGCACTAATAGAAAAGGTTTTAATAATCGCTAGGAAGGAGGATGACCCATAGGCTCTAAAACCCTAGCCCTAAGGGGTCCCTTCAGTCAAAAAACAAATCTGAAGCCCTAGTAGAGCAATAAATTAATTAGTCAAATCAATTAATACTTGTCAAGAATAATACGCTCGATTTTTCGTGAAGTAGTAACTTTGATGAGCTAGGTTTAAGGTTCACATGCATTACTACCATGAAACCTTTTCATATTTTCAATAACTGACTCTAATATGTTTTCACGAAATAGTAACTTTGATGAGCTAGTTTTAGGGTTTACATGCATTACTATAGTGGAACCTTTGCATATTCTCCATAAACGACTCTAATATTTCACTAGGACTTCATTTTTATATTGTTTCTCATCAAATTATGGTCTCCTCGACCAACGTAGATGGTGTGGTTGTCCTCTTACCACAATGTAGTCTGAGGAGATGTTAAGTCTAGGAAGAAGGTGGTGGCAACAACACCTCATCATTCATTCCCCCATGGAAATTCATCGCAAGGAGGTCGAAAAGATACCCCAATTGTGAGTGCTACATGAAAGAACAACAAATCAAGCATTTGTGTTATGAAAGTCATTCAAAACCCTAAATCTGAGGTCAATTCAAATAAAATATTAGAGCACTTAGAATTCATGCAAGGCCGCGCTTTAATATGCAAATTTATTGGTACTTGGCTAGCGAAACGAGATATGGAAGCATGGATCAAGGATAAATGGGAGCTAAAAGTGCATGTTGATTTACATATTGGAGTCAAAGGTTTTATTACAATGACCTTCACTAATTTAGTGTGCTATCACTAGAAAATTGATAATCGAGCCTAATTTACTAGATGGATTGAAGTACACCATGTAAAGTCAATTTTACCATAGTAAAATTTATTTCACTGTGAGAAATTACTTAATAAACCACCTTTTTTAAGTAATTTATAAATAAACCCATGAAGAATAATTAAATAAATCACTATTTATTTAATCTTCTTGTAGGAATAATTAATTAAACCATTGTTCAATTAGTATTCATTGTCATATTTGACCCATTTATGAAAAATCAATAGATAAATTATTAATTATCTTTTTTTTTCTCTAGGGATAATTAATTAATCACTAATTAATTATTATTCCTTGTCAAATTTTACTAAATCCCTTAGGAATAATTAAATAAACCATTATTTGTTTATTATTCCTTAACCAATTTCTTTGATGATAAATAAATCATTTAATTATCTATTATGTCTAAATAAAAGTTAAAGTACTTTTCCCTCCTAACCAAATATAATAAAATAGTCCAAGTGGTTATTCCAAGAATGAGGTTAATAGTATTTTATTATTGTTCATTATTTGAGGATAACTCAATATTTTGTTATAAATAGAAAGGTTTTCCATTCATTATTTACTTTTTATCATTTTCATTGCTGCACTTACTGTTATAACTCTAAATATTTTCATTGTCCACCATCTTTTTTCTTCCATTTGAGTTCCCATTGAGCTCAAACATTTCGTTTGCTAGGTTTACACATTATAGTGGAGAGAGACTCTATGAAAAGTTGAAGACGTTTGAGGATAACCAAGAGCCCATCCCATATAGGGAGACTCGTAACATTTATTTGTTCCCTTCACAGTTGTTATAATAAAATCTATTCTTTGTATATTTGGTTTACATTGGATGATTGGTGTCATTACTGTTTCTTTTTTTCTTTAACTATGATTGTGGCATAGATCAGGAGTTTGGCACATTTTGTTTCTATTAGTCGCTGTAGATCTACAATGTTTAGTATCCATTTATATTGTTGAGACTATTTTTCATCTAGAGTCTTATGTGGGTTCTTTTCATACATCTTTGAGAAGAAAACACTACAACAAAATTGCCGATTCCAATGGTTTTATACTTCAAATCCAGAAACCTGAATAACATTCAGTTTTCAGCTTAGGGTTTCTTCTTTTTGCAGCCTCTTAATGTTGTTGTCTAGCTTTTTAACCCTATATCTATTAAATTTTTGACTTCTACAAGTTTGCTTGTCTTTTTCGCAGGTCATAGGAACCAACCGTGACAGAGACGAAAACTTTTTTTGAGACTTGGCGACCAAGAATAAAGGAGCGTAAATCACATTTTCCATCCCAAAAACTATGATCTGGAGTCAAGAGGGCACCTTTCATCCCAAAAAGTGTGATCCCAGCTAAAAGCAGGTCAGTAGCTGCGATTTTAGGGTGTCCAGGTTTTTATCAGATCTATTTCCAGGTTTTTCCAAGAGTTGTCTAATGGATTGTTTGACCTCAGTCTCATCCCTCTTATGCATTGATATACTCTTATTTACTTGTCGAATTTACTCGTCAAAGTGGAACATAGCCCACTAGGGCTTCTAGTACACTTCCACATTTATAGGAGGAGTTTAGCTTAAAGTGAGTAGTCTATGTTTTTGCAACACTTTCAGACATATTTTCCAGATGTGTACCCTTTTGTTTTAGATCTATAAAGATAGGTTGTTACCATCCATAGTTTCATATTAAAACTTGTTTGGTCATTGGTCTTAGGGTCTCATCGGTTACCCTAGTTTTTTCACCCATCTCCCTATCTTTTTGCAATGATCATCCTCTCTATTTCTTTGTTGTTGTTGCACCACTTTCTAGTAGCCTAGTGTTATTTGATTCCAGTCACACTGATAATTAGATCTCTTGACCTTTTTAGTGTGTTTTCCATCGATTTAGCTACCAACCGGCATAGTGCTTGCATACCCAGTTTTGGGTGGGGTTTAGTTAATTATTTTGTTGTTCATTTTGTGTTGTTAATTTCATTTTATTTTTAACAATCTTTTTTCTCTTCTACAAACACAATCTGGGCTTAATCAATTAATACCCCTCTCCTTCTCCTCCCTCTCTACCTCACCCTCTATCTCCCTCTATCACTCCCTCTCTGCCTCCCTCCATTTCTTTCTCTGACTCCCTCTCACCCTCCTCCTCTCTCCCTCCCTCCTCTGCCTCCCTTCCTCTATCTCTCCCTCCCTCCTACTTTCCTCTCTGTCTCTATATCTCACTCCCCCTATCCATCCCTCTATCCCTCCCTCACTATCTCTCTCCCCCTCTCTCTGTCCCTCTCTCTATATCTCTCTATCTCTCTCTCCCTCTCCCTCTCTATTTGTCCCTCTCTCTCTTCGTCTCTCTCACTCTTCGCCTCCTCTTTTCCTCTCTATCTCTCCCCCTCACCCTCTTCCCTAAGAATCATAAACCCTAAACCGCAAACCCTAATCCATAGACCATAAACCCTAAAAATTTTATGAGTATCTATAATAAGGGAAGACCACTTGGGTATGCGAGTGTAGGAGGGAGAAAATTGTGGTACATGAGATACCCCGACCTTTGTTTTTCCACCCTTCATAAACCTTTTTCCTTTTATTTATTTATCTTCATAACTCCTTGAGGCTCGATGAGATGTATTCATTATGTGTAATATGTATCAGCGGATACCCCCTTAAGGTGGGGTGGTTCATCCCTACATCCTAAACCCTAAAGCCTAAACCCTTAACCCTAAACCCTAAACCATAAACCATAAACCCTAAACCCCAAATCCTAAACACTAAATCCTAAGCATTTTATAACATTTTCAAAATTGTTTTGTAACTTTTATTTAAGTGTTTATTAAAACAATTACTAAGGTGTTATCAACCTAAAACCATGAACCCTAAACCCCAAACACTAAACGCTAAACCGAAAATCTTAAAACTTAAACCCTAAGCATTTTATAAAGTGCTATAAACCACAAACCATAAACTGTAATCCCTAAATCCTAACCCGAGAACGCTTAACCCTAAACACTAGACCCTAAACCCAAAATCCTAGATCCTAAGCCCTAAACCCTAAACCCTAAGCATTTTATAACAATTTTAAAATCGTTTTGTAACTTTTATTTAAGTGTTTAATAAAAACATTTATTGAAGTGATATAAGCACTAAACCCTAGACTCTAAACTATAAACTCCTAACCCTAAACTCTAAACTATAAACACTAAACTCTAAGTATTTTATAGCATTTTAAAAATTGTTTTGTAGCTTTTATTTAAATGTTTATTAAAAGAATTTACTAAAGTGTTATGATCATTAAGCCCTAAACTCTAAACCCTAAACCCTAGACTTCAAACCCTAAAAACTAAACCCTAAACCCTCAACATTTTATATCATTTTAAAAATGGTTTTGTAACTTTTATTTAAGTGTTTATTAAAAGAATTTACTAAAGTGTTATAAACCCTAAACCCTAAACTCTAAACACCAAACCCGATACCATAAACCCTATACCCTAAAACCTAAGCATTTTATAACATCTTAAAAGACTTTCTAACTTTTATTTAAGTGTTTATTAAGAGGATTTACTAAAGTCTTATAAACCGTAGACTAGAAACCCTAAAACGTAAGAAATTTATAACATTTTAAAAACTGTCTTTTGCTATCGTGTATCAGCTATTGCTTGATCTTTATGCTTGACTCATCCTCTTTAAGACTCTGATCCAACATATGTTTCAGACCTGATGGAGTTCTAGGCTACATTCGATAAGGTTTTGAGTCTGGATATCGATTACATGTCACAATCGTACTTCGCTTCTTCCCTTTAAAGGATTTTGATGCGATCCCGATTCTTCCACTCTTGCGATTTAATCCTGGCCATTGATATATGAGATCTAACAGCTGTTGTGCATTAACACTTACTCCTCCGCTACTCTGTTACTTATCTTTTTCCGCCATTTTCAATGGTTTTCTGTGGTTTTTTCTTCAAAGGTTCATCCCCCTAAGTTGTTCTGCTACGACTCCCTCCTGAGCTTGACTTCTATGATTTTTATCACTAACTCTGGAATTTACTTGACCTTTCGAATGGATTCAAAGATCCATTATGAACCTCTGGCTCATTCTTCTCCTCTGTACTCCGCCTGGACTTTTCTTGCAACCTCTGTTACAGAAACTACAAGTTCACATAATAATCAATCATAAAATACTCGATTCACACATTGCACACTCGAAATCAAATTCCTCTATATATAAACATATAAATAGTTTATTACATAACAAGATTCTCTGTCTCGTGGCCTAATCTTCTGCTATCAATGGCCTCCTCCTCGCACTTTTCCCGTAGGCTTACATTTATACCAGAGAGGTTCGTTGAACTAATCCCAGTTTGACTCCTAAATCTATTGAACTAACTCCTAAATCCTCTATCCTCTACGTCTGCTTCTAATCTCCATTTAATTCCTAAGAGCTCTCTTTAGTTCTTCGAAACATGGAACTATTTTAAGAGTCCTAATTGACTTTTAACTCTTTTGTCATTAATAACCACTCATGTTCTCATTTATTCGAGAGCATATACAAACATCTCACATTGTCTAATTAAATCACTTAAAAGCCTAAATATTACATTAAGTTGAGACTTAGGAAAATAACTTCCTAAAAATACATAACCCCCTATGTCTACTTAATTACAATGATTTTCTCTTAGGTTGAATGTTCCTGCATCAAGATTATATGTGAATTGTGTAAAATGAAAAGTTTTTTGTGAATTCTATACTCAAGATACCCAAGTGACATGTTTCTTTGTAAACTGGATCACATATATTTGTAAATTAAATTTCAGTAAGTTTTCACATTTACATTTTTACCCATTTTTATTAAAGTGTTAAAGAACGTGTAAATAATAGTGGAAAATAAATCCCACTAAGTATAATTATTTACATTTTTTTCCTTATCCCATATTTTATGAAAATACTTTCTTAAATTATGGTGAATAATAACTTATGGTAAATATGTTATTTACAGGAGTATGATCTACTTTCAATGAATGGTCATGTCCTTACCCTCTCTACCCTTCTCTCTCTCCCTCTATATCTCTATATCCCCATTACCTATCTTTCTTTGTCTATCCTCTCTCTCTCTCCCTCTATATCTCTATATCCCCATTATCTATCTTTCTTTGTCTATCCTCCCTCTCTCTCCCCTACTCTCTTGCACTCTTCCCCTCTATGTCATTCCTTCACACTCCCCCCTCTCTCCCCCTTCCCTACTTACTCTCCTTCCTTTTATCCCTATCTCTTTCCATTTCTCATACTACCTCCCTCTCTCTCCTTTTCTCACACTCACTACCACTCTCTCCCCCGCCCTCTCCCTCCATATTTTTCTTCTCCATATCTCTCTCTCCAAATCCCCCTCCCCCTCTCTCTTATCCCCCCACTCTTTATATCTCCCTCCATCCCTCCTGCTCCCTCACCCTCCCTAACCCCTTCTCCCTCCCCTAACATCCACTTGCCTCCTCTCTCTCTCCCTCCCAACCTCTTTCCCCCTCCTACACATCTCTCTCTCTCTCTCGCCTTGTCTATATCTCTATCTCCATGACTCACTCCCATTCCCTATTCCTGCCCCCCTATCTTTCTCCCACTCCCTCCTCTTATTTGTCTCTCCCATTCTCCCTAGCCCTATATTTCTCTCCCCTTCTCTCTCGTCCCCATTTCTCTCCCTCCATCTCACCCTCTAGTAATATCCCTCACTCTCTCCCTCCCCCTGTATTTTTCTCTCTCCCTCACCCTATCCTCTTACTCTATTTAACCTCCCTCTCCCTCTATATCTCTCCCTCTCTCTCTCACTCTCCCTCCCTTCCTCTATCACTCTTTTCCTCACTCTCTCCACCTCACTCCATCTCTCTCTCTCTCTCTCTCTCTCTCTCTCTCTCTCTCTCTCTTTGTATCTCCCTCTCTCTCTCCCCATCCCGTTCCCCCTCCACTCCCTCCTGTCTACACCCCCTTCCCCCTCCACCCCCTCCTGTTTATACCCCCTTCTCTCTCTCTCTCTCTCTCTCTCTCTCTCTCTCTCTCCCCTACTCCTCCTCCTCCTCCTCCTCCGCCATCCACCTCCTCCTCCTCCCCTTTCACCACCCACCTCCTCCACCTACTCACATCCTCCCCCCACCTCTAGCTCCTCCCCCTTTGCCTCCTCCTCTTGTTCATCCTCCCCTCCCCGCTTCCTCCCCTCCAACCTCCTCCTCCACCCCCTCCTCCCCCTCCCTCCCCTACCTGCACCCCTCCTCTGTCTCCTCTGTCTCCTACTCCTTCTACTCCTCCCCCTCATCTCCCACCCACCCCGCATCTTCCCCTCCTCCTCTGCCTCCCCATATTACCTACCCCACTCGTCGCCCATCCTTCACCTCCTACCCTCCTCCCTTCTCCTCTACCTCCTCCCATTCTCCTCTCCCTCTCACTCTCCCTCCCTCTTTCCTCTTTCCCTCTCTTTCTTCCTCTCCCCTACTCACCCTCTCTCCCTTACTCAACCACCCCTACCCAACTCTCCTTCTCCCTCCCTTTGTAACTCCCTTCCTCTATCCCTCTTTATCTCCTCCTCCCTCCTCCTCTCACCTCCCACACTTTGTAACTCCATCTACATCTCTCTACATCTCCCTTGCTACGTCTTTCCCCTATCTACCTCTCCCTCCTCTCTTCCCATTCCTCGCCCCCTCTCCATCTCTTACTCTCACTCTCACCATTATCTCTCGTTCTCTCTCCCTCCCACTCTCTCCCATATCTCCGATATCCCTCTCCTCCTCCCTTTCTATCCCTATCCCTCACTCCCTCCCCCTCTTTCTCTCCCCCACTCTCTCTCTCCCTCATTTCCCCCTCTACTTTTCTAGCCATCTCCTCTCCACTCTCCCAAATACCCCCCTCATTCCCCACCCTCTCCCTCTCTCTCTTCCTTGCTTCTCCCTTCCCTCTTTCCCTCTCTCTCTCTCCCTTCCTCTCTCACTCCTTTCTCATTCTCTAAATCTATCTCTATGTCTCTCTTTCTCTAAGTCTCTTTGTCTGCCTCCTTCCCCTGCCTCCTCCCCCTCACCTCTTCCTCCTCTGTCTCTTTCACCTCCTCCTCCACCTCCCCCTATGACCTGCCCGACAGCCCCCGACCCTACGCTTCCTACCCTACCCCCTTCTCCTACGCCTCCTCCCCTTCTCCCCCTTCTCCCCCTCTCACACTCTGTCTCCCTCTTTCCCTCTCTTTCTTCCTCTCCCCCACTCACCCTCTCTCCTTTCCTCAACCACCCCTTCTCCAACTCTACCCTACCCAACTCTTCCTCTCCCTCCCTTCGCAACTCCCTCCTTCTCTCCCCTCCCACACCCTCTAACTCCCTCTACCTCTCTCTACATGTCCCTTGCTACCTATTCCCCCTATCTCCCTCTGCCTCCTCTCTTCCCTTTCTTCCCCCCTCTCTCTATCTCTTACTCTCACTCTCGTAATTATCTCTCGTTCTCTCTCCCTCCCACTATCTCCCCCATCTCCACTATCCCTCTCCTCCTTCCCTTTCTATTCCTCTCCCTCCCCAATCACTCTCCCTGCCTCCCCCTCTTTCTCTCTCCCACTCTCTCTCTCCATCCTTTGCCCATCTACTTTTCTAGCAATTCCCCCCCCTCTCCCCATTGCCCTCCCCCCATTCTCTCTCTCTCTCTCTCTCTCTCTCTCTCTCTCTCTCTTCTTTGCTTATTCCTTCCCTCTTTCCCTCTCTCTTTCTCCATTACTCCTATACCCACTCCTATCACCACATTTTCTCCCTTGCTCTCTCACTCCTCTCTCCTTCTCTAAGTCTAACTCTATGTCTCTTTTTCTCTAACTCTCTTTACTCTTACTCTCTCACTAACTGTATCTCTCTACTCTATATTTCTCCCCTATCCCCTGCATTTAACCCTCTCCTACCACTCTGTATCTCTCGATCTCACTCTAACTCTCTGCCAACCATTATATTTCTACCACAAATTTCACCCTTTCTCTCTTTCTCTCTCTTTAGACTCTCTTCTTTTATTTTGCAATTAAATTTCTAAACATATTTATTGTAAACTAAAAAATTATTGTCATATATTATTAGTTGAAATAAGTGTAATTATAATTTTTTATTTTATTTTGAAAATATATTCACTTTAATGGCTAAAGTAAAAACAACTCACTTTGAAAAAAAATTATAATTTATAGAATTTGTAGTGAGATATTTTAATAAATTTTTGATAAGACACATTCTATATATATCATAATAAATTTTGATTTGACTTGACCTGCAATATGTATAAAAAATCATATATCATAAATTAAATCTAATTTAAATATAAACTTGTTAATTAAATAATGTTCGTCATATTTAAAATCATCTTTGCATGCATTGTTTTAATTAGATTATACTGGTCTATGTTTTGGTATAATTTATGTTTTCCTATAATTTATTATATTTTTTTTCTTCACATTGAAACATAAAATAGATTTGAATAAACTACCCATTGCTAAAATAGAGTGTTCATTTTAGTTAAAACATATAAAAACCTTATAAAAGAGGGGATAAAAGTCACACTTAAATGAGTTTAAAACTATAATAATATGTGCTTTTGGCAACGGGTAAAATGCTCTTAAACCGAACCATCTTCCAAAATATAATCTTATATTTTTATACTTTTAGTTTTGCCACTTGTGCTAAGAGCGTTGAAGAGCTTCTCCGTGGTATTGGTGGACACATCTCACTAATCGGTAGAAAGAAATACAAATACAATGTGGAGAAATGTGAAAGGAAGATATTAGGAAGGTGGAGGGAGGGCATTAGTTGGAGCCCTGACCAATCCTTTGAGGGTTTTGTTTTATGTGCAAATTGATCAACCCCAGAGACAGTTGGAAAATTTCAAAATGGATATGGGTCGGATAGATGGAAATTTTCAAAAGAAATCAAATTGATCAACCCCAGAGAAGTTTGCGATTATTATCGGTCGGATAATGCTAGCGATATCATATCTTCCATGAATTGCAGAGACCATATAGCTAGGGTCGACATCTTAACTTGAGATCCATTAAAATTATTACATACCATGCATACCAAGTTGGTTGTGGAAATAAAATTATTATGGATCGCGATAAAATGACTCTACCTTTTGACAGACGTAAACTTCAAAAGCAACCGATGGCAAAAGTAAATAAAAATGTAGGCATACCCAAATCCTCAACAAGATATATATCTTACATTGGTTTTCCAGAGCGAAAAAGGCTTCAACCAAGGACCTTAACCCGACCCAGAACCATGCACAATGACTTGGCTGAGAATATTTTAAATGACTCGGCTGAGAATATTAGTAGACAATTATCGTGTATGACCAAGGGAAGAATAGTGTGTGACAATTTTAGTGTGTCACCAAGCGAAAAAATGATCTCGTGTGGGTTTGAGTGGAAACTAGACGAGTTAGATGAAGATGGGAGTTTATGTCCAAAGATGAGATGAGGTGCCAAAATTGGTGGTCTACTGCAGTTTCCTTGAAATCCATCGAAAATGGCGATGAAGGATAGTATTGGACAGCCTCTCAAGTAATTGAATAGCTCTTGTATTTCACCAAGAAAGAAGCGTTGTCTCTTGATCTTGGGCTTCAGATTTCGATCCTTGGTCGACTCGTTGAAATTGTTACGAAGAACTCAATGAATTTTACACTAAATGATATTAAAAGCAAGTGATATGGAAAAATGAGTTCCGGAAGCCGAGCCTCAAAATCCAAGTACAAATGATTCTTGTTGCAAGCAACACAAATCTGAAAACGGACACGTAGAATCTGACAACCCACACATAGATGAAACCTAAATTGAACAGGATAAACTAATTATCAAAATCAGCAACAACGGGAGGCAGGTTTAAAGAGACTAAACTAACGCGAGTTGTTAAAAAAAATAAAGAATAAATGAGAACAAGAAGTGTATATTAAAAATAAATTACATTAAATTTAAATAAGCACAGCAGAAATAAACAGAGTACCTGGAACCAATTTGGAGTAGTCAAAGAAAATAGATGAACAAGGGTCAGGGTAGCAGCAGCAACAAGAGCGCATTGGAACATATCAACTGGCCCCTTGGTGGTTCCTGTGCATGAAATCATAGCAAAAAGACAAGCACAAGGCGGAAGTGAATTTACTCAAAGATATAGAAAATGCAGTTACTCATCTCAAAGATATACAAAGAGATAGAGTGGATATCTAAATGATTAACGCAATACATACCTCAATGATTAACGCCATGCATACCATAAGTGATCGTTTCGAAAAGGCGAAAGAGAATTCATCAAAATTGCGTCCAATAGAGGATCTTCTGGAACGGACTAGAGGTCCAAATCCATCATCCTCCTCTTCTGTCGCCGGACAAATATTACATGGACAATATAATTTGAAAGATTAAATTTTACACGGGGAAAATCTAATTTGAAACATTGAATTTCACACAGAAGTAAACCCAAGGACAAATGCACGAAAATCAGACACTCAGATGGAAGTCCTTCCCACAAAAACATAGCACAAACAAAGACTCAATCTGAAATTTATAGGTGTTCACGCTGCCTTTTTGTTTAAACTAAAAGATATGCCTCATCCGTTCTCTTTGGCTTTTTCCAGATCAACGGATATACTTTAGTGACGTCTACCATTCTTGGCCAACTCATTCTTGATAATTATTTTTATTTTATTCACCTCCCTCACTCTCAATTCGTCCAACGGCTAGGTTTTTTCAGTCCACTTGTCAATAATTTCAAAAAATGTTTACCGCTTGCGCTTGTGTTACTGCCTTTTTCTAAGTGAAAAGATTAGCTACCAATCAAATTGTTTCCCATTTGAAATCCCATTATCCTGGGCTAATTTGTTTGAATCATTTTAGTTTTAGTTACATGGTAAGATTTTTAAAGCGCTATATGTAATAAGTAAGAATTTAAGAATCAAAATATAAAAAATAAAATAACATAAAACTTTATTAAAAATTTATACTTTATAGAAACTTCTTTTTAATATACATCAGTATGGTAATCTTCATGTCTCATACGCAGTTGCCAATTATAGTATGTCATCAAACGAAGCAATCTCTTTTTCAATTGAAGTTCGCATGTTTACCGATAATTTGATTTGATTTCGTGGAAATCAACAAAGGGGCAGAGAGAATATCTAAAAAAGATCATCCAATCAAGAAATAGCATTGATCTCAATCAATTGCATGTAACAGAAGATCTTCTGGAAAGGCCATACCTAAGGGAAATTCATTGTTCTGAAAATTGAGCAAGAAATTTTCAAAATCCAAATGCAAATGATTCTTGATTCCAGCAACACAAATCTGAAACGCAGTACACAAATGAAACCTAAATGTAATAAGATACACTAATTATCAAAATCAACAAGGAGGGGAGACTGGTTTAAAAAGACTAAACTAACACAAGGGAGGTTAAACTAATTAAAGAATTCATCAAAATTGCATCCAACAGAGGATCATCGAGAACAGAAAGGAGGGGAGACCGGTTTAAAAAGACTAAACTAACACGAAGGAGGTTAAACTAATTAAAGAATTCATCAAAATTGCATCCAACAAAGGATCATCGGGAACGGACTAAAAATCTAAATCCAGTGTCGTCCTCCTATCAACAGACAAATTCAGGACATTAAATTTTACACATAGAGGGTCTGATTTGGAACATTAATCTCTCCACAAAAGTACAAAAACCAGACAGCCAAATTGAACTTCCCACAAAACATGCCACAAACAAATCATGAATGTAGCAGAAACCCCAAAAAAAAAAGCCAAATATTTGAAATTTATAGGTGTTTCAACCTCCTTTTCCTTTATCATTAAAAAAAAAAAAAAACCTGATTCTCTGTACCCTCTTCGGTTTTCTTTGGCTTTTCAGATCAACGGAAATAGTTTAGGCACACGCCCACTTCTTCCAATACATAGGCGTTTCCGGCCTACTCATCCATTATAATTATTTCTGTTTTCATCATTCATAGTTATTCCTTTTTTACACAGGTCTCGGTTCCCCACGCCTGCGCACGGATAGGCTTTTTCAGTCAACTCATCTCTTTATTATGTTAGTTTTTAATTATTTCAAAAAGACACTTAGCCTTATGTTTCCTGTCTTTTAAATAAGCGTCAACTTCTTTTAAATAAGCGTAATTATTTTTTGTGCTTTTTAATTATTATTAATAATTTTGCTATTCACCCAGCCCTCCTTTATTATTAACCAATCAATTATATGGTTAATTATTTCAGAAAGGAACTTACTTTTCTGAGTGTTTTTTTAAATGTAATTGTCTACTTCTTTCATATTTGAATTTCTATTATTTTGAAGTTTTTTTGTTTTAATTGTTTTTTAATTATTATTATTAATTACATTTAATGACATAATTTAACTTTTATTTTAGTTTTTTAATATGGCAAGATTTTTATTTAAGTTGGTTTTTTATTTGAATTATTATTACTAATTAAGTTTCATTAATAAAATATTTTTAAAATATTATTAATAAAAATAAAAATTTAAAAATCAAAATACATTTAAAAAGGAATATATGGAAAATTTAAAATAAAAAATAACCTTACTTCAAAAAGCTTAAACTAGTCCCGAGCTACTGGGAAGGAGCTACGGGGAGCCAATAACTTATTTCCTAGAAGCATGAGATGAGGTTCAGCTTGACAAACATTTCCTAGAAGCATGATGTCACGCTCCAACACATGCAAATTAAATTTTTTTGACATGGGTAACTATACCTTTACCAGACCATTTTATATCATGGTACAATCCACATGTAATATGAACATTCAAGAGGTTGACTCTATATACCATGTAATAAAGTTACAACATGTATAAATAATTCCTATTGTTTGATACACTCATATACTATTGCATAACTAGCACTTTATAATCTTCACGGACATTACTCATTTGAATTACAATCTTAGATGTACTCGATTGCATGTACAAATAATCATTCGACCTCCTATCTAGTTATCAAAGGTTTTTACATCTATATAGATAAGGGTTTCATTGTGGTGGCGGTCATGGATTTACTACCACGACAGGTCTCGGTTACCAAGGGCTGGCTCCACCTTAATTGCGATCTGATGGGTGATCAACTCGAGACCGGTTAACTTGCTCCTTGAGATATATGCGTACAGGTAAGGTACTATCCTTCACAGCACTGGCTTGCTGTGGTTCATCCATCTGGCAAGATCCACGACTCACATTGTTCTGCAATGTGCGGTGGCGTGAACAAGTGTTACGAGGCTGGCTCCTCGAGCTTACCAATCTCGCGCCCAAACCTTTCCGGATCCTTCTCCATGATCGAACGGCGGTGGCAGTCTTACCCAGATCGAAGGCCGAGACTATGCCACGAGGCAAGGTCTTGCAAGGGATATTTAAGGTTCATTTTACATTGGTTGGTCATTGTTTCCATTCGGGGTCGAGTGCTTGGCTGCTGCAGTCTTCGGCTCTCCTGTGCTCGCCTGAGGACTTACAAACACTCACTGCTCCAGGGTTTCATTTTCTACCAAGGCGTAAGGAATCTCTACAGCCCATTACTCAGGTTAAGACGAGCTTCGCAGAGCAGTTTAGCTTTCATATTTAATTACTTGAGTTCCACTTCGGTTAATATACTTTCTCAGTCAATGTTTTCCATGACATTTGCAGGGAAGGCCGTTGTTGTCCAGACAGCGTTTGGAAGAGACTCTGACTTATCAACCTCGACCATCCTGCTACAGGTAGGAGCACCACCTTATTTTCTTAGAATTGTTTTTGGGTCTTCAAATCTCGGAACAATGGCTAATCCACTGTTCTGCTGAACAGGGATGCCGAGTTCCTTGCTTTCGAATTCCTCTCTCAGCTATACACTCAGGGTTTTTCATATAATGAACCTGTATGGTTCGGTCTTTCGTCTGTTATATGATTGTGATTAGACTTGATATTCAGGTTCTGTTTAATGACTCTTGTTATGACGGCCTCCGTCTAGTCTTGTTTACTGAGATGTATATTTGCACAGTTTCATCGGTTTGGCTGCCGACTCACGGCTTACTGTTAATCAAATACAGGGTTGTCTTTTGTTAAATTGTCCATTGAAATTATGTTCATTTCGAGTTCGTTCGTATATTGCCAGCATTTGATTTGCTTAAGCTTCGATTTCTCTGTATACAAACATTGTTTCCTTTTATTAATATGGAGTCCGTATATAAGTTACAGGTCCATGGTTTGGTTTTAGCTCTGTTATACACTAGCTTGTTTGGTATACGATACGATATCCAAATTTATTTGTTAAGATTTGTTTATGGCACCTGGCCGTTTCGAATAGGCTTCAGCCCAGCTCATTTAACTTCTTCTGAGCGAGGGTTTTACTAAGCAGGCTATAACCGAGACCGTTGTAACCTCGATTACCATGCAGTCTGCGGCTTACCTACTTCTTTAAAGTTTATGCATACAAATTCTGTATACATATATTCTGTGTTGTTAAACTATGCATGTGAATATTGTTACCGTGTGATGATACTCCGACCTGGAGGTTCTGGCGAGCCTAGGGGTTCACTATGTGTACACACTCTTTTGTCCGTTAAATATGATAGTATCTTTTGGTTATATGTATGCTGGCTTCGCGAGACTTACCAGTCCCGTGCTATATAATGAATGTCATAATGTTATAAGCGTATTACATTTTCTTGCACATAATGTCTGTTTGTTCCTTTCGATTTTGCATGTGACAAGTATTCTGCTTCTTTTCCGCAGCATATAAATCTAGATAGGGTTTATTACAGTTTCATCTCTGTTCATATTTCTTACTGTCTCTGTAATAATGAACTTATTATTTACTCAGTTCCTCTGTTGTTGTTTGACTAAAAGAATTAGACAAGGATGTAATGTTCTTTATTCAGATTGCCATGCCTCGGTTTCTATCTAAAATGCACAGCTATTGTCCTTTCTCATTTTCAGCTACGAATGACAGTTATAAAGATTACACTGTATCAATATTTCTAGCACAGAATAGTGTATCTTTTAGAATAACTCCACACCAGAGATAACTAAATAAATAAATGTACACTTAGTAGGCCGTACCTATTCCTGTACAAACCTACTTGATTTGCTTGTCAGTCCACCCGTCCGTAGGAAGTTCTTCACTGAGCTTCCACCCCCAAGTACTTGCAGGTCCTACTCGACCACAATTACACTAGTCTTGCCAGTAAACGCTATCTGATCCTAACCAGACATAGCATACACAGGAAATTCTTTCCTCTTATGCCATCTGATCCTAACCAGACATAGCATGAATGTTTTCTCTGTCTTCTGCCATCTGATCCTAACCAGACTTGGCATTTTCCCCTTTTTCCTCTGGGATCTCAACTACCTCGAGTTAGTTAGGATTCCAATGTAACTGATTCGTCAGTTACTAACCATGATTAATCATAACTCAGTTCAAACAGTACCAACACAATTGTCTTTCATTAATCATAAAATTAACAACAGGATTATACATATTTTAAATAAAGTCTTTGTTCCATAATTACTTTCACTATTTACTAGCATTAACTTTTCACAAGGGGTGTTACATCTCCCCCTCCTGAAAGTCTACATCGTCCCGATGTTGCTGTTCATCCAAAAACAGTGTGGGATAAGTATCCCTCATCATTTGTTCATCTTCCCAGGTGGCCTCTTCAGGCCCAAAGTGCTGCCACTGCACTTTAACCTGGGTGATGACCTTTTTCCGCAGCTCGACTGTTCTCCAATCTAACATGTTCACTGGTTCAACCAGGAACTCTCCTTCCAGTTCCACCTGAAACATATAACAATTAAATCAGTGATTTACTAGTATTCTATTTCAGTTTTACATTATACATCAGTCTTCCTTACCTGAATGTCCTGCCAACATATTATATGCCTAGGGTCATACACATATTTCTTTAGAACTGATACATGGAAGACATTTTGAACCCGAATATGGCTGGGTAGGGCGAGCTGATAAGCTACCGGCCCTACTCGCGCCAGAATTTGGAATGGTCCACAAAAACGCGGTGCCAATTTGGCACAGGCATTCCATTGGAGGGTACTCTTCCTAGCACGAATTCTGATGTATACATGTTCACCCACTTGATACTCTTTAAAAGTCCTCTTCCGGTCTGCAAAATTCTTCTGCCTATCTTGTGCCATTTTTAGATTAGCTCGAACTTTTTTCACCATGACCTCCATCTCTTCCAACATCTCAGGTCCCAGCAAGAATTTGTCCTCTGGTCCACCCCAACTGGAGGGTGTGCGGCACTTCCGGCCGTAGAGTACTTCGAATGGGCTCATCTTCAAGGATGAGTGATAGCCATTATTATAAGCGAATTCCACTAAGTGTAGATACTCCTCCCATCGCGTAGGTTGCTGCATCACATAAGACCTCAACATGTCCTCCAACACTTGATTCACTCGCTCAGTCTGTCCGTCAGTTTGCGGATGATATGCGGTGCTAAAGCTCAACTGAGTTCCTAGACCTTCAAATAAGGTTCTCCAAAAAGCTGAGGTAAACTTAACATCACGATCAGATATTATTACCTTCGGCAGCCCATGAAGTTTAAATATATTTTGCAAAAAAATGTTTGCGATTTGAGCTGCACGATAAGTGGATTGAACCGGTATAAAGTGAGCTCACTTGCTGAGTTTATCCACTACCACCATTATAGAATCATTATTCTTTTTGGATTTCGGTAAACCGGTAATAAAGTCCATGGTTATGGTCTCCCATTTCCATTCTGGTATGGGTATTGGCTGTAGCAGTCCTGCAGGATGCTGATGTTCAGCTTTCACCTGTTGACACTCCAAACAGCGCGCCAAGTATTCTACAACATCCTTGTTCATGCCTGGCCAGTAATACTCCTTCCTTAGTGAGGTGATTAATTTCTGATAACCAGGAAGCCCTGCATAAGGACTTCTATGATTTTCATCCATAATCTTTTCTTTAATACTGCTCTGATTGGGTATGTAAATCTTCTTCTGAAAGCACAACATGCCGGTTGTATTCAAGGTATAACCTTGTTGTATAGAACGGGTATCTGAGTTTTGCACCAAATGCTTCTTTTGCAAATAAATCTGATCTTGCGCCGCAGCCTCCTCAATCTCTTGGTCAAGAGTGGACCATCCTTGACTGATACCAATCTCATAAATGCAATGCACTTTTCGGCTTAGTGCATCAGCTACTCTGTTCTCCTTTCCCTTTAGGTGTTTAATTTCGAAATCGAAATTTCCCAAAAAGTCCACCCATCTTGCTTGTCTTGCGTTTAAAGTGGGTTGACTAAAGTAACTAGTCAAGCTGTGGTGATCTGTCATTAGCAGAAATTTCCTCCCTACTAAATAATGGCGCCACATCTTCAGAGCATGGATCACAGCGGTTAATTCCAGATCATAGGCAGAATATTTCTGCTCATGCTCTTTCAACTTCCTGGATTCATAGGCAATCACTTTGCCTTCCTGCATTAGCACTCCACCCACGCCCTCCTTACTGGCATCTGTACAGACTACATACTCCTTTTCGGGATCTTCCACACACAACACAGGTGCTGTGGTAAGTAAATGCTTGAGCTGTTCGAAGCTCCGCTGACAGTCTACTGTCCATTTAAACACTTTTCCCTTCTTTTGCAAGGAGGTAATGGGGAAGGCAACTCTAGAAAAACCTTCTACAAACCGCCGATAATATCTAGCCAGCCCCATGAAAGATCGAATATCTGCTACATCCTTGGGTGTAGGCCATTCTATTATAGTTTTGATCTTTTCAGGGTCTACAGCTATACCTTCCTTTGTGATAATGTGACCCAAATACTGGATCTGTTCTTTATAAAAATCACATTTGCTAAATTTTCCATATAGTTGGTGCTCTCGTAAAGTCTGTAACACTATCCTAAAATGTTCCTCATGCTCTTTCTTATTCCGGGAGTAGATAAGTATATCATCAATGAAGATCGATACAAATTTGTCTAAGTATTTATGAAATACACTATTCATCAAACACATGAATGTTGCAGGCGCATTAGTTAATCCAAAAGGCAGTACCACAAACTCATAATGCCCGTAACGAGTACGAAAAGCTGTCTTGGCTATGTCCTCATCTTTGATTCAGATTTGATGGTATCCCGATCTTAAATCGATCTTTGAGAAGAGGGTCGCACCCTTCACCTGATCAAATAGCTCGTCAATGCAGGGTAGTGGATATTTGTTTATAACTGTCAGTTTATTCAGTTGTCTATAGTCTATGCACATTCGCAGAGTCCCATCCTTTTTCCTCACAAATAGCACAGGAGCTCCCTAAGGAGAGACACTGGGGTGGATGTACTTCTTTTCCAGCAGCTCTTGCAGTTGCATTTTTAACTCAGTTAACTCCGGCACACTCATCCGATAGGGTGCTCGGGACACTGGGGCTGCTCCGGGTATCAGCTCAATGGTGAAGTCCAAATCTCTTTTAGGTGGCAGCCCTGGAATTTCTTCAGGGAATACATCTGCAAATTCTTGCACTACTGGTATATCTTTAACAGTTGCAACCTTATCCACAGAATCTGCAAACCCCACTTGTACTGCATAAATCTGGCACTTATTCCGGATACACTTAACCAGCTGAGAGGCTGTGATCGGCCGAATCTGCACTGGTTTTTGGATGCCTTGAATCTCTTTTCCCACACCCAGCTCATCTCTGTAAGAGACTGTTTTTGTTTTACAATTAATTACAGACCACCGTCGTTCCAACCAGTCCATTCCTATCAGCACGTCATAGGAACCAAGAGCGAGTACATTTAACTCAGTTGTTATTGTTTGGCCAGCTAACCTTAATTGACAATTGCTGACTTTGGTTAGTACTTGTCTTTTGGCCCCAGTGGCTAGTTGTACTAGCCACGGGCTTTTAAATTTAGTAGTTTGCAAACCACAACTTTCCACAACTTTGGGGCTTATATAGCTTAAAGTAGCTCCTGGATCTACTAAAATGGAAATAGTTCGATCAAAGATCTTACCTTCAAACTCTATCATTGTTGGCTGATAATCAGCTTGTCGATCCTCCAACGATGCATTTATTCTGGGCATGGATCGAGCCACATCTCCCACTATTGAAGCTTCGTAGATCTGGGACAGTTGATCGCTATCCTTCTGATGAGGGCAGTTTCTAATGTAATGGGGTCCACCACAACCCCAACATTGAACAGGTGGCCGAGCTGAGCCTTCATTGTCCAGTCCAACTTGCTGTTCACTATATTTGGATTCTGCAGGAGGCTTGAATCTGCTCTGAGTTGTTGCTGGATTTTTAGTGCTGGCTCCTGTCGAGAATCCTTTCTGAAAGCTGCTGTGTGCTCCTTTACTACCCATAGGCATTTTACTGCCCCGCTTATCTGTCCAACGCTTTCCAGAATTTTCTCCTTTTGATTTGTTCTGCTGATAACACAGTCTTGCTTTTCGAATTGCTTCATCCATGGTTTTCGGATTATCGAACTCTATCCTTTCTCGCATTGTCAGAGGTAGGCTACTAACAAATCTTTGTACCTTAGCCTTCTCTTCACGAATATAAAGTACGTAACGAAGCAGGGATGTGAACTTAGTGACGAACTCATCAATGGTCTGTTGTCCAAGCCGCAGATCGTGAAATTCTCGCGCTTTTTCATCATAAAAGCATTCTGTTAAATACTTCTCCTTGAAATATCTTTGAAACATTTCCCATGTCACATCTTGTTCACTCACACCCCGCACCATCTTGACCTCCTCCCACCATAGCGTGGCTTTGGCCTGCAGCTGGAATATAGCCAGCCTTGCCTTAAGATGATGATCATATTCATACACTTGAAAATACTTATTCATATTAATTAGCCATGCCTCTGCAGTTTCCTGTGATTCCCCATCGAAATGAGGTGGTTTAGTCTTCCGAAATTCCCCTTGTAGTTCCATCCGGGGTCTCTTTGGAGTTTGATATCCAGAAGCGTTAACAGACTTCTCTCCTCACGTCTCCCCTCTGTCCTCTGCTTCCTCTTGTTCAGTATGATAGCTCTGTTCATCTGTTATTTGTGCTTGTTCAGGCCTCGTGTGTGACTGTTGTTGATGTTGTTTATCAGATAAGCTTTTCAAAATCCTTTCTTGTTCTATATTTAGTCTTGCATTATCTGCACGTAACCGTGCCATTTCGTCCTTCAGTTCTTGAACTGTTCTCAAGAGTGTTGAATCTGCATTGCGGCCTGCTGCTCCCAACTGTACCCAAAACTCAGAATTTCCCTGAGGTTGTTCCATGTTATCCGGAGGTTCCAGATTCCCATAAGGAGCACTATTTGCTCTTCTCATTCTGCTACTACCTGTTCCAGAACAACTCAGTAAACAGATTTAATTTATCTTGGCATTTTTTTCTGAACTATTACCATAATACTGTTTATATTCATGTTACTGTAATTTTAAAAATTTTCCCCAAAGGTCATAGAGTTGTAAACCTTGGGCTCTGATACCATATTGTCACGCTCCAACACATGCAAATTAAAATTTTTTGACATGGGTAACTATACCTTTACCAGACCATTTTATATCATGGTACAATCCACATGTAATATGAACATTCAAGAGGTTGACTCTATATACCGTGTAATAAAGTTACAGCATGTACAAATAATTCCTATTGTTTGATACACTCATATACTATTGCATAACTAGCACTTTATAATCTTCACGGACATTACTCATTTGAATTACAATCTTAGCTGTACTCGATTGCATGTACAAATAATCATTCGACCTCCTATCTAGTTATCAAAGGTTTTTACATCTATATAGATAAGGGTTTCATTGTGGTGGCGGTCATGGATTTACTGCCACGACAGGTCTCGGTTACCAAGGGCTGGCTCCACCTCAATTGCGATATGATGGGTGATCAACTCGAGACCGGTTAACTTGCTCCTTGAGATATATGCGTACAGGTAGGGTACTATCCTTCACAGCACTGGCTTGTTGTGGTTCATCCATCTGGTAAGATCCACGGTTCACATTGTTCTGCCATGTGCGGTGGCATGAACAAGTGTTACGAGGCTGGCTCCTCGAGCTTACCAATCTCGCGCCCAGACCTTTCCGGATCCTTCTCCATGATCGAACGGCGGTGGAAGTCTTACCCATATCGAAGGCCGAGACTATGCCATGAGGCAAGGTCTTGCAAGGGATATTTAAGGTTCATTTTACATTGGTTGGTCATTGTTTCCATTCGGGGTCGAGTGCTTGGCTGTTGCAGTCTTAGGCTCTCCTGTGCTCGGCCGAGGACTTACAAACACTCACTGCTCCAGGGTTTCATTTTCTACCAAGGCGTAAGGAATCTCTACAACCCATTACTGAGGTTAAGTGAGCTTCGTAGAGCAGTTTAGCTTTCATATTTAATTACTTGAGTTCCACTTCGGTTAATATACTTTCTCAGTCAATGTTTTCCATGACATTTGCAGAGAAGGCCGTTGGTGTCCAGACAGCGTTTGGAAGAGACTCTGACTTATTGACCTCGACCATCCTGCTACAGGTAGGAGCACCACCTTATTTTTTTAGAATTTTTTTTGGGTCTTCACATCTTGGAACAATGGCTAATCCACTGTTTTGCTGAACAGGGATGCCGAATTCCTTACTTTCGAATTCCTCTCTCAGCTATACACTCAGGGTTTTTCATATAATGAACCTGTATGGTTCGGTCTTTCGTCTGTTATATGATTGTGATTAGACTTGATATTCAGGTTCTGTTTAATGACTCTTGTTATGACAGCCTCCGTCTAGTCTTGTTTACTGAGATGTATATTTGCACAGTTTCATCGGTTTGGCTGCCGACTCACGGCTTACTGTTAATCAAATACAGGGTTGTCTTTTGTTAAATTGTCCATTGAAATTATGTTCATTTCGAGTTCGTTCGTATACTGCCAGCATTTGATTTGCTTAAGCTTCGATTTCTCTGTATACAAACATTGTTTCCTTTTATTAATATGGAGTCCGTATATAAGTTACAGGTCCATGGTTTGGTTTTAGCTCTGTTATACACTAGCTTGTTTAGTATACGATACGATACCCAAATTCATTTGTTAAGATTTGTTTATGGCGCCTGGCCGTTTCGAATAGGCTTCAACCTAGCTCATTTAACTTCTTCTGAGCGAGGGTTTTACTAAGCAGGCTCTAACCGAGACCGTTGTAACCTCGGTTACCATGCAGTCTGCGGCTTACCTACTTCTTTAAAGTTTATGCATACAAATTCTGTATACGTATATTCTGTGTTGTTAAACTATGCATGTGAATATTGTTACCCTGTGATGATACTCCGACCCGGAGGTTTTGGCGAGCCTAGGGGTTCACTATGTGTACACACTCTTTTGTCCGTTAAATATGATAGTATCTTCCGGTTATATGTATGCTGGCTTCGCGAGACTTACCAGTCCCGTGCTATATAATGAATGTCATAATGTTATAAGCGTATTACATTTTCTTGCACATAATGTCTGTTTGTTCCTTTCGATTTTGCATGTGACAAGTATTCTGCTTCTTTTCCGCAGCATATAAATCTAGATAGGGTTTATTACAGTTTCATCTCTGTTCATATTTCTTACTGTCTCTGTAATAATGAACTTATTATTTACTCAGTTCCTCTGCTGTTGTTTGACTAAAAGAATTAGACAAGGATGTAATGTTCTTTATTCAGATTGCCATGCCTCGGTTTCTATCTAAAATGCACAGCTATTGTCCTTTCTCATTTTCAGCTATGAATGACAGTTATAAAGATTACACTGTATCAATATTTCTAGCACAGAATAGTGTATCTTTTAGAATAACTCCACACCAGAGATAACTAAATAAATAAATGTACACTTAGTAGGCCGTACCTGTTCCTGTACAAACCTACTTGATTTGCTTGTCAGTCCACCCGTCCGTAGGAAGTTCTTCACTGAGCTTCCACCCCCAAGCACTTGCAGGTCCTACTCGACCGCAATTACACTGGTCTTGCCAGTAAACGCTATCTGATCCTAACCAGACATAGCGTACACAGGAAATTCTTTCCTCTTATGCCATCTGATCCTAACCAGACATAGCATGAATGTTTTCTCTGTCTTCTGCCATCTGATCCTAACCAGACTTGGCATTTTCCCCTTTTTCCTCTAGGATCTCAACTACCTCAAGGTAGTTAGGGTTCCAATGTAACTGATTCCTCAGTTACTAACCATGATTAATCATAACTCAGTTCAAACAGTACCAACACAATTGTCTTTCATTAATCATAAAATTAACAACAGGATTATACATATTTTAAATAAAGTCTTTGTTCCATAATTACTTTCACTATTTACTAGCATTAACTTTTCACAAGGGGTGTTACACATGAGGTGAGGTTCAACTTGACAGACACAGGGTTTATGACTAAGATAACATAAAAATTTAAGAAAATTTTATAAGCAAGAAATTTCTTTAATATTTTTTGCATTTCATAAGTAGGTGCCAAAAAAATTGAGTGAAAAAAATTGTAGTATTTATAGATATAATGATGATATATTAATTAAAATAGGGAGTTGAAAGAATTACATTTCAATTTCAAGCTAAAATTTAAAGATATATATAAAGATTATATATTGAATACACAATATTTATTTTTATATTTAAATTATTTTTTCTACACTATAATATAATTTTTGAAATGATTAAATGATAATATTGAAAGTTTAAAAAATATATTTGATTTTAAATAGTGAAATATTATTTTCTTTTATGAAATTGAAACGTACTAAAAATAGTTTTACGAATTATTTCTTTTATACACAACAGAAAAAGGAAAACATTTTTAACATTCAATTTTTTTTTGTAACTCTGTCAAGACTATATCTTTATCATGTCTTATGGCGACTTCACATCAAGGAGTGACCTCACAAAGCACCCCATCACCTTCTATCCAAGACCTCGTGGACATTTTTAACATACAATTAACTTAAGTGTTTTTATCCTATATAGAATACTTTTTGTAACTTAAAAATATATGAACATAATTAAAATTTAAGATACAATGTTAAAAGAAATGTTGACAATAATAAAAACTATTTTAATCATGCACTCGTATTAACCATCAACAATGAAATTAGAGGGGTTGGTTTTCCATCAATAATAGTTATGAGTCAACATGCATTAGGAGATGGCATTCTCTAATGGTTGTCCACATTGTTGGTTTGACAACTAAAATATGATAAGTTATCCCACAATTTAAAGAAATAGTTTTAATGTTTATTTTTAATAATGTGATTCGATATAAAAGAAAACAAAAATATTGATAGTAAAGAAAATCTATTTCATCCATAACTATTTTATTTTGTCTTATAATTTTAAAGAAATGTACATTCCTTTTTATATGTTGATATAAACGTGACATTTAACATAGTAAAAAATATTTCAATGTTGATCATAAATAAATAATATATTTTAGTATCTTTCAGATATGTATTAAAAGAAAAAAAGTAAATTGAAAAAGAAAAGGAATATATATATATATATATATATATATATATATATATCTTTTTAATATAAAAAAATATGTAATATATATATAGAAAAGCACGTGAAATTTTTTATTCTTTCTATGCTCAATACAAAGCTCACATATGTCATTTTGAGAAATATTGTAAATTTATCTCGAATAAATATATTACGTTTTGGAAATATCAAAATTTGAGAAAACATTTGCACCTCTAAAAAATATACATGTTTGGTAAAACATTTTAATAATATGTGGCATTACACGAGAAAGAGGTATGCATCGTTTTGTGCTTGAAAGAGAATTGGCACAAGGTATAAATCTATATTAACTCTAGATTTATTCTGCACTAAAAATGGTAAGGAGAATTGCAAACATTTCATATCCCTTTTAGCTCATAATAAATTTAAAGATAAAATATATGTAAACCAGTAATAATAATATTTAAAAAAAAATGATGTAGAATTATTCCATCATGATTATGAAATCCTTTCCATTTGAAATAAATTTCATTTTTCTATAGAGCTTTAAATATATTATTTTTATTATGGAAGACATTAAGCCAATATTTCTAATAGTGATTTCATTATTTAATATAAACTTTAGAAGTATGATAGTTTTAATAATAATGTGTTTAGATATTTTATGTTTATGTTTCTTATAAGTATATTGTTACATTTCAAAAATTATTTTAGAATATAAATGTTTTTTCTCTTTCCCTCTAGGTTAGATCATATATTCTTAAGTAAGATTGAGATTTCTTCTCTTTTAAAATGAATTTTTGAATACATAAATGAATTAAACCCTTCAAATTGCATAAAATCCTTATCATATTTCAATCAAAATTTATTTAAAATTCACTAGGAAAACATACCAAAACATGCTTCATTATAATATATTTTAGACATGTTAATTGATAATATAATCTCATAAAGATAGTTATTTGTTACCTAAAAAGAAAATTTGTTCTTTGCTAGCTAAATTCATCACAATAAACTTGAGGGTGTTCCTAACAAAATCTACCAAATTTGTTTTTACTTTAATAAGGACTATATACATCAATATACTTATAGGTTGTCCATTAATATTACAATAAAAAATAATAAAATTATTTACATTTAACCAAAAAAATGTTAATAATGATGAAAAACTTAAATCTCATTTTACTAAAAAGGAAGATGTGTAATTGGATGAAATTGAGACATGACATTTAAAATAATAATTATATTCTAATTATAAACAAACAAAATACTTCAATGTACATAATAATTAACATAATTTTTGTCAATTTGTATGATATAAAATAATTTGATAGAAATTATTATCTTTTTTCCTTTTGAATATTATGAAGATGTGTAATTTTTTTTATCTAAAAGCATTTCAACACAAAAGATGAGATATTTGAATATTCATATCAACTAATATATTTCAATATCAGCTCTATACATATTTATATTGAGATAGAAATAAAGAAATTTAATTTTGATAATATATAACATGTTTTAATGTGCACCTTAAATAAAAATAATTGTATATCAACTTGACATATATAAAGAGAAACTAAGTGAATGTAAAATATTTTTTCTTCTGTTAATAATTAATTTACATTTTATGAAATAAATAAGATGTGAAATTTGTTTAATCCTCAATGCAATGTTTACACATGGCATTTAGAAAATTTGCTAGGAAAACATACCAAAACATGGTTCAATTATAATATATTTTAGACATGTTAATTGATAATATATTCTCATAAAGATAGTTATTTGTTACCTAAAAAGCAAATTTGTTCTTTGCTAGCTAAATTCATCACAATAATCTTGAGGGTATTTCTAACAAAATTTACCAAATTTCTTTCTACTTTAATAAGGATTATATACATAAATATACTTATATGTTGTCCATTAATATTACAATAAAAAATAATAAAATTATTTACATTTAACAAAAAAAAAAGGTTAATAATGATAAAAAACTTAAATCTCATTTTACTAAAAAGGAAGATTTGTAATTGGATGAAATTGAGACATGACATTTAAAATAATAATTATATCCTAATTATAAACAAAGAAAATACTTCAATGTACATAATAATTAACATAATTTTATGTCAATTTGTGTGATATAAAATAATTTGTTAGAAATTATTATCTTTCTTCCTTCTGAATATTATGAAGATGTGTAATTATTTTTATCTAAAAGCATTTCAACACAAAAGATGAGATATTTTAATATTCATATCAACTAATATATTTAAATATCAGCTCTATACATATTTATATTGAGATAGAAATAAAGAAATTTAATGTTGATAATATATAACATATTTTAATTTTAATGTGCACCTTAAATAAAAATAATTCTATATCAACTTGACATATATAAAGAGAGACTAATTGAATGTAAAATATTTTTTCTTGTGTTAATAATTGATTTGCATTTTATGATATAAAGAAGATGTGAAATTTGTTTAATCCTCCATGCAATGTTTACACATGGCATTTAGAAAATATTAACAAACAAAATAAATTGACTGTGAACTATCAATAAATAAAACGAAGTATATTTCTCATTTAATTAATATTTTCTTCCTAATTTATGGCATCATGGGGATCTGTAGTCCCTTCATCATTTAATAGTAACATTCAAAATAGATTAATACAAGAATAAGATTAGATGTGGATGGTGTATTAATTATATATAAGAATTGAAAAAATAATAACGTATGGTTAAAAAAACATTAATGGTGTGTATCTCAAAATAAAGGAGATGTGTAATTCTTTATTTATTTATTTAACTTGGTGTCGACATATGACATATTTGTGTGTGGGAGTAGAATAAATTAATATCTCATTGTTAACATATATATATATATATATATATATATATATATATATATATAGAGAGAGAGAGAGAGAGAGAGAGAGAGAGAGAGAGAGAGGTAATTGAAAATGAAAATTATTATTAAAACATTTTTAATGGTGTGTTAATAAAAAGAGAAAGAGATGTCCAATTCCTTATTTAGTTTGGAGTTGACACATGGCATATCTATGTGGAATTATGATAAATATACTTTAATCTCATACCCTCTTAAAGGTCGGGAAAGGGAGTTGCAAACTTTATTTTTCGAAGTTTAAAATGACATTTCTAGGTAGTAGCTCGATGGTGATTCCAGGTAGCAGCCTGATGACATAATTTTGGGTAGTAGCCATTGGCATATTTACGAGGATTACCGTATTTACTGATATTCCAAGTAGTATCCCGCTGACAGATACTCTTGGTAGTAGCCCGCTGATAGATATTTAAGGTCATAGCTTGATGAGTAGAGGGTGGTAGCTTAAGCTCCCCTCTCATGGAAAATTATACTTCTTCTAGATTTGAGAATATTCAGCATATGAGAAGGAATATACGAGAAGTGGGAATTATAAAGAGATGCACATTGATGATTCAAGATGATGAGATACTTGAGATGGGATGTATGTCACATTTATCGATGGTTAGATATTGGCAGGTGGAATTCTCCCTAGTTGAAAGGGAGTGTTAAAATATGAAACAGCGGTCAAATTCCACTTTGGACTACTCATTTTATGGAGATGATGATGGCATTAGATTCCTCCTTCAAGAGGACCAAAATTGAACTAAATATCGCCTAATTTGGACAAGCAGAAGTTGAGTTATGAATTATTTTATTCATACATATAATTTGGCTCAAGTTCACCCTATGCACATGTACCAATGGACAAGTCAAGTGAACCCTCATTGAAGCCTATAAATAGAATATACCTCAAGTTCTTTTGGACACACATCAATCTCAAAAATTTACAATGAACCTCGCACTGAACTAGGGTTTTCTAATTCAAAGTCGACGACATAGAACTGATAATTTGGGTCCTTGGACACTGGCACACAGTGATCATGAGAGTGACTTTAGGTCCTTGGACACTGAGACAGAGTCTTCATGAGAGAAATAGGGAGTCTGGGTCAGTTTGGTACCCGGTCGTTCACACATAATGGTATGAGAGCGACTGAGATGCCACAATCGCTATCATTCAATTCACAAAGAGCGACCTTCTTTGTCATAGTAGCTTGCACAACTCCTCCTCCCTCTGATCAAGACTCCAATATGTGATTTCATTATTTCAAACATTTTTTCTCACTGATAGAGGTGTTCAATAGTAGGCCACATGCAGTGACAGTACATTATTGTTATCTGAATCAGTGTTTCGATGTTTAGATGCATTCCATGGATATTCTAGTTGGTGTGAAGATATGGATCATCATACTATCTTTTACAAAATCATTTGATGACAATCTATTAGAAGAATATTTGCAAAGGTTTTCCCCATCATGGGTTTTTCCTTGATCTCTAACTAATCCTGACGTTTCTATGTGTGCATGGTTTTCTTCACTTGTTCCTTTATTTTGCATTGCATTGTTGATGATCTTATTTTTATTTCTATATATTTTCATATGTTGATTAATAATAATGAAAAACTTAATAATGTTATGATGCCCTAAGTAATAGGTTTCCAATAGCTTTCTTGTCACCAGAAAAAATGGTACAATTCATGTTTTTGTCATCTAAAGGACCTCAATAGGGAATTACCAAACAATAACTATCCTACACCATCGCTTGACCAAATCATTAATGAATGCACTTGTACTGATATATTCTCATTCATGGATTTTTTTCTTGGCTATAATTGTATTCAAATAAAATCATAAGATCAATATAAATGGATTTAACTTCTCCTTAGGGTACATTCATGTATCAGAAATTGTCGTCAGGTTTTAAAATCATTGGAGCCACCTTTTAGAGGGCCATGCCTTATGATTTTCATTACATCACATGAATTGTAGAGGCATATATGGATGATCTCCCCTCTAACTCTCACATACATAGTAACAATCCAATGCATCTATGAGCCATCCTTATGCGTTAATGCTACTATAATATTCATTGGAATCCAAAAATGCATGTTTTTTTTGTCTCTAAGTGATTGCAAGGCTTCAATATGCCAAATTAGATGATTATAGTCCTTAATGCACTAACTAAAACATGCCAATGAGTCTTGCAATAATTCTCAAAATTATCTTTCATGCATTTTCACAAACACTTTGCATAAAAACATTTCTTCAAACACTTTTTATTCAAAGAAGAGAAATTGATGGTAGAGAGATTTACTGAAACATTTTCATGGTTCCAAATATGAAACCCTTACTCAAAGTATGAACAACAATAAATTAGAAAATTTATTTATTAATTTCGAGAATAAAAATACATGCCAATCACTCCATTAATACAAAATTTGGAAATTATGAGTAAATATGAAATTTGGCATGTTTTAACTATAAGTGTGGCTAATAGGGTTAATGCAAAAGTGAGGAATGTAGAAGAATTATATCCTTTATAAAGTATCTTGGTCCTTCTATAGCAAATCACTCCTCACTAGACAAACTCAACTTCTATATAAATAAACTCATTTGTTTTAATAAACTCATTTGTTTTAATAAGATTTTCCTCTCCATAAATAAACTCAAACTCAATTGATTCAATAACACAAATTATACACAAATAAAATTAGTTTCTAAGGTAATTCAACCTCTCCACAAAATAAACTTAGACACTATAACAAACTTTGTCTTTTCACAAAAGAAGGATTTGAGCTCTTCAAAAGATGAAACTTGAACTTCAATGGTGAGTACCATTGAGAAATACGAACGATCCCTCACCTTAACCATATAGGGTGGTTGGTTTTAGCACTAAATAATAATCCTTAATCAAGTTCTCATCCTTACACCTAAGCTCTGAGAGCTCTCAAATAAAGTATGAAATATAATAACCAATATAGGTTCAAAATGAGCACATGATTTTTTTTTTATTCTTTCCCTTCTCAATACAAAGCTCACATATGCCATTTTGAGAAATATAGTAAATCTGTCTCAAACGAATATATCATGCTTTGGAAATATCAAAATTTTAGAAAGCTTTTGCACCTTTAAAAACTATACATTTTTGGTAAAAACATTTTAATAATATGTTGCATAACATGAGGAAGAGGTATGCAGCGTTTTGTGATTAAAAAAAATTGGTACAAGGTATATTTAGGACCATCCTAAATATATATTAATTCTATATTTATTATGCAGTAAAATGATAAGGAAAAATACAAACATTTGATCCCTTTTAGCCTATAATAAATTTAAAGATAAAATATATGTATACTGGTAATAATAATATTAAAAAACGGATATAGAATTATTCCATTATAATTATTAGATCCTTTCTATCCAAAAGAACAATTTCATTTTCGTTTCTGCTTTTAAATATATTATTTTTATTCTTGAAGACATTAAGCCAATATTTCTAATAGTGATTTCATTATTTAATATAAAGTTCAGAAGTAGGATAGTTTTACTAATAATGTGTTTAGATAGTTTATTTTTATCTTACTTATAAGTATATTTTTACATTTCAAAAATTAATTTAGAATATAAGTGTTTTTTCTCTTTCCATCTAGCTTAGATCACATATTCTTAAGTAAGATTGAGATTTCTTGTCTTTTAAAATGAATTATTGAATATATAAGTGAATTAAACCTTTCATAAAGTATAAAATATTTATCATATTTTAATCAAAATTTACTTAAAATTTTCTAGAAAAAAATACCAAAACATGGTCCAATTATAATATATATTAGACATGTTAATTGATAATATATTCTCATAAAAATAAAAATAGTTATTTGTTACCTCAAAATCAAATTGATTCTTCGCTAGCTAAATTTATAACAATAATCTTAATGATATTCCTAACAAAATCTACCAAATTTCTTTTTTCCTTAATAAAGACTATATACATCAATATTCTTATATGTTATCCATTAATATTACAATAAAAAATAAAAAATTATTTACGTTTAAGAAAAAAATGTTAATAATGATAAAAAAATTAAATCTCATTTTACTAAAAAGGAAGATGTGTAATTGGATGAAATTGAGATATGACATTTAAAATAATAATTATATTAAAATTATAAGAAAAACAAAATATTTCAATGTACATAATAATTAACATAATTTTATATCAATTTGTATGATATAAAATAATTTGATAGAAATTATTATCTTTTTTTCCTTTTGAGTATTATCATGATGTTTAATTTTGGATATTATGAAGATGTGTAATTTCTTTATCGAAAAACATTTCAATATAAAACTTGGATGAGATATTTGAATATTCATATAAACTAATATATTGGGATAGAAATAAAGAAATATTTTAATGTTGATAATATACAACATATTTTAATGTGCACCTTGAATAAAAATAATTCTATAACAACTTGACATATATAAAGAGAAACTAATTGAATGTAAAATATTTTTTCTTGTGTTAATAATTAATTTGCATTCTATGATATAAAGAAGATGTGAAATTGCTTTAATCCTTAATACAATGTTTACACATGGCATTTAGAAAATATTAACAGCAAGAAAAAATTGAATGTGAACTATAAATAAAAAAAATGAATTATATTTCTCATTTAATTAATAGGTTCTTGCTAATTTATGGCATCATGGGGATGTGTAATTCTTTCTTTATTTAACCTGGCATTTATATATATCAATGTTAACTATATATATATATATATATATATATATATATATATATTATTATTATAGACTTGTAAATGAAAATGAAAATTACCACTAAAATATTCTTAATGGTGTGTTAATAAAAAAATAAAGATATCTCCAATTCCTTTCTTATTTAGTTTGGAGTTGACACATGACATATCTATGTGGAATTATCATAAATCTACTTTAACCTCGTACCCTCTCAAAGGCTAGGAAGCAGAGTTGCGAAATCTATTTTTTGAAGTTTACAATGACATTCCCAGGTGGTAGCTTGATAACATATTTCTAGGTAGTAGCTTGGTGGTGATTCCAGGTAGTAACCTAATGATATATTTATGGGTAGTAGCTCGTTGACATATTTATGAGTATTATGATATTATGGATAGTATCCCATCGACAGATATTCTTGGTAGTAGCCCGCTGATAGAGATTCAAAGTCATGGCCAGATGAATAGAGGGTGGTAGCTTAAGATCCCCTCTGGTGGAAAATTCTTCTTCTTCTTCTAGATTCTTGAATATTGAACATATGAGAAGGAAAAATCAATAAGTAATAGTTATAAAGAGATGTACATTGATGATTTGAGATGATGAGATACTTGAGATGGGACATATTTCATGTTTATCGACGGTCAGATATTGGCAGGTGGAATTCTCCCTATTTGAGAGGGAGTGTTAAAATATGAAACTGCAGTCAAATTCCACTTTCTACTACTCATTTGATGGAGATTATGATGACATCATATTCCTATATTCAAAAGGACCAAAATCAACCTAAATATCCCCTCATTTGGAAAAGAAAAAGTTGAGTTATGAATTAGTTATTCATACATATAATTTCAATCAAGTTTTCCCTATGCACATGTACCAAATGACAAGTCAAGTGAGCCCTCATGGAAGCCTAGAAATAGAATATACCTCAAGTTCTATTGGACAGACGTCAATCTCTCTTCTCCTCTTCTATTTTTGTCTTGGCTCGCTCAAGGGTTTGAAAATTCAGGGTGAAGCTCTCACTGAAATTTGGTTTTCTGATTGAAAGTAAACAACATAGAACTAATCATTTGGGTCTCTGGACATTGGCACACAGTGGTCATGAGAGTGAATCTAGGTCCTTGGACACTGGCACAAAGTCTTCATGAGAGAAACTGGTAGTCTGGGTCAGTTTCATCCACAGTCACTCATACATAATAGTATGGGAGTGATCAAGATGCCAAGTCGCTATCATGTTGTTCACAAAGAGTGACCCTATCTCTCATAGTCGCTTAGACAACTCCTCCTCCCTCCGATCGGAGCTCCAATATCAATTTCAGTATTCCAAAGATTTTTCTTAGTGATAGAAGTGTTCAACATCAGGCTACAGGCAGTGATAGTACATTACAGTTATCTGAATCAATGTTTCAATGTTTGGATGCACTTCATCGATATTCTAGTTGGTGTGAAGATATGCATCATTGTACTCTCTTTTAGTGAATCATTTGATGACAATACATTAGAAGAAGATTTGCAATGATTTTCCCCATAGTGGGTTTTGCCCTGATCTCCGACCAATCCTGGTGTTTCTATGTGTGCATGCTTTTCTTCTATTGTTCCTTTACATTCTGTTGCATTGATGATGATTTTATTCTTATTTTGATATATTTTCATATGTTGATGAATAATAATGAAAAACTGAATAATGTTATGATTCCCTAAGGAATAGTTTTCCAACATCATTCTTGTCACAATTTTTTTTGTATAATTCATGTTTTTGTCATGTAAAGGACCTCAATAGGGAATTACCAAAAGATAACTATCGAACCCCACTGATTGACCAAATTATTAATGAATTCACCTGTAGTGATATATTCTCATTCATGGATGTGTTTCTTGGCTATAATTAGATTCAAATAAAATGACAAGTTCAATATAGATGGCTTTAATTTCTCCTTAGGGTACATTCACGTATCAGAAATTGTCCTAGGGTCTTAAAATCATTGGAACCACCTTCTAGTGGGCCATTCCTGATGCTTTTTATTACATCATATGAATTGTGGAGGCATATATGGATGATCTCCCCTCTCACTCTCACATACACACTAAATATCCAATGCATCTATGAGTCATCCTTATGCATTGTTGCTACTATAATATTCACTTGAATTGAAAAATTCATATTTTTCATTATTTCCAGGTGATTGCAAGGATTTATTATGTCAAAGTACATGATCATGGTCCTTAATGTCACAAACTAAACCATGCCAATGAATCTCGCAAAAATTCTCAAAATTATCTTTCATACATTTTCACAAACACTTTGCATGAAAACATTTCTTCACACACTTTTTATTCAAAGAAGAGAACATTGATGGTAGAGATATTGACTCAAACATTTTCATGGTTCCAAATATGAAACCCTTACTCAAAATATGAACAACGATAACTTAAACAGTTTATTTATTAATTTGGAGAATAAAAATACATGGCAATCACTCTATTAATACAAAATTTGGAAATGATGATTAAATAAGAAATTTGGCATGTTTTCACTGTAAGTGTGGCTAATAGGGTTAATGCAGAAGTGAGGTATGCACAAGAATTACATCCTTCATAAAGTATCTTAGTCCTTCTATAGCAAATGACTCCCCACTAGACAAGCTCAACTTCTATATAAATAAACTCATTTGTTTTAATAAGCTTTTCCTATCCATAAATAAACTCAGTTGTTTCAATAACACATTGTATCCGCAAATAAAATTAGTTTCTATGGTATTGTAACCTCTCCACAAATAAACTCAGACACTATAACAAACTTTTTCTTTTCACAAAATAAGGATTTGACCTCCTCCAATGATGAAACTTGAACTTCAATGTTGAGTATTATTGAGAAATATGAATGATCCATCACCTTAACCATATAAGGTGGTTGGTTTTAGCACTAAATAAAAATCCTTAATAATAATCTCATCCTTACACCTAAGCTCCGAGAGCTCTCAAATCCTTTTCTAACTTGTATCATCATAATATGGTGTTTCAATAGTATGGGTCATCAAAATACCATGAATCTCACCTTTTTATCTATTTTCTACTCAATAATATAAAGGGAACTTATAATTTTTTTATTATTTTTCCCATAATAACTTAATAACACCCTTTAATTTAATCGTTCATTGTCACTTCTAAATAAAATACTCTTAAGTTGAATGATAGCCAAAAAATTTAATTAATTCATCTCCAATTTCCTTCTATAGCCTATGGGAATCAAATAGGCCACTTATTATTGACGATTCAAAAAAAGGGAAATTACATGGTCAACCTTCTCAATGTTGACAAAATCATTAATATGACTCATTCATGCACTCTTAGTTAGCTTTACAATTTTCAAGAAAATGTGAACTTTGTATATCAATTAACATCCAACTATGTTGAGGTAAAAAAAGGTTTCATGCACCTTCTCAGAAAGGCACTATTGTGGAGGCTCCAGTTGAACGACACTGCTAGGCAAGCCGAGATTGAAGTGGCATGCCTATGGTATTCCATACATAACACGTTCCATTATTCCCTCTATTTCAAATGAATTGTTAATGAAGGTGGCAATTGTTGATGGTGATTCCACTCTCCCACCCTCATCCTTCGAATTGGGTTGGAAAGCATTATGCTAGAGGTTTATGCCACTAAGAGAATGAGGAAATAAAATAAGCTCACAATAAAAAAATAAAAATAAAATGCAAGAGATAGTTGGGACAGTATTTAGAATATGAGGAAAATCCCAGTATGATCTCTATCGTGCCTCGTTAGTCATCCCTCGATTGTTAGAGCACTTGATGCTACCCAAATAAAAAGAGACCATTGTATTTTCCCAACCCAAATGAGGAATAAAACATATCATCTTTTGGGGTAACAAATTTAAATCTATCAAGTGAATATTCGGGCTTGTGAAGTATCCAACCATATCAAAGCATTATTATAAACAAGTAAATTATGTACTAGATTGATGGAAATAGAGTTCTAAGACAAGGGGTAACTATTGCCTCCATCACTAGTCCCTACTTACATATATACACTCTAGATGTTGGACCACCATTAGTTGTTCACTTGGCTATGGCACGTAGCCCTCAAGTATTTCCCAATAAATTATCACCATCTAAAAATGTACACATGGGCTAATGGGTTGCACTAGGACCTACAACTTCCCCTTCAGGGTTAGAAACACACAATAGGGTTATCTAGCTATCCATCACAAATATAAGAGATGGAACACCAACATGACACTTGGCCTAGTTAGATACTTGATGTTGATCAATGCGTGAAGTATTGTTTGTGTATCTAACATTAAGTATGGTCCTCTATGATGCCTCTATTGTTTGAGTTACCTAATTATTGATTAATTTACACTTGATTATAACGATATTTTCTGAGATGTTTGACATTGCAGTAGTAGAAAATGTTATAGGTGATTTCCCCACCTCTTGAGTAATGGATTAGAAGTTGTACTATCCAAAGCAGAGAGAGGGATATTAGTTTTGATGGTGTAGCAATTCCTAGCTAGGATAGAGAATAAGACTAATTGAGGGATTTATATAATTATTGACACTACAAGGAATCCCCAAATGCTACACCAATGAGCCCATGATGGTTAGCATTGGAGATATTGTTGATTGGTTAGTGAACCTAAGATTCCCCTAGCATTGTGTCGAAACTATTTGATATGGATCAGTTGATCCAACCAATATATGATGATGCTCATCCTTAGGATTACAATATAGGGCTTTGTCCATGATGTATTGCCATGAAGATACCTTTGATGGCTTGTATGTTATGGAGCACTCATTAGCCGTTACCTCACATCTTGATGCCTTTTTTAGTTTATTTGAAAATATAACTAAATATATGTGTGTATTTATTGTAATGAAAATGAAAAAATACTATTAATTTTGTTATAATTATTTATTATTTAAACTATTTAAATAAATTTTAAAAAATAATTACAATTAAAAAATAATTTATATTTAAAAGGTATAAAATTATAATAAAATATGAAAAAAAATAATTAAAAAATAACAAAATAAAAGATAGAAAAAAACATGTTATATGCTTAAAACAAATAACGAAAAATAATATGATGGCATGCTCCTAAATTGAAAAATATATATTAATAATTATAGAATTAAATGCAAAAAAATGAAAGTATCTAGGAATTTAGAGATGGAATTGATAGATTATGATGGATTTAAATGTAAAAAAACTAAAAATACCTAAAATATTAGATATGATATTAAAATAGTTTTGTGTTGTTTCATAAATTTAGTGTTAAAGAGAAACTTTAATTCCTATTATATAAATTTAATAATTTGAAATTATATATATTTTTTGGTTTATAATTAAATTTTAAATAAAATAAAGTTAATACTTATCTCAAATATAATTATTAAAATAAATATATTTTTTGAAATATTAAAACAAAATTACTATTCAATTGAGAAGTAAATTCCAATCTATATGGAGTGTATAATAAATTATTAGATTGAAGAGGAATAATACCCACAATCAATAAGGTATAAATAAAATGCCACATTTATATGGAGAGTATAATCGGTTATTTTATTGACATGTACTGCAAATAAGGACTATCATGGACATCTAAATGATATGATTATAAATCACTTGGAAAACTATGGGGATGACACTATTTTCCTAAAGAATGGACCAAGACATGGAATAAGATTAAAAAATTATCATAAATGTTGTAATAAATTAATATATTATATATATTGTGGCATAATCCAATAGCACTACTTCGATGATGTGAATTGGAACATTTTCATAAAAAATTTACAGTAAAAAGAAGCGATTCTATAAGACAAAAACTAGAAGCCATAAAATTCATATATAATAGTAAGAAAAATCGAGGGTAAAAAAATTTGAATAAAATATTGCAAAATGTGACAAAATATAGTATAGAGTGTCATAAGTGATATTCAAATTCACTTAGACATTATTTAATCACTAAAGGTTCTAGCTATTTATACTTTTATCAAAACATCCGAAAATTAATTCCAACAAGGAGCAAGATAAGATTTTGAATGGAAATCGATGATGAGATGACATGTGAAACACATGAAATTAACCATCTTTTGAAAGCTATGGTTATAACCCAGAGTGGAAATGTACCCTTCATATTTTTGTTTTCAATCAAATAACTTCTATTAGTTCTTTGAAATACCGCAACAATTTTTCTTGGGGTCCGCTTCTCCCCTGACCTCATTCCAACCAAATTTACTAACTAGGAGAAAGTTACAAAAGATGATACCAAAGTGCCAAAATTTACAATGTGTTCATAAAATAAATGCACAAAGCATCCAAAAAAAACATAGAATACATATGAAAATAACTTCCATCAAGGATTATGAGAAGGTGCTAGTGCCTATCTAGAACTAAAAATCGTTGGGGGTCTAGGGGCCCCATAAGCATGCAACTCTAGGTACTCAATCTGACCCTCAATATGATCTAGTCACTTATTAGTCCATCTTTGGCTTGTTATAAGTAACGTTGTCTTGTCCAGAATTTCATATTTATTATGTTGTGAGTTAATCATGAATGTTATCACCTCATTCTGATCATCATGTCTCTATTTCCCTAACTCCTCTAGAAGTTTGGTAACACTTTGCAACTGCTTATAAAAAGATTCTAAAGGTGGCAGTGCTTCCACATGGCTACATGATGAAATATCTTCATGATCCAATTCACCCTCAGAAATAGCCTCAACGCCCCCATCAGCCTCCACTTCTCCCACCTGTCTACCATGGCCAACCAGGACTTTGTGAGCTCACACACCTTGCCCGACATGCCCCCTTCATCTAAGTATTCCACTATATAAACCCAACCCCAAAGACCAATTTAATTCAACCACCCAAATGTTGTAGCTTCATAATGGAATTCCGCTTCAAAACTCAACAAGATAAAAATTGTCAGAAATTATATATTCTTCCACCAATATAAATAAACAAGCACCCCCATGATTACAAGTGTGTCTCTTGAATAGAGTACCCTACGCAACCAAGCACAGAGGTAGTGAGCTTGAGACCTCAAACTACCTGCCTCAACCCTAAGGAAATTCTGGAGATAGAGGCATGCAAAAAATACCACTAAACGCATCTCGGACCATGAAAAATTGTTGAAAACAGAAGGATGAGGAGACCCAGAAATAATAGACGACCACCACAACCAAACTTCCATTTGCAAAGGAACTCTCAGGGCCTTGAGGTAGAGACATATTTCTTACTAGACTAGGAAGAGAAGAAAACCACCACATTTTAACTCCTACAGCAAGACAGTTTATTCGTGCTCTTGTCCTCACCATGTCTCACCATCCAAAGGAATGTTCACTACCCTTCAGCTCACCGAGGTGCCAAACTGTGCAAGTTAGCACACCATAGTGACCAAAGCACAAGTGACTGTAGATTGCGTTATCCTTTTACTCTGGAGGAACCACTCGAATGAGCATGCATATGTTGGCCATCTACACATACTCAACACTCCCACTACCACCTTCCCAAACTCCCATAACTAGAAAAATAATATCTTGAAAACAAACTATCATTCAAGAAATAATCTCATTCACATGTCTCTAGAAGGTTTTGGGTGTCCTATGCGACTTTTCTATGGCCTCTCACCACATCGATCCCCCATGTTTTCCCACACTCATCAAGATAAAATTTACCCTTCATGTTAATACACACACACACACACACACACACACACACACACACACACACACACACACATATATCTTCCATGGGTCAACTCCAAACTAAATGAAAAAATAACTCGATAACTCTTTAATTGAGTTACACACCACTAAAATGTTTTACTCATATTTTTTTTCATTTACCAATATAATATATAGATAGTTTAAACTTAGATGTATAGATACACACACACACACACACACATATATATATATATATATATATCTTCCATGGGTCAACTCCAAACTAAATGAAAAAATAACTGGATATCTCTTTAATTGAGTTACACACCACTAAAATGTTTTACTCATATTTTTTTTCATTTGCCAATATAATATATAGATAGTTTAAACTTAGATATTTATCTATACTACTACAACATAGATAGACACACACACAGATTCGTGCCATATGTCCACTCCAAGATAAATAAGGATAAAATTACAAATCTCCTTCATTTTGAGATAGACACCGTTAAATGTTTTGAATCATTAGCTATAATTTTTTCAATTCTTTTATATACTAAAGACATAGTTGTCAATATTCCCTTTTTATTAATGTATTTTAAATTCTAATTGATATCAAATATTTTAGGAATTATACATCTCCATGATGCCATTGAATTAGAAAGCACAAATTAGTTAAATGAGAAATATCCTTCACATTATCTATTTATTGCTTACACTGAATTTCTTCTTGCCATCAATATTTTCTAAATGTCTGGAATGAAATTTTATTAAGTATGCAATAAATTTCACGTCTCCTTCATATTATTGAGTGGAAAATAATTTTTAACAGAGGAAAAATTGTTTTACATTGAATTTTTTTATCTTTATATATGTCAAGTTCATATAAAATTCCCCGTGATTTGGGTGGAAATTGATGGTTGTCATGAATTCATTTATCATCACCATACATTCAGATGGAAAGTGGCTCTCATCTTCCTTTCATATGCCCACTTAGTATGCTAATCCATCGAGGTTCATGATGCTTGATTCACTGCTCCATATCCTCTATGTGATCTCCTCGTACTTGCCATTGATGCCTCATTCACTTATCTGTGAGGGAAAACATTTTGTCAATCTAGATATTTCCTAGCTCTTTTGCCGCCCAAAGTTCTCATTCTTTGTCACTCACCCTTTCATACTCTTGTTCCCTTCCTAATGAAAATTTACCATTCACTTAGTGATTCTAAATTCCTCCTCCTCATTCTACCACCTGATATTATGGCTTAGGAGAGCAGATGTGTAAGAAATGGAGGTAATGGATGTGGTTGTGAGCATCATCCCTGTTGTATATTTTGACAAAAACTTTAATCTCTTCATCCCAAATATTCATGCAAGCATACCATACAATTTAGCCTCCATGGAAGCTGATGAATTAAGGTGACTAGGTGATGGGCATTAGGCCTCAAAATTTTACAAGCCACATAGTTGTGGAAGCATCAACAAACCAAAGAAGTTCCCACAAGGAAGGTTGTTAATTCTAATGAATTATTAGTCTCCAATAATCTCTACAGGACCTTATCCACTCCTTCAACATCTCCATCTCTCCTATCCCACTTTCCCATTCCTCCACTGGAAGCCAAGATTGCATAGACTCCCTTTCGATCTCACCTGCTTCCCCTACGTTATTCCCCTTTAATTAAGATTGATGATATGAAACTGAAATGTCAATTGAGTCGACAAACTAAGAAGTCACATGCATAGCAAGATTTTAGTTCCTATGGTCGTCTTATTGTTGAGGAGGAGCCAGAAGGCACCCTAGCACAATTACGGCCCAACAACACACTTCATGGCTCAACAACCTCCAAAGGAAAGAAACTTATTTGAAATGTATTTTTGAATGGCTTTTATGCTTAACCCTTAGGAAAATTCTAACAAAATTTTTTGTATTATGATAACCAGTTATGTATTATACTATCTTTGGATTTTTCCATGAATAGATATTTCTTTGACTCTAGCTTTCAAGCAAGGACATCTTCGTTTCCCAGTGGTGGGAAGTTGGTCACAAACTTTGCTCCATCGAAAGAATCAACATTATTATGGTTTTGAAAATTTTGTGCATCAATTTTGCTAATATGAAGTTCTTGAGATGATTACAAAATAAACTACATTAAATTCTTTTATTTAAGGTTCACATTGAAATATGTTATATATTATTAACATCAAAATAGTTATTTCGCTCTATCTCTCTCTAAATACCTATAGACATTATATTGAAATATATTAGTTGGTATGAATATTCAAATGTTTTATCCAATTTTGGCACTAAAATAATTTTTAATGAATGAATCACACCTTGCCAATATCGAAAGGAAAAAAGACAACAATTATTTTGTAATTATTTTATATCTCTCAAATTGAAATAACATTATGTTAATTGTTATGTATATTAAAATATTCTGTTTATTTACTTGTTAATGAATATGAATTTTAATTTAAACGTCATCTCATTTTCATCTTAACTGGTAAAATACTTACACATCTTCATTTTACTAAAGAACTAAAAAGAAATTCAATTTTTTATCACTATTATTAATTTGATTGTTTTTTATTGTAAATATTTTTATTATTTTTATATACTCAATCATATTGTGATAAATTTCATTGCCCAACCATCAATTTTCTATTGAGGTAATAAATAACTATTTATATGGGAATATATAGATATGATATTAAAATAGTTTTGTGTTGTTTCATAAATTTAGTGTTAAAAAGAAAATTAAATTCATATTATATAAATTAAATAATTTAAAATTATAATTTTTTTGGTTTATAATTAAATTTTAACTAAGAAAAAGTTAAAACTTATCTCGAATATAACTATTAAAATAAATCTATTTTTTGAAATATTAAAACAAATTTATTATTCAATTGAGAAGTAAATGCCAATCTAAATCGAGTGTATGATAAATATTAGATTGAAGAGGAATAATACCCACAATCAATAAGGTATAAATAAAATGCTAATTTATATGGAGAGTATAATCAGTTATTCAATTCACATGTACTGCGAATAAGTACTATTATTGACATCTAAATGATATGATTATAAATCACTTGGAAAACTATGCGGGTGACACTATTTTCCCAGAGAATGGACCAAGACATGGAATAAGATAATTTTTTTATCATAAATGTTGTAATAAACTAATATATTATATGTATTGTCACATAATCCAATATCACTACTCTCCATTTCCTTCTCCCCCACTCTCACTCTCTCTCCTTCTTCCTCCCTCCCACTTTCTCACTATCGCCCTCTCTCCATCCATCCCTTGATCCATGAGTACATCACTCTACCCCTCTCTCTCTCACCCACATTCCTCTACCTCTCTATCACTTTACCTAACCCACCTCACTATAGCTCTCTATCATTCTCCTTTAGTATTCCTCCCTCACTTTCTGTCCCTCTCACTCTCCCTCTTTATCTAATCCCCTTTCCTTCCCTCTCTCTCTCTCTTTATCTTTCTATCTCTTCTCTCTACTTACCCTCCCTCTCTCTCTTTCCATCAGCCTATATCTCCCTCTCTCCCTCTATATCTCTCTTTGTCTCCCCCAATACCTCTACCTTTATCTCGCTCTCCCTCTCCCTCACTCTCCCCCACTACCTCTCTCTCTCTCTCCCTCCCTTTTCCCCACTCCCACTAATCCTACTGCTCTTCCCTCCACCACCTCTTTCTCACCCCCCATTCCTCCCTCCCTCCTTCCTACTCTCTCTCTCTCTCTCTCTCTCTCTCTCTCTCTCTCTCTCCTACCCCTCCTCCCTCCCTCCGTCTCTTTCTTCCTATCCCCCACTCACCCTCTCTACCTTTCTCACCTTCCACCTCTGCACCTCTCCCCTTCCTTACTCTCCCCCCCTCCCCTAATCCCTCCCTATATCCTCTTTGTCCCTTTCTCTCTCCCGCTCCCCCCTACCACTCCATTTAAGTACCTCTACCTCAATATGCATCTACCTCTCTTCCTCTACAATCCTATACACCACTCTCTCCACTCTCCCCTTCTCCCCTCCACACTCTCTCTTCCCCTTCCTCTCTCTCTCTCTGTCTCTCTCTCTCTCTCTCCCCCACCCTAATCTCTCAGTTTCCCCCTTATCTTTGTATCCCATTACCCTATCCCTCTCTTCCTTATTACTTTCTCCCTATATATTTCTCCCTCTCTCCCTCCACCCTCTCTCCCCCTCTGTCCCACCACTCTATAATTTTTCCAATTCCCCTCTCACACTCTCTCTCTTGCCCTTTACCACACCCCCCCCACTCTCTCTCCCTACCCCTTTCCTCTCTCTCCACATCTCTCCTTACCCATTCCCTCTCTCTGCTCAACTCTCCCTTTCTTCATCCCTCTATCTCTCTCACCCTTTCTCTCTTTATCCCACTATCTCCATGTTTCTCACTCACCTTGTCTCATCCCTGCCCACCTCTCACACCCTCTCTCTCTCTCTCTCACAACCATTTACCCATCTCTCCCTCCTTCACCCTCTCCCCCAACCCCTCCAATCCTAACTCCATATATCACTTTCTATCTCCCATCCTCATCAATTATTTTCTTGTCATAGTCTACATCACTCTCACTCTCTACCACCCTCTCCATTTCTTTCTCCCCCACTCCTCATCTCTCACACTCCCCCTCTCCCCATCACTCGCTCCCTCCATCTATCCATCACCTTATCTCTCTCTCTCTCTCTCTCTCATTCCCCTCTCCCACCATTTCTCTCTTCCCTTACATGCTAAACCTACCTCTACATCTCTCTCTTTCCCTCTCCCTTTCTCTCACCCATTTTATCCCTCTCTCATTGTCCACATCACATCTCTCTCTCTCCCTCTCTCTCTCCACCTTTCTCTGTCTTGCTCTCTCCCTTCTTATACTATCCTATTACCCTATCCCATTCCAATGCTTAGTCTCTCACTCTCTCTTCCCTTACATTTTTCCAATCCCTCTACCTACCTTTCTCTCTCCCTCTCCCTCCATCCCACTCCCTTTCTCTCCCATATGTTGTATTTAGCCTCATTGACATTAAAATTTCACCGCCCCCTCTCTCTCCCATGTGCACCCCTTCCCTCTCTCTCCCAATATCTCCCTACCCCTTACCTCTATCTCCCCACCTCTCCCTTCCTCTCCCCCTATCTCTTTCACCCTTTCTCTCTATCCCCATATCTCCCTATTTCCCACTCACTCTACCTCTTCCCTGACCATTTCTCCCACCCTCTCCCTCACTCTCTCACCCCTTTACCACCCTCTCACTCCTTCACCCTCTCGCTCTCCCTCTACCCCTCACATCCTCACTCCATATATCACTCTCTATCTCCCCTCCTCCCCCATTATTTACCTATCTCAGTTTGCATCGCTCTCTCTCTCTACCTAACTTAGTCTCTCTCTAGAGTCGCCCTCCCTTTCCCTCTTGTTCTCTCTCTTTATCTCTCTATCTCTCTTCCACTCACACTCCCTCTCTTCCACCATTTGTCTCTCTCATCCGCTTGTGTCCCTCTCTCTATGTCTCCCTCACTCTCCTCCCCTTTGTCTCTCCATGCACCCACCTCACTCTCTACCACCCTCTACATCTTCTTCTCCCCCACTCCCCCTCTCTCACACTCCCCCTCTCACCATTCCTCCCTCCACATATCCATCACCTTAGCTCTCTCTGTCTCTCTTTCTCTCACACTTGTTCCCCTCTCCCTATGCCCCCCTCTCTCTCCAGCTTTCTTCCCTAACATGATACCCCTCCCTCTACCTATCCCTTTCTCGAATCCATTTTCTCCCTCTCTCACCCTCCCCCACACATCCTCTCTCTCTCTCTCTCTCTCTCTCTCTCCTTCCCCTTGATCCCTACCTCTCTCTCTCTCTTATTTTACTCTCATACTCCCCTGTCCCTCTCCAACCCTATGTCTCTTGCTCTCTCTTCCCTTACATGTTGCCCCTACCTCTACCTTCCTCCGTCTCTCCCTTTCCCTCCATCCTACTCCGCCCCTCTCTCCCATGTGTTGTCTTTATCCTCATGGAAATGAAAATTCCTTCCTCCTCTTATTCATTTTGTTACCCTTCATTCCTCTCTCACTTTTTCTGTCCAACACTCCCTCTCTCCCTCATTCCCTCCCAACCACCCTGTCCCTCACTTGCTCCTTCTCTTTCTTCCTCTCCCCCACTCATCCCCTTTCCCTTACTCAATCACCCCTTCTCCAACTCTGCCCTACCGAAATCTCCCTCTCCATCCCTTCGTCACTCCCTCCCTCTATCCCTCTTTATATCTCACTCCTCCCTTCCCATTCACCCCCCCACCTATTGATCTCTTACTCTCACTGTCGCCATTGTCTCTCTTTCTCTCTCCCTCCCACTATTTCCCCCATCTCCGCTATCCATCTCCTCCTTCCCTTTCTATCCCTCTCCCTCCCCAATCTCTCTGCCTCCCCCTCCCCAATCTCTCTCCCTCCCTCGCCCTCTTTCTCTCTCCCACTCTCTCTCTCCCTCCTTCCCCATTCTACCTTTCTAGCCATCCCCTTCCCCTTCTCCTTCTGCTCACTGCCCCCCTCATTCCCCACTTTCTCTCTCTCTCTCTCTCTTGCTATCTCTCTCAATCCCTCTCTCTCTAGATCCTCCGCCCCACTCTCTAACTCCCTCTCAATTTCCATCTATCCCTCACTCTCTCCCACATTATCTATGTCTTCCCCTCAATCCTTATTTCTTTCCTTACCCTCCCTTCCTCCCACCTTTCCCTCTCTCCACATTCCACTAACCCCTCCCTCTCTTTTTCTCTACCCCCACCTCGCTTTCTCCCCCAATAATCCCTTCTCCTACTCTTCCTCCCTTTCCCTACTCAACCCTCCCCCATCTCACCTTCCCTTCCCTCCCCTACCTCTCCCTTTCCCCCTCTCTCTCCCTATATCTGCATCCCTCTCTTTACCTCTTCTCCTCCTCTCTATCCCACACTCTCAGTTTCCATATTTTTGTCTCTCTCTCTTTCTATCCCTCTCTCGCAATAACTCTATTTTCACGCTCACTACTCTCTTACGCATTCTCTTCCTCCCTCTCATTCTATGTCTTTCTTTCTCAAAATATCTCTCCCTCACCCTGCCCTCATCTCTCTCTTCTCCCCCTTCTCTCTCTATCTCTCTCTCTCTCTCTCTCTCTCTATATCTCTCTCTCTAACACACACATAAACACACTCCCCTTCTACTCTCACAACCCTCCTCCTCAACCTCCCCCAATCCCTCACTACCACGTATCCTCTCACCCTCCCACTTCCTCTATCTATCTTCCCCTTTCCTATCCCCTTCTTGCCCCTCCCCTCTCTCTCCACCTCTCTCTCTCCATCTCCTTCACTCTTATCTCACACATTCTTTCTTCCTTACTCTCTCATTTATCTCTCCCTCTCTAATTCTCACTATATGTTTCTCTTTCTCTAACACTCTTCCCCCTACCTCCCCACTCTCTCTCCCCTAACTCTCACTTTCTCACTAACTCTATCTCTCTCTACCCTCTCTATATTTCTTCTCCTTCCCCTACATCTACCCGTCTCCTAGGACTCCCTATTCCTCAATATCACTCTCACTCTCTCCTCTTTTGTGAACCTTTTTATGTCTACAACAAATTTCAACCTCTCTATTTCTCTCTCTTTACCTTCTCTTTTTCCTATTTTACAACTAAATTTCTAAACCTATTTATTATAAAATAAAAAATCCTTAACATATATTATTAGTTAAAATAGTTATATATATACCATAATAAATTTTGGTTTGACTTGACATATCGTAACATAAATCTAACTTCAAAGAAAATGACTATAACACGTTAAAGATTTTAATTATAACACATTAAGGTTGTTAATTAAAGGATATTCCTCCTATTTCTATTCATTATTCATTTTTGCAGCAATTGTTCTAATTTGATCAGTTAATATCAGTCTAAGTTTTACACTAATTTAATATAAATTGATTTTATTTTTTATTTTGGTTAACATTGAACATTAAATAGATTGAAATAAACTACCACTTGCTGGAATCATTCTAGCTAAAATATTTGAAAGCCCCATAAAAGGAGTGAATTAAAGTCGCACTAAATTTACTTCAAAACTCAAGCAATACCTGCGACTGGAAACGGTTAAAATAGCCTTCCGACCCATCTTCCAAAACATAAGATTATCTTTTTATATTTATACTTTTGACACTTGTGCTAACAACGCTGAGGACATTTGCCATGGTATTGGTGGATACATCTCACCAATCAATAGCTCCACTATTGTAATTAGAAAGAAATTCAAATACATTGTGGAGAAATGTGGAAGGAAGATATTGGAAGGCGGAGGGAGGGCATCAGTTGGAGCCCCGACCAATCCTTTGAGGGCTTTGGTTTCTGTTCAAACTGATTAACCTCACAGAGGGAAGTTGGAAATTTCAAATAAATGATGATCTAGAGAAGTTTAAGATTATGATCGACTGGACAATTCCAGTGATATCATATCTAACAAAGATGTTATAAAATTATTGAGTTTTGATATCCGAAAACTTTAAAAGTAACAGATGGAAAAAGTAAATAAATGTCTAGCCGTAACCGAATCCCCAACAACATATATAGCCATTAACCCATCCTAGAACCATGCACAACGACTTCGCTAAAAATATTTTTAATGTTTCTATAGCGTAATTTATTAGTGGGCAATTATAGTGTGTTACGAAGCATTTTCAATAGATGTTTGCACACTTTTGTTAGAAATTCTAATTACTCTCTTATGTGGAGTTGGCTAAACATAGCGAGTGAGTTAACTGAGTGATTGAGTGTCTCGGTGTTGAGTCAAGTGAAGTTAAGTGATAGATGACTTTTAGTGTGTGGTTGCATGTGGGTATATATCAAGATATTTTAGGCAAGTCGCTGGTTGGAAAAATTTAATTACCCTTCACCCTGTTTATTATTCATTATAAGAATCATATTTTGTATAATGAATAAAAAACCACAATTCATATTTTATATATAAATTCTATGTCTTTCCAATAAATTGGTATCGGAGACAAGTTAAGCCAAAGGTTACAAAAAGCCTGCACCTACATCTTGCGGATCCCATGTGAGTAATAAGTCCAATAGAAGTGGAAAGTATTTTCCGTTCAGCCTAGTATTGCTGCCGTGGCGGTTGAGAAATATATACACTCTTACTAGTCAAAGGCGTCGATATTCGAATAGCCAGCGGATTCTCTTTGGTGAGTCGCAAACCCTGAAAGAGCTAGACGTTTCCATCATACGCTAGAAACAATGTGATCGTTAACTGCAGTCACAATAAATAAAGAAATAAATAAAGTGATAATAAGTTTTAAGTAGAAGAGATTTTGGTTAAAGTGGATTGGTATTTTATGAAAAAACGTTTACATATTTGGGAGTTTTATTTGTTTTATTAAAAACAAATTAAAAATCGTTCTTGAAATTTAAAGCCGAAAACCCTCGTGGGTAAGTTTATTTTATTTTTTTATAAGGAGGTTGAAGAATCCAAGTGGAGAGCGCATGGTATTAAAAGAGGCTTTCTTTTTAAGAAAAAAGATGTATGGTATTAAAAAAAATAAAATTGGAAAAAGAGTTGGGATTTACAAAAGTTTGTTTATTTGCAATTTTTTTTGTCAAGTATGACAGTGTTTTTTGGTGAAGATTGTGCCTTACGGGAGTGCATATTGAAAATCATATTTTTTCGAGGGCGATATGGAAGACAACTTGATGCAATCAACAAACTAGTAGTCATGGGGCAGAAAGCGCGACTGAATAAGACTAAGAAAAGGAATCGAAAAGAATAGGCAAAGATCATTGCCATGGTTAGAGAGGTTGAGGCCACAACCAACGAATTGAGAAGTCTAACAGAAGACAAAGAAGAAATTGAGGGTGATTGGTGTAGCTTTGATCTACTACAACCTTCTATGTTTATAGGTGGATATTTTGACCATTGGGTTCTAAAGATGCTAACTTTTCTTAGAGCTAAAGAATTAATTGAGTATGAATCCAATAACCCATATGATGCAGTATGTGATGTTTTAGCATTGAAATTTATAAAATATGCATTGCATGAAAAGTGTTTGTGGAAGGTAGCAAAAGCTATAACTTCCAAGGAAGCATGGAAGATCTTGGAGGCAGAGTTTGGCATAAATGAGAGTGACATGCAACAACAGGTTATGTCATAAGAAAAGAACTCAGTCGTAGATATGAGAGTATATGTACAAGACTCTGAGAGGAAAATAGAGCTTGAAGAACCCCACTCAAAAGTGGATGATGGTTGTCAAGACCATAAAACTGAAACCCATTATGCAAGCATGCATATGGACTAAAAATATGCAACAAATATTGTAGAGAGAAAAGTTGAAGCCTCTGTGTGTGAAACAGAGCAAGAGCAAATAAATGCTAAAGGACTCCATTGTAATGTGGATGATACAAATGATGGTGAATTCCACTATGATGAGACACATGTGGATGATGACTTCAATGTTATATGCCAATTCATGAATCCAGCCACAGCTGATGGATTTCGTGAAATTGAAACTGACAATCAGCACATGCATGTTTGGATATCACACTATAGTGTGGATGAACATTACATTGATGTTATGTGTGGTTTATTTTTTGAAACAGATATTGATTGTGCCAATATGGTAAGTGCACTGTTTGATGAAACATTGAAGGTTGAAAGATATGAAGTAGTTGGAACTGCTCATGAAGGAGTATGTCATCTAGCAGCAGTTGATGATCAAGAACAAGATAAATTCATTGAATATTTTTTGATGAAAATATCCACTAACAACATAACAGTGGAAGAAAACCTCCATGCAGTTGAAAAGAAGGCAAATGTAGAGTAGGAAGCTCTCACTAAAGAGAGTCATATGAAAGATGTTTTTAACATTGTTTTTGAATATGTAAGTGTTCAAAATAGCATGGGAGAAGAAGTT